>CP119650.1:0-333127 GCA_030078075.1 Crithidia sp. LVH-60A
GTATAAGAAGCATCCGGAGTTAACCGGCACAAATTTTGAGGCGGAAGCGCTGCTTTTTTGTGTCCGGGGTGCTCCTTGGGGGCCCCCGGTCCAGCCCCTCGCCGGTCGCCCACCACATGCGAACCTGCGCAGCGACCCCCCAAATCCTGGTCCTCGAGGGCGAGTTTAAGTTCCAACCAAATCAAACCCTCACGAAGAGCTAGTTGCGTCATTGAAATCCTCGTGTGCAGAAACCCCTCCCCCAAGTTTGTACAATGGAAGAGTTTACGATACAGGTTTTCTCACGGTTTTGAGGTGTTTTTCGAAAACAAAAAAATATAGAGGTGTATAGCGCTTACCTTACTCCCACCCCCTCAAAAACATGCTGGGGGTATAGGGTCCTTCTCCAACTAACGCCGCATATAAAAAAAAGTTTCCTGTACTTTATTGGTATAAGAAGCTTCCGGAAACAACCGGCACAAATTTTGAGGCGGAAGCGCTGCTTTTTTGTGTCCGGGGTGCTCCTTGGGGCCCCCCGGTCTCGCCCCAGCCGGTCGCCCACCACATGCGAATTTGCGAAGCAATCCCCAAAAATCCTTCGGTCCTCGAGGGATAAAGTTGTCCTTAACTTTTCAAACCTCACGAAGAGCTGGTTGCGTCATTGAAATCCTCAAGGGCAGAAACCCCTCCCCCAAGTTTGAACAATGGAAGAGTTTACGATACAGGTTTTCTCACTGTTTTGAGGTGTTTTCTTCTGAAAACAAAAATATAGAGGTGTACAGCATTTTTTTTGACACCCCCTCAAAACATGCTGGGGGTATATAGGTCCTTCCAACTAACGCTATATAAGTATCAGTTTCTGTACTTTTTATTGGTATAAGAAGCTCCGGAAAACAACCGGCACAAATTTTGGAGGCGGAAGCGCTCTTTTTTTGTGTCCGGGGGTGCCTCTTGGGGGCCCCCTGGTCCAGCCCCAGCCGGTCGCCCACCACATTATTAAATTTGGCAAATGACCCCCAAAATCCCGGTCCCCGAGGGCGAGTTGTCCCAACTTTTCAAACCTCACGAAGAGCTGGTTGCGTCATTGAAATCCTCCGTGTGCAGAAACCCCCTCCCCAAGTTTGTACAATGGAAGAGTTTACGATACAGGTTTTCTCACGGTTTTGAGGTGCTTTCGAAAAACAAAAAATATAGAGGTGTGGTATAGCGCTTACCCTTGACACCCCCTCAAAAAACATGCTCTGTGTATAGGTCCTTCCAACTAACGCTATATAAGTATCAGTTTCTGTACTTTATTGGTATAAGAAGCTTCCGGAAACAATCGGCACAATTTTGAGGCGGAAGCGCTGCTTTTTTGTGTCCCGGGGTGAGGGGGGGGGCCCCCGGTCCAGCCCCAGCCGGTCGCCCACCACATGTGAATTTGCGAAGGACCTCTAAAATCCCGGTCCCCGAGGGCGAGTTGTCCCAACTTTTTTTCAAACCCTCACGAAGAGCTAGTTGCGTCATTGAAATCCTCGTGTGCAGAAACCCCTCCCGCAAGTTTGTACAATGGAAGAGTTTACGATACAGGTTTTCTCGGGGGGGGGGTCAAAATCCTTCCGGTCCCCGAGGGCGGTTGTCCCAACTTTTTCAAACCTCACGAAGAGCTAGTTGCGTCATTGAAATCCTCGTGTGCAGAAACCCCCTCTCCCCCAAGTTTGCTACAATGGAAGAGTTTACGATACAGGTTTTCTCACGGTTTTGAGGTGTTTTTCGAAAAAACAAAAGAGTATAGAGGTGTATAGCGCTTTTTTTTGACACCCCCTCAAAACATGCTGGGGGTATAGGTCCTGCCAACTAACGCTATATAAGTATCGTTTCTGTACTTTATTGGTATAAGAAGCTTCCGGAAACAACCGGCACAAATTTTGAGGCGGAGCGCTGCTTTTTTTGTGTGTCCGGGGGTGCTCCTGAGGGCCCCCGGTCCAGCCCCAGCCGGTCGCCCACCACATGGGGAATTTGCGAAGTGACCCCCAAAATCCCGGTCCCCGAGGGCGAGTTGTCCCAACTTTTTCAAACCTCACGAAGAGCTAGTTGCGTCATTGAAATCCTCGTGTGCAGAAACCCCCCCCCCCAAGTTTGTACAATGGAAGAGTTTACGATACAGGTTTTCTCACGGTTTTGAGGTGTTTTCGAAAAACAAAAATATATAGAGGTGTATAGCGCTTATTTTTGACACCCCCTCAAAACATGCTGGGGGTATACGGTCCTTCCAACTAACGCTATATAAGTATCAGTTTCTGTACTTTATTGGTATAAAGCAAGCTTCCGGAAACAACCGGCACAAATTTTGAGGCGGAAGCGCTGCTTTTTTGTGTCCGGGGGTGCTCCTTGGGGGCCCCCGGCCAGCCCCAGCCGGTCGCCCACCACAGAAAACGGGAATTTGCGAAAAGGACCCCTTAAAATCCCGGTCCCCGAGGGCGAGTTGTCCCAACTTTTTTCAAACCTCACGAAGAGCTAGTTACGTCATTGAAATCCTCGGTGCAGAAACCCCCTCCCCCAAGTTTGTCCAATGGAAGAGTTTACGATACAGGTTTTCTCACGGTTTTGAGGTGTTTTTTCGAAAAACAAAAATATAGAGGTGTATAGCGCTTATTTTTGACCACCCCCTCAAAACATGCTGGGGGTATTGGTCCTTCCAACTAACGCTATATAAGTATCAGTTTCTGTACTTTAATAGTGTAAGAAGCTTCCGAAAACAACCGGCACAAATTTTGAGGCGGAAAGCGCTGCTTTTTTGTGTCCGGGGGTGCTCCTTGGGGGCCCCGGTCCAGCCCCAGCCGGTCGCCCCACCACACGGAATTTACGAAAGACCCCAAAAAATCCCGGTCCCCGAGGGCGAGTTGTCCCAACTTTTTCAAACCTCACGAGAGAGCTAGTTTGCGTCGTTGAAATCCTCGTGTGCAGAAACCCCCTCCCCCAAGTTTGTACAATGGAAGAGTTTACGATACAGGTTTTCTCACGGTTTTGAGGTGTTGTTTCGAAAAACAAAAAAAAAAAACGTGTATAGCGCTTCTTTTTTTGACGCCCCCTCAAAACATGCTGGGGGTATAGGTCCTTCAACTTCAACGCTATATAAGTATCAGTTTCTGTACTTTATTGGTATAAGAAGCTTCCGAAACAACCGGCACAAATTTTGAGGCGGAAGCGCTGCTTTTTTTTGTGTCCGGGGTGCTCCTGGGGGCCCCCGGTCCAGCCCCAGCCGGTCGCCCACCACATAGGGAATTTGCAAAGACCCCCAAATCCCGGTCCCCGAGGGACGAGTTGTCCCAACTTTTTCAAACCTCACGAAGAGCTAGTTACGTCATTGAAATCCTCGTGTGCAGAAACCCCCTCCCCCAAGTTTGTACAATGGAAGAGTTTACGTTACAGGTTTTCTCACGGTTTTGAGGTGTTTTTTCGAAAAACAAAAAATATAGAGGTGTATAGCGCTTATTTTTGACACCCCCTCAAAACATGCTGGGGGTACAGGTCCTTCCAACTATCGCTATATAAGTATCAGTTTCTGTACTTTATTGGTATAAGAAGCTTCCGGAAACAACCGGCACAAATTTTGAGGCGGAAGCGCTGCTTTTGTGTCCGGGGGGTGCTCCTTGGGGCCCCCCGGTCCAGCCCCAGCCGGTCGCCCACCACATATGAATTTATGCAAAGCGACCCCCAAAATCCCGGTCCCCGAGGGCGAGTTGTCCCAACTTTTTCAAACCTCACGAAGAGCTAGTTGCGTCATTGAAATCCCTCGTGTGCAGAAACCCCCTCCCCCAAGTTTGTACATGGAAGAGTTTACGATACAGGTTTTCTCACGGTTTTGAGGTGTTTTTTCGAAAAACAAAAATATAGAGGGTGTATAGCGCTTATTTTTGACACCCCCCTCAAAACATGCTGGGGGTATAGGTCCTTCCAACTAACGCTATATAAGTATCAGTTTCTGTACTTTATTGGTATAAGAAGCTTCCGGAAACAACCGGCACAAATTTTGAGGCGGAAGCGCTGCTTTTTTTTGTGTCCGGGGTGCTCCTTGGGGGCCCCGGTCCAGCCCCCAGCCGGTCGCCCACCACATAGGAATTTGCGAAGGACCCCCAAAATCCCGGTCCCCGAGGGCGAGTTGTCCCAACTTTTTCAAACCTCACGAAGAGCTAGTTGCGTCATTGAAATCCTCGTGTGCAGAAACCCCCTCCCCCAAGTTTGTACAATGGAAGAGTTTACGATACAGGTTTTCTCACGGTTTTGAGTGTTTTTTCGAAAAAACAAAAAATATAGAGGTGATATAGCGCTTATTTTTGACACCCCCCTCAAAACATGCTGGGGGTATAGGTCCTTCCAACTAACGCTATATAAGTATCAGTTTCTGTACTTTATTGGTATAAGAAGCTTCCGGAAACAACCGGCACAAATTTTGAGGCGGAAGCGCTGCTTTTTTGTGTCCGGGGTGCTCCGGGGCCCCCGGTCCAGCCCCAGCCGGTCGCCCACCACACGTGAATTTGCAAAGGACCCCAAAAATCCCGGTCCCCGAGGGCGAGTTGTCCCAACTTTTTCAAACCTCACGAAGAGCTAGTTGCGTCATTGAAATCCTCGTGTGCAGAAACCCCCTCCCCCAAGTTTGTACAATAGGAAGAGTTTACGATACAGGTTTTCTCACGGTTTTGAGGTGTTTTTCGAAAAACAAAATATAGAGGTGTATAGCGCTTATTTTTGACACCCCCTCAAAAACATGCTGGGGGTATAGGTCCTTCAACTAACGCTATATAAGTATCAGTTTCTGTACCTTTATTGGTATAAGCTTCCGGAAACAACCGGCACAAATTTTGAGGCGGAAGCGCTGCTTTTTTGTGTCCGGGGGTCTCTTGGGGGCCCCCGGTCCAGCCCCAGCCGGTCGCCCACCACATAAGGAATTTGCGAATGACCCCAAAAATCCCGGTCCCCGAGGGCGAGTTGTCCCAACTTTTTCAAACCTCACGAAGAGCTAGTTGCGTCATTGAAATCCTCGTGTGCAGAAACCCCCCTCCCCCAAGTTTGTACAATGGAAGAGTTTACGATACAGGTTTTTCTCACGGTTTTGAGGTGTTTTTTCGAAAAACAAAAATATAGAGGTGTATAGCGCTTATTTTTGACACCCCCTCAAAACATGCTGGGGGTATAGGTCCTTCCAACTAACGCTATATAAGTATCAGTTTCTGTACTTTATTGGTATAAGAAGCTTCCGGAAACAACCGGCACAAATTTTGAGGCGGAAGCGCTGCTTTTTTGTGTCGGGGGTGCTCCTTGGGGGCCCCCGGTCCAGCCCCAGCCGGTCGCCCACCACATAGGAATTTGCGAAGGACCCCCAAAATCCCGGTCCCCGAGGGCGAGTTGTCCCAACTTTTCAAACCTCACGAAGAGCTAGTTGCGTCATTGAAATCCTCGTGTGCAGAAACCCCCTCCCCCAAGTTTGTACAATGGAAGAGTTTACGATACAGGTTTTCTCACGGTTTTGAGGTGTTTTTTCGAAAAACAAAAAATATAGAGGTGTATAGCGCTTATTTTTGACACCCCCCTCAAAACATGCTGGGGGTATAGGTCCTTCCAACTCAACGCTATATAAGTATCAGTTTCTGTACTTTATTGGTATAAGAAGCTTCCGGAAACAACCGGCACAAATTTTGAGGCGGAAGCGCTGCTTTTTTTTTGTGTCCGGGGGTGCTCCTTGGGGGCCCCCGGTCCAGCCCCAGCCGGTCGCCCACCACATAGGAATTTGCGGAAGGACCCCCAAAATCCCGGTCCCCGAGGGCGAGTTGTCCCAACTTTTTCAAACCTCACGAAGAGCTAGTTGCGTCATTGAAATCCTCGTGTGCAGAAACCCCCTCCCCCAAGTTTGTACAATGGAAGAGTTTACGATACAGGTTTTCTCACGGTTTTGAGGTGTTTTTTCGAAAAACAAAAAATATAGAGGTGTATAGCGCTTATTTTGACACCCCCTCAAAACATGCTGGGGGTATAGGTCCTTCCAACTAACGCTATATAAGTATCAGTTTCTGTACTTTATTGGTATAAGAAGCTTCCGGAAACAACCGGCACAAATTTTGAGGCGGAAGCGCTGCTTTTTTTTGTGTCCGGGGGTGCTCCTTGGGGGCCCCCGGTCCAGCCCCAGTCGGTCGCCCACCACATAGGAATTTGCGAAGGACCCCCAAAAATCCCGGTCCCCGAGGGCGAGTTGTCCCAACTTTTTCAAACCTCACGAAGAGCTAGTTGCGTCATTGAAATCCTCGTGTGCGGAAACCCCCTCCCCAAGTTTGTACAATGGAAGAGTTTACGATACAGGTTTTCTCACGGTTTTGAGGTGTTTTTTCGAAAACCAAAAATATAGAGGTGTATAGCGCTTATTTTTGACACCCCCTCAAAACATGCTGGGGGTATAGGTCCTTCCAACTAACGCTATATAAGTATCAGTTTCTGTACTTTATTGGTATAAGAAGCTTCCGGAAACAACCGGCACAAATTTTGAGGCGGAAGCGCTGCTTTTTTGTGTCCGGGGTGCTCCTTGGGGGCCCCCGGTCCAGCCCCAGCCGGTCGTCCACCACATGGGAATTTGCGCATGACCCCCAAAATCCCGGTCCCCGAGGGCGAGTTGTCCCAACTTTTCAAACCTCACGAAGAGCTAGTTGCGTCCATTGAAATCCTCGTGTGCAGAAACCCCCTCCCCCAAGTTTGTACAATGGAAGAGTTTACGATACAGGTTTTCTCATGGTTTTGAGGTGTTTTTTCGAAAAACAAAATATAGAGGTGTATAGCGCTTCTTTTCGACACCCCCTCAAAACATGCTGGGGGTATAGGTCCTTCCAACTAACGCTATATAAGTATCAGTTTCTGTACTTTATTGGTATAAGAAGCTTCCGGAAACAACCGGCACAAATTTTGAGGCGGAAGCGCTGCTTTTTTGTGTCCGGGGGTGCTCTTTGGGGCCCCGGTCCAGCCCCAGCCGGTCGCCCACCACATGGAACTTGCGAAGGACCCCCAAAAATCCCGGTCCCCGAGGGCGAGTTGTCCCAACTTTTTCAAACCTCACGAAGAGCTAGTTGCGTCATTGAAATCCTCGTGTGCAGAAACCCCCTCCCCCAAGTTTGTACAATGGAAGAGTTTACGATACAGGTTTTCTCACGGTTTTGAGGTGTTTTTTCGAAAAACAAAAAATATAGAGGTGTATAGCGCTTATTTTTGACACCCCCTCAAAACATGCTGGGGGTATAGGTCCTTCCAACTAACGCTATATAAGTATCAGTTTCTGTACTTTATTGGTATAAGAAGCTTCCGGAAACAACCGGCACAAATTTTGAGGCGGAAGCGCTGCTTTTTTTGTCTTCCTTTTTTGGGTCCGGGGGTGCTCCTTGGGGGCCCCGGTCCAGCCCCAGCCGGTCGCCCACCACATAGGAATTTGCGAAGGACCCCCAAAATCCCGGTCCCCGAGGGCGAGTTGTCCCAACTTTTTCAAACCTCACGAAGAGCTAGTTGCGTCATTGAAATCCTCGTGTGCAGAAACCCCTCCCCCAAGTTTGTACAATGGAAGAGTTTACGATACAGGTTTTCTCACGGTTTTGAGGTGTTTTTTCGAAAAACAAAAAATATAGAGGTGTATAGCGCTTATTTTTGACACCCCCTCAAAACATGCTGGGGGTATAGGTCCTTCCAACTAACGCTATATAAGTATCAGTTTCTGTACTTTATTGGTATAAGAAGCTTCCGGAAACAACCGGCACAAATTTTGAGGCGGAAGCGCTGCTTTTTTGTTGTCGGGGGTGCTCCTTGGGGCCCCCGGTCCAGCCCAGCCGGTCGCCCACCACATGGGAATTTGCGAAGGACCCCCTAAAATCCCGGTCCCCGAGGGCGAGTTGTCCCAACTTTTCAAACCTCACGAAGAGCTAGTTGCGTCATTGAAATCCTCGTGTGCAGAAACCCCTCCCCCAAGTTTGTACAATGGAAGAGTTTACGATACAGGTTTTCTCACGGTTTTGAGGTGTTTTTTCGAAAAACAAAAAATATAGAGGTGTATAGCGCTTATTTTTGACACCCCCTCAAACATGCTGGGGGTAGAGGGTCCTTCCAACTAACGCTATATAAGTATCAGTTTCTGTACTTTATTGGTATAAGAAGCTTCCGGAAACAACCGGCACAAATTTTGAGGCGGAAGCGCTGCTTTTTTGTGTCCGGGGATGCTCCTTGGGGCCCCCGGTCCAGCCCCAGCCGGTCGCCCACCACATATGAATTTGCGAAGGACCCCCAAAATCCCGGTCCCCGAGGGCGAGTTGTCCCAACTTTTTCAAACCTCACGAAGAGCTAGTTGCGTCATTGAAATCCTCGTGTGCAGAAACCCCCTCCCCCAAGTTTGTACAATGGAAGAGTTTACGATACAGGTTTTCTCACGGTTTTGAGGTGTTTTTTCGAAAAACAAAAATATAGAGGTGTATAGCGCTTATTTTTGACACCCCCTCAAAACATGCTGGGGGTATAGGTCCTTCCAACTAACGCTATATAAGTATCAGTTTCTGTACTTTATTGGTATAAGAAGCTTCCGAAACAACCGGCACAAATTTTGAGGCGGAAGCGCTGCTTTTTTTGTGTCCGGGGGGGTGCTCCTTTGGGGGCCCCCGGTCCAGCCCCAGCCGGTCGCCCACCACATAGGAATTTGCAAAGGACCCCAAAAATCCCGGTCCCCGAGGGCGAGTTGTCCCAACCTTTTTCAAACCTCACGAAGAGCTAGTTGCGTCATTGAAATCCTCGTGTGCAGAAACCCCCTCCCCCAAGTTTGTACAATGGAAGAGTTTACGATACAGGTTTTCTCACGGTTTTGAGTGTGTTTTTTCGAAAAACAAAAAATATAGAGGTGTATAGCGCTTATTTTTGACACCCCCCTCAAAACATGCTGGGGGTATAGGTCCTTCCAACTAACGCTATATAAGTATCAGTTTCTGTACTTTATTGGTATAAGAAGCTTCCGGAAACAACCGGCACAAATTTTGAGGCGGAAGCGCTGCTTTTTTTTTGTGTCCGGGGGGTGCTCCTTGGGGCCCCCGGTCCAGCCCCAGCCGGTCGCCCACCACATATGAATTTGCAAAGGACCCCCCAAAAATCCCGGTCCCCGAGGGCGAGTTGTCCCAACTTTTTTCAAACCTCACGAAGAGCTAGTTGCGTCATTGAAATCCTCGTGTGCAGAAACCCCCTCCCCCAAGTTTGTACAATGGAAGAGTTTACGATACAGGTTTTCTCACGGTTTTGAGGTGTTTTTTAAAAAAAAAAAAAAAATATAGAGGTGTATAGCGCTTATTTTTGACACCCCCCTCAAAACATGCTGGGGGTATAGGTCCTTCCAACTAACGCTATATAAGTATCAGTTTCTGTACTTTATTGGTATAAGAAGCTTCCGGAAACAACCGGCACAAATTTTGAGGCGGAAGCGCTGCTTTTTTGTGTCCGGGGGTGCTCCTTGGGGGCCCCCGGTCCAGCCCCAGCCGGTCGCCCACCACAATGAATTTGCAAAGGACCCCCAAAAATCCCGGTCCCCGAGGGCGAGTTGTCCCAACTTTTTCAAACCTCACGAAGAGCTAGTTGCGTCATTGAAATCTCGTGTGCAGAAACCCCCTCCCCCAAGTTTGTACAATGGAAGAGTTTACGATACAGGTTTTCTCACGGGTTTGAGGTGTTTTTTCGAAAAACAAAAATATAGAGGTGTATAGCGCTTATTTTTTGACACCCCCTCAAAACATGCTGGGGGTATAGGTCCTTCCAACTAACGCTATATAAGTATCAGTTTCTGTACTTTATTGGTATAAGAAGCTTCCGGAAACAACCGGCACAAATTTTGAGGCGGAAGCGCTGCTTTTTTGTGTCCGGGGGTGCTCCTTGGGGGCCCCCGGTCCAGCCCCAGCCGGTCGCCCACCACATAGGAATTTGCGAAGGACCCCCAAAATCCCGGTCCCCGAGGGCGAGTTGTCCCAACTTTTTCAAACCTCACGAAGAGCTAGTTGCGTCATTGAAATCCTCGTGTGCAGAAACCCCCTCCCCCAAGTTTGTACAATGGAAGAGTTTACGATACAGGTTTTCTCACGGTTTTGAGGTGTTTTTTTCGAAAAACAAAAATATAGAGGTGTATAGCGCTTATTTTTGACACCCCCTCAAAACATGCTGGGGGTATAGGTCCTTCCAACTAACGCTATATAAGTATCAGTTTCTGTACTTTATTGGTATAAGAAGCTTCCGGAAACAACCGGCACAAATTTTGAGGCGGAAGCGCTGCTTTTTTTGTGTCCGGGGGTTGCTCCTTGGGGCCCCCGGTCCAGCCCCAGCCGGTCGCCCACCACATAGGAATTTGCGAAGGACCCCCAAAATCCCGGTCCCCGAGGGCGAGTTGTCCCAACTTTTTCAAACCTCACGAAGAGCTAGTTGCGTCATTGAAATCCTCGTGTGCAGAAACCCCCTCCCCCAAGTTTGTACAATGGAAGAGTTTACGATACAGGTTTTCTCACGGTTTTGAGGTGTTTTTTTCGAAAAACAAAAAATATAGAGGTGTGGAGCGCTTATTTTGACACCCCCTCAAAACATGCTGGGGGTATAGGTCCTTCCAACTAACGCTATATAAGTATCAGTTTCTGTACTTTATTGGTATAAGAAGCTTCCGGAAACAACCGGCACAAATTTTGAGGCGGAAGCGCTGCTTTTTTTGTGTCCGGGGGGTGCTCCTTGGGGGCCCCCCGGTCCAGCCCCAGTCGGTCGCCCACCACATATGAATTTGCGAAGCTGACCCTAACTTCCTTAAAAATCCCGGTCCCCGAGGGCGAGTTGTCCCAACTTTTTCAAACCTCACGAAGAGCTAGTTGCGTCATTGAAATCCTCGTGTGCAGAAACCCCCTCCCCCAAGTTTGTACAATGGAAGAGTTTATCGATACAGGTTTTCTCACGGTTTTGAGGTGTTTTTTCGAAAAACAAAAATATAGAGGTGTATAGCGCTTATTTTGACACCCCCTCAAAACATGCTGGGGGTATAGGTCCTTCCAACTAACGCTATATAAGTATCAGTTTCTGTACTTTATTGGTATAAGAAGCTTCCGGAAACAACCGGCACAAATTTTGAGGCGGAAGCGCTGCTTTTTTGTGTCCGGGGGGTGCTCCTTGGGGGCCCCCCGGTCCAGCCCCAGCCGGTCGCCCACCACATAGGAATTTGCGCGCAAGGACCCCAAAAATCCCGGTCCCCGAGGGCGAGTTGTCCCAACTTTTTCAAACCTCACGAAGAGCTAGTTGCGCCATTGAAATCCTCGTGTGCAGAAACCCCCCCCCCCAAGTTTGTACAATGGAAGAGTTTACGATACAGGTTTTCTCACGGTTTTGAGGTGTTTTTTTCGGAAAACAAAAATATAGAGGTGTATAGCGCTTATTTTGACACCCCCTCAAAACATGCTGGGGGTATAGGTCCTTCCAACTAACGCTATATAAGTATCAGTTTCTGTACTTTATTGGTATAAGAAGCTTCCGGAAACAACCGGCACAAATTTTGAGGCGGAAGCGCTGCTTTTTTTGTGTCCGGGGTGCTCCTGCGGGCCCCCCGGTCCCCAGCGCCGTTAGCCCACCACAGATGAACGAAGCGGCCCCAACCCCCCGGTCCTGGGGCGCGGTTGGCCCCACCTTTTCCAACCTCCCCGAAGAGCTAGTTGCGTCATGAAACCCTTGTGCGAACCCCCCCCCCCAATTTGTATAATCGAAGAGTTTACGATACAGGTTTTCTCACGGTTTTGAGGTGTTTTTTCGAAAAACAAAAAAGGTATTGAGGTGTATAGCGCTTATTTTTGACACCCCCTCAAAACATGCTGGGGGTATAGGTCCTTTCCAACTAACGCTATATAAGTATCAGTTTCTGTACTTTATTGGTATAAGAAGCTTCCGGAAACAACCGGCACAAATTTTGAGGCGGAAGCGCTGCTTTTTTTGTGTCCGGGGGTGCTCCGGGGGGCCCCTGGTCCCGCCCCCCAGCCGGTCGCCCACCACATGCGAATTTGCGAAGGACCCTTAAAATCCCGGTCCCCGAGGGCGAGTTGTCCCAACTTTTTCAAACCTCACGAAGAGCTAGTTGCGTCATTGAAACTCGTGTGCAGAAACCCCCTCCCCCAAGTTTGTACAATGGAAGAGTTTACGATACAGGTTTTCTCACGGTTTTGAGGTGTTTTTTCGAAAACCAAAAATATAGAGGTGTATAGCGCTTATTTTTGACACCCCCTCAAAACATGCTGGGGGTATGCGTCCTTCCAACTAACGCTATATAAGTATCAGTTTCTGTACTTTATTGGTATAAGAAGCTTCCGGAAACAACCGGCACAAATTTTGAGGCGGAAGCGCTGCTTTTTTTTTGTGTCCGGGGTGTCCCTTGGGGGCCCCCCGGTCCAGCCCCCCAGCCGGTCGCCCACCACATGCGAATTTGCGGACGACCCCCAAAATCCTGGTCCCCGAGGGCGAGTTGTCCCAACTTTTTCAAACCTCACGAAGAGCTAGTTGCGTCATTGAAATCCTCGTGTGCAGAAACCCCCTCCCCCAAGTTTGTACAATGGAAGAGTTTACGATACAGGTTTCCTTCACGGTTTTGAGGTGCTTTTTTCGAAAAACAAAAATATAGAGGTGTATAGCGCTTATTTTTGACGCCCCCTCAAAAACATGCTGGGGGTATAGGTCCTTCCAACTAACGCTATATAAGTATCAGTTTCTGTACTTTATTGGTATAAGAAGCTTCCGGAAACAACCGGCACAAATTTTGAGGCGGAAGCGCTGCTTTTTTTTGTGTCCGGGGGTGCTCCTTGGGGGCCCCCCGGGTCCAGCCCCCCAGCCGGTCGCCCACCACAGAATTTGCGAACGACCCCCTTAAAAATCCCGGTCCCCGAGGGCGAGTTGTCCCAACTTTTTCAAACCTCACGAAGAGCTAGTTGCGTCATTGAAATCCTCGTGTGCAGAAACCCCTCCCCCAAGTTTGTACAATGGAAGAGTTTACGATACAGGTTTTTCTCACGGTTTTGAGGTGTTTTTTCGAAAAAACAAAAAATATAGAGGTGTACAGCGCTTATTTTTGCCACCCCCTCAAAACATGCTGGGGGTATAGGTCCTTCCAACTAACGCTATATAAGTATCAGTTTCTGTACTTTATTGGTATAAGAAGCTTCCGGAAACAACCGGCACAAATTTTGAGGCGGAAGCGCTGCTTTTTTTTTGTGTCCGGGGTGCTCCTTGGGGGCCCCGGTCCAGCCCCAGCCGGTCGCCCACCACATAGCGAATTTGCGCATCGACCCCTGGAAAATCCTGGTCCCTGAGGGCGAGTTGTCCCAACTTTTTCAAACCTCACGAAGAGCTAGTTGCGTCATTGAAATCCTCGTGTGCAGAAACCCCCTCCCCCAAGTTTGTACAATGGAAGAGTTTACGATACAGGTTTTCTCACGGTTTTGAGGTGTTTTTTTTTCGAAAAACAAAAAATATAGAGGTGTATAGCGCTTATTTTTGACACCCCCCTCAAAACATGCTGGGGGTATAGGGTCCTTCCAACTAACGCTATATAAGTATCAGTTTCTGTACTTTATTGGTATAAGAAGCTTCCGGAAACAACCGGCACAAATTTTGAGGCGGAAGCGCTGCTTTTTTGTGTCCGGGGGTGCTCCTTGGGGGCCCCGGTCCAGCCCCAGCCGGTCGCCCACCACATACAATTTGCGGAAGCGACCCCTAAAATCCCGGTCCCCGAGGGCGAGTTGTCCCAACTTTTTCAAACCTCACGAAGAGCTAGTTGCGTCATTGAAATCCTCGTGTGCAGAAACCCCTCCCCAAGTTTGTACAATGGAAGAGTTTACGATACAGGTTTTCTCACGGTTTTGAGGTGTTTTTTTCGAAAACAAAAATATAGAGGTGTATAGCGCTTATTTTTGACACCCCCCTCAAAACATGCTGGGGGTATAGGTCCTTCCAACTAACGCTATATAAGTATCAGTTTCTGTACTTTATTGGTATAAGAAGCCTCCGGAAACAACCGGCACAAATTTTGAGGCGGGAGCGCTGCTTTTTTGTGTCCGGGGGTGCCCTTGGGGGCCCCTGGTCCAGCCCCAGCCGGTCGCCCACCACATAGAATTTGCGAAGGACCCCTTAAAATCCTGGTCCCCGAGGGCGAGTTGTCCCAACTTTTTCAAACCTCACGAAGAGCTAGTTGCGTCATTGAAATCCTCGTGTGCAGAAACCCCTCCCCCAAGTTTGTACAATGGAAGAGTTTACGATACAGGTTTTCTCACTGCTTTGAGGTGTTTTTTTTCGAAAAACAAAAATATAGAGGTGTATAGCGCTTATTTTTGACCACCCCCCTCAAAACATGCTGGGGGTATAGGTCCTTCCAACTAACGCTATATAAGTATCAGTTTCTGTACTTTATTGGTATAAGAAGCTTCCGGAAACAACCGGCACAAATTTTGAGGCGGAAGCGCTGCTTTTTTGTGTCCGGGGGTGCTCCCTTGGGGCCCCGGTCCAGCCCCAGCCGGTCGCCCACCACATGGAATTTGCGAAGGACCCCCAAAATCCCGGTCCCCGAGGGCGAGTTGTCCCAACTTTTTCAAACCTCACGAAGAGCTAGTTGCGTCATTGAAATCCTCGTGTGCAGAAACCCCCTCCCCCAAGTTTGTACAATGGAAGAGTTTACGATACAGGTTTTCTCACGGTTTTGAGGTGTTTTTTCGAAAAACAAAAAATATAGAGGTGTATAGCGCTTATTTTTGCCACCCCCTCAAAACATGCTGGGGGTATAGGTCCTTCCAACTAACGCTATATAAGTATCAGTTTCTGTACTTTATTGGTATAAGAAGCTTCCGGAAACAACCGGCACAAATTTTGAGGCGGAAGCGCTGCTTTTTTTGTGTCCGGGGGTGCTCCTTGGGGGCCCCCGGTCCAGCCCCAGCCGGTCGCCCACCACATAGGAATTTGGCGAAGGACCCCCAAAATCCTGGTCCCCGAGGGCGAGTTGTCCCAACTTTTTCAAACCTCACGAAGAGCTAGTTGCGTCATTGAAATCCTCGTGTGCAGAAACCCCCTCCCCCAAGTTTGTACAATGGAAGAGTTTACGATACAGGTTTTCTCACGGTTTTGAGGTGTTTTTTCGAAAAACAAAAAATATAGAGGTGTATAGCGCTTATTTTTGACACCCCCCTCAAAACATGCTGGGGGTATAGGTCCTTCCAACTAACGCTATATAAGTATCAGTTTCTGTACTTTATTGGTATAAGAAGCTTCCGGAAACAATTTTCCGGCACAAATTTTGAGGCGGAAGCGCTGCTTTTTTTGTGTCCGGGGGTGCTCCTTGGGGGCCCCCGGTCCAGCCCCAGCCGGTCGCCCACCACATACGAATTTGCGAAGGACCCCCAAAATCCCGGTCCCCGAGGGCGAGTTGTCCTAACTTTTTCAAACCTCACGAAGAGCTAGTTGCGTCATTGAAATCCTCGTGTGCAGAAACCCCTCCCCCAAGTTTGTACAATGGAAGAGTTTACGATACAGGTTTTCTCACGGTTTTGAGGTGTTTTTTCGAAAAACAAAAAATATAGAGGTGTATAGCGCTTATTTTTGACACCCCCTCAAAACATGCTGGGGGTATAGGTCCTTCCAACTAACGCTATATAAGTATCAGTTTCTGTACTTTATTGGTATAAGAAGCTTCCGGAAACAACCGGCACAAATTTTGAGGCGGAAGCGCTGCTTTTTTTGTGTCCGGGGTGCTCCTTGGGGGCCCCCGGTCCAGCCCCAGCCGGTCGCCCACCACATATGAATTTGCGCAGCGACCCCCAAAAATCCCGGTCCCTGAGGGCGAGTTGTCCCAACTTTTTCAAACCTCACGAAGAGCTAGTTGCGTCATTGAAATCCTCGTGTGCAGAAACCCCTCCCCCAAGTTTGTACAATGGAAGAGTTTACGATACAGGTTTTCTCACGGTTTTGAGGTGTTTTTTCGAAAAACAAAAAATATAGAGGTGTATAGCGCTTATTTTTGACACCCCCCCAAAACATGCTGGGGGTATAGGTCCTTCCAACTAACGCTATATAAGTATCAGTTTCTGTACTTTATTGGTATAAGAAGCTTCCGGAAACAACCGGCACAAATTTTGAGGCGGAAGCGCTGCTTTTTTTTTGTGTCCGGGGTGCTCCTTGGGGGCCCCCGGTCCAGCCCCAGCCGGTCGCCCACCACAATGAATTTGCGAAGGACCCCTTAAAATCCTGGTCCCCGAGGGCGAGTTGTCCCAACTTTTTCAAACCTCACGAAGAGCTAGTTGCGTCATTGAAATCCTCGTGTGCAGAAACCCCTCCCCCAAGTTTGTACAATGGAAGAGTTTACGATACAGGTTTTCTCACGGTTTTGAGGTGTTTTTTTCGAAAAACAAAAAATATAGAGGTGTATAGCGCTTATTTTTGACACCCCCTCAAAACATGCTGGGGGTATAGGTCCTTCCAACTAACGCTATATAAGTATCAGTTTCTGTACTTTATTGGTATAAGAAGCTTCCGGAAACAACCGGCACAAATTTTGAGGCGGAAGCGCTGCTTTTTTTTGTGTCCGGGGGTGCTCCCTTGGGGCCCCCCGGTCCAGCCCCAGCCGGTCGCCCACCACATGTGAATTTGCGAAGGACCCCCAAAATCCCGGTCCCCCGAGGGCGAGTTGTCCCAACTTTTTCAAACCTCACGAAGAGCTAGTTGCGTCATTGAAACTCGTGTGCAGAAACCCCCTCCCCCAAGTTTGTACAATGGAAGAGTTTACGATACAGGTTTTCTCACGGTTTTGAGGTGTTTTTTCGAAAAAACAAAAATATAGAGGTGTATAGCGCTTATTTTTGACACCCCCCTCAAAACATGCTGGGGGTATAGGTCCTTCCAACTAACGCTATATAAGTATCAGTTTCTGTACTTTATTGGTATAAGAAGCTTCCGGAAACAACCGGCACAAATTTTGAGGCGGAAGCGCTGCTTTTTTTGTGTCCGGGGGTGCTCCTTGGGGCCCCCGGTCCAGCCCCAGCCGGTCGCCCACCACATGGAATTTGCAAAGGACCCCCAAAAATCCCGGTCCCCGAGGGCGAGTTGTCCCAACTTTTTCAAACCTCACGAAGAGCTAGTTGCGTCATTGAAATCCTCGTGTGCAGAAACCCCCTCCCCCAAGTTTGTACAATGGAAGAGTTTACGATACAGGTTTTCTCACGGTTTTGAGGTGTTTTTTCGAAAAACAAAAAATATAGAGGTGTATAGCGCTTATTTTTGACACCCCCTCAAAACATGCTGGGGGTATAGGTCCTTCCAACTAACGCTATATAAGTATCAGTTTCTGTACTTTATTGGTATAAGAAGCTTCCGGAAACAACCGGCACAAATTTTGAGGCGGAAGCGCTGCTTTTTTGTGTCCGGGGGTGCTCCTTGGGGGGCCCCCGGTCCAGCCCCAGCCGGTCGCCCACCACATGGAATTTGCGAAGGACCCCCAAAAATCCCGGTCCCCGAGGGCGAGTTGTCCCAACTTTTTCAAACCTCACGAAGAGCTAGTTGCGTCATTGAAATCCTCGTGTGCAGAAACCCCTCCCCCAAGTTTGTACAATGGAAGAGTTTACGATACAGGTTTTCTCACGGTTTTGAGGTGTTTTTTTCGAAAAACAAAAAATATAGAGGTGTATAGCGCTTATTTTGACACCCCCTCAAAACATGCTGGGGGTATAGGTCCTTCCAACTAACGCTATATAAGTATCAGTTTCTGTACTTTATTGGTATAAGAAGCTTCCGGAAACAACCGGCACAAATTTTGAGGCGGAAGCGCTGCTTTTTTTTTGTGTCCGGGGGTGCTCCTTGGGGGCCCCCGGTCCAGCCCCAGCCGGTCGCCCACCACATACGAATTTGCGAAGGACCCCCAAAAATCCTGGTCCCCGAGGGCGAGTTGTCCCAACTTTTTCAAACCTCACGAAGAGCTAGTTGCGTCATTGAAATCCTCGTGTGCAGAAACCCCCTCCCCCAAGTTTGTACAATGGAAGAGTTTACGATACAGGTTTTCTCACGGTTTTGAGGTGTTTTTTCGAAAAACAAAAAATATAGAGGTGTATAGCGCTTTTTTTTGACACCCCCTCAAAACATGCTGGGGGTATAGGTCCTTCCAACTAACGCTATATAAGTATCAGTTTCTGTACTTTATTGGTATAAGAAGCTTCCGGAAACAACCGGCACAAATTTTGAGGCGGAAGCGCTGCTTTTTTTTTGTGTCCGGGGGTGCTCCTTGGGGGCCCCCTGGTCCAGCCCCAGCCGGTCGCCCACCACATAGCGAATTTGCGAAGGACCCCTAAAAACCCGGTCCCCGAGGGCGAGTTGTCCCAACTTTTTCAAACCTCACGAAGAGCTAGTTGCGTCATTGAAATCCTCGTGTGCAGAAACCCCCTCCCCCAAGTTTGTACAATGGAAGAGTTTACGATACAGGTTTTCTCACGGTTTTGAGGTGTTTTTTCTTGAAAAACAAAAAATATAGAGGTGTATAGCGCTTATTTTTGACACCCCCCTCAAAACATGCTGGGGGTATAGGTCCTTCCAACTAACGCTATATAAGTATCAGTTTCTGTACTTTATTGGTATAAGAAGCTTCCGGAAACAACCGGCACAAATTTTGAGGCGGAAGCGCTGCTTTTTTTTGTGTCCGGGGTGCTCCTTGGGGGCCCCCGGTCCAGCCCCAGCCGGTCGCCCACCACATGCGAATTTGGCAAAGGACCCCCCAAAATCCCGGTCCCCGAGGGCGAGTTGTCCCAACTTTTTCAAACCTCACGAAGAGCTAGTTGCGTCATTGAAATCCTCGTGTGCAGAAACCCCCTCCCCCAAGTTTGTACAATGGAAGAGTTTACGATACAGGTTTTCTCACGGTTTTGAGGTGTTTTTTCGAAAAACAAAAAAATATAGAGGTGTATAGCGCTTATTTTTGACACCCCCTCAAAACATGCTGGGGGTATAGGTCCTTCCAACTAACGCTATATAAGTATCAGTTTCTGTACTTTATTGGTATAAGAAGCTTCCGGAAACAACCGGCACAAATTTTGAGGCGGAAGCGCTGCTTTTTTGTGTCCGGGGGTGCTCCTTGGGGCCCCCCGGTCCGGCCCCAGCCGGTCGCCCACCACAGAATTTGCGAAGGACCCCTAAAATCCCGGTCCCCGAGGGCGAGTTGTCCCAACTTTTTCAAACCTCACGAAGAGCTAGTTGCGTCATTGAAATCCTCGTGTGCAGAAACCCCTCCCCCAAGTTTGTACAATGGAAGAGTTTACGATACAGGTTTTCTCACGGTTTTGAGGTGTTTTTTCGAAAAACAAAAATATAGAGGTGTATAGCGCTTATTTTTGACACCCCCTCAAAACATGCTGGGGGTATAGGTCCTTCCAACTAACGCTATATAAGTATCAGTTTCTGTACTTTATTGGTATAAGAAGCTTCCGGAAACAACCGGCACAAATTTTGAGGCGGAAGGGCTGCTTTTTTTTGTGTCCGGGGTGCTCCTTGGGGCCCCCGGTCCAGCCCCAGCCGGTCGCCCACCACAAGAATTTGCGAATGACCCCCTAAAATCCCGGTCCCCGAGGGCGAGTTGTCCTAACTTTTTCAAACCTCACGAAGAGCTAGTTGCGTCATTGAAATCCTCGTGTGCAGAAACCCCTCCCCCAAGTTTGTACAATGGAAGAGTTTACGATACAGGTTTTCTCACGGTTTTGAGGTGTTTTTTCGAAAAACAAAAAATATAGAGGTGTATAGCGCTTATTTTTGACACCCCCTCAAAAACATGCTGGGGGTATAGGTCCTTCCAACTAACGCTATATAAGTATCAGTTTCTGTACTTTATTGGTATAAGAAGCTTCCGGAAACAACCGGCACAAATTTTGGAGGCGGAAGCGCTGCTTTTTTTGTGTCCGGGGGTGCCCTTGGGGGCCCCCGGTCCAGCCCCCAGCCGGTCGCCCACCACATGAATTTGCGGAGCCGACCCCCAAAAATCCCGGTCCCCGAGGGCGAGTTGTCCCAACTTTTTCAAACCTCACGAAGAGCTAGTTGCGTCATTGAAATCCTCGTGTGCAGAAACCCCCTCCCCCAAGTTTGTACAATGGAAGAGTTTACGATACAGGTTTTCTCACGGTTTTGAGGTGTTTTTTCGAAAAACAAAAAATATAGAGGTGTATAGCGCTTATTTTTGACACCCCCTCAAAACATGCTGGGGGTATAGGTCCTTCCAACTAACGCTATATAAGTATCAGTTTCTGTACTTTATTGGTATAAGAAGCTTCCGGAAACAACCGGCACAAATTTTGAGGCGGAAGCGCTGCTTTTTTTTTGTGTCCGGGGTGCTCCTTGGGGGCCCCCGGTCCAGCCCCAGCCGGTCGCCCACCACATAGCGAATTTGCGGAAGGACCCCCAAAATCCCGGTCCCCGAGGGCGAGTTGTCCCAACTTTTTCAAACCTCACGAAGAGCTAGTTGCGTCATTGAAATCCTCGTGTGCAGAAACCCCCTCCCCCAAGTTTGTACAATGGAAGAGTTTACGATACAGGTTTTCTCACGGTTTTGAGGTGTTTTTCGAAAAACAAAAAATATAGAGGTGTATAGCGCTTATTTTTGACACCCCCTCAAAACATGCTGGGGGTATAGGTCCTTCCAACTAACGCTATATAAGTATCAGTTTCTGTACTTTATTGGTATAAGAAGCTTCCGGAAACAACCGGCACAAATTTTGAGGCGGAAGCGCTGCTTTTTTTGTGTCCGGGGTGCTCTTTGGGGGCCCCCGGTCCAGCCCCCAGCCGGTCGCCCACCACATGAATTTGCGAAGGACCCCAAAAATCCCGGTCCCCGAGGGCGAGTTGTCCCAACTTTTTCAAACCTCACGAAGAGCTAGTTGCGTCATTGAAATCCTCGTGTGCAGAAACCCCCTCCCCAAGTTTGTACAATGGAAGAGTTTACGATACAGGTTTTCTCACGGTTTTGAGGTGTTTTTTCGAAAAACAAAAAATATAGAGGTGTATAGCGCTTATTTTTGACACCCCCTCAAAACATGCTGGGGGTATAGGTCCTTCCAACTAACGCTATATAAGTATCAGTTTCTGTACTTTATTGGTATAAGAAGCTTCCGGAAACAACCGGCACAAATTTTGAGGCGGAAGCGCTGCTTTTTTGTGTCCGGGGGGTGCTCCTTGGGGGCCCCCGGTCCAGCCCCCAGCCGGTCGCCCACCACATAGGAATTTGCGCAGCGACCCCAAAAATCCCGGTCCCCGAGGGCGAGTTGTCCCAACTTTTTCAAACCTCACGAAGAGCTAGTTGCGTCATTGAAATCCTCGTGTGCAGAAACCCCCTCCCCCAAGTTTGTACAATGGAAGAGTTTACGATACAGGTTTTCTCACGGTTTTGAGGTGTTTTTTCGAAAAACAAAAATATAGAGGTGTATAGCGCTTATTTTTGACACCCCCTCAAAACATGCTGGGGGTATAGGTCCTTCCAACTAACGCTATATAAGTATCAGTTTCTGTACTTTATTGGTATAAGAAGCTTCCGGAAACAACCGGCACAAATTTTGAGGCGGAAGCGCTGCTTTTTTGTGTCCGGGGTGCTCCTTGGGGGCCCCGGTCCAGCCCCAGCCGGTCGCCCACCACATAGCGAATTTGCGAAGCGACCCCTTAAAATCCTGGTCCCCGAGGGCGAGTTGTCCCAACTTTTTCAAACCTCACGAAGAGCTAGTTGCGTCATTGAAATCCTCGTGTGCAGAAACCCCCTCCCCCAAGTTTGTACAATGGAAGAGTTTACGATACAGGTTTTCTCACGGTTTTGAGGTGTTTTTTCGAAAAACAAAAATATAGAGGTGTATAGCGCTTATTTTGACACCCCCTCAAAACATGCTGGGGGTATAGGTCCTTCCAACTAACGCTATATAAGTATCAGTTTCTGTACTTTATTGGTATAAGAAGCTTCCGGAAACAACCGGCACAAATTTTGAGGCGGAAGCGCTGCTTTTTTGTGTCCGGGGGTGCTCCTTGGGGGCCCCGGTCCAGCCCCAGCCGGTCGCCCACCACATATGAATTTGCGAAGCGACCCCCAAAATCCTGGTCCCCGAGGGCGAGTTGTCCCAACTTTTTCAAACCTCACGAAGAGCTAGTTGCGTCATTGAAATCCTCGTGTGCAGAAACCCCTCCCCCAAGTTTGTACAATGGAAGAGTTTACGATACAGGTTTTCTCACGGTTTTGAGGTGTTTTTTCGAAAAACAAAAAATATAGAGGTGTATAGCGCTTATTTTTGACACCCCTCAAAACATGCTGGGGGTATAGGTCCTTCCAACTAACGCTATATAAGTATCAGTTTCTGTACTTTATTGGTATAAGAAGCTTCCGGAAACAACCGGCACAAATTTTGAGGCGGAAGCGCTGCTTTTTTTTGTGTCCGGGGTGCTCCTTGGGGGCCCCTGGTCCAGCCCCAGCCGGTCGCCCACCACATGCGAATTTGCAAGGACCCCAAAATCCTGGTCCCCGAGGGCGAGTTGTCCCAACTTTTTCAAACCTCACGAAGAGCTAGTTGCGCCATTGAAATCCTCGTGTGCAGAAACCCCCTCCCCCAAGTTTGTACAATGGAAGAGTTTACGATACAGGTTTTCTCACGGTTTTGAGGTGTTTTTTTCGAAAAACAAAAAATATAGAGGTGTATAGCGCTTATTTTTGACACCCCCTCAAAACATGCTGGGGGTATAGGTCCTTCCAACTAACGCTATATAAGTATCAGTTTCTGTACTTTATTGGTATAAGAAGCTTCCGGAAACAACCGGCACAAATTTTGAGGCGGAAGCGCTGCTTTTTTTTTGTGTCCGGGGTGCTCCTTGGGGGCCCCCGGTCCAGCCCCAGCCGGTCGCCCACCACATGCGGAATTTGCGAAGGACCCCAAAAATCCCGGTCCCCGAGGGCGAGTTGTCCCAACTTTTTCAAACCTCACGAAGAGCTAGTTGCGTCATTGAAATCCTCGTGTGCAGAAACCCCCTCCCCCAAGTTTGTACAATGGAAGAGTTTACGATACAGGTTTTCTCACGGTTTTGAGGTGTTTTTTTCGAAAAACAAAAATATAGAGGTGTATAGCGCTTATTTTTGACACCCCCTCAAAAACATGCTGGGGGTATAGGTCCTTCCAACTAACGCTATATAAGTATCAGTTTCTGTACTTTATTGGTATAAGAAGCTTCCGGAAACAACCGGCACAAATTTTGAGGCGGAAGCGCTGCTTTTTTGTGTCCGGGGGTGCTCCTTGGGGGCCCCTGGTCCAGCCCCCAGCCGGTCGCCCACCACATAGAATTTGCGAAGACCCCCAAAAATCCCGGTCCCCGAGGGCGAGTTGTCCCAACTTTTTCAAACCTCACGAAGAGCTAGTTGCGTCATTGAAATCCTCGTGTGCAGAAACCCCCTCCCCCAAGTTTGTACAATGGAAGAGTTTACGATACAGGTTTTCTCACGGTTTTGAGGTGTTTTTTCGAAAAACAAAAATATAGAGGTGTATAGCGCTTATTTTTGACACCCCCCTCAAAACATGCTGGGGGTATAGGTCCTTCCAACTAACGCTATATAAGTATCAGTTTCTGTACTTTATTGGTATAAGAAGCTTCCGGAAACAACCGGCACAAATTTTGAGGCGGAAGCGCTGCTTTTTTTGTGTCCGGGGTGCTCCTTGGGGCCCCGGTCCAGCCCCAGCCGGTCGCCCACCACATATGAATTTGCGAATCGACCCTAAAAATCCTGGTCCCTGAGGGGCGAGTTGTCCCAACTTTTTCAAACCTCACGAAGAGCTAGTTGCGTCATTGAAATCCTCGTGTGCAGAAACCCCTCCCCCAAGTTTGTACAATGGAAGAGTTTACGATACAGGTTTTCTCACGGTTTTGAGGTGTTTTTTCGAAAAACAAAAAATATAGAGGTGTATAGCGCTTATTTTTGACACCCCCTCAAAACATGCTGGGGGTATAGGTCCTTCCAACTAACGCTATATAAGTATCAGTTTCTGTACTTTATTGGTATAAGAAGCTTCCGGAAACAACCGGCACAAATTTTGAGGCGGAAGCGCTGCTTTTTTTTGTGTCCGGGGGTGCTCCTTGGGGGCCCCCGGTCCAGCCCCAGCCGGTCGCCCACCACATATGAATTTGCAAGCGACCCCAAAAATCCTGGTCCCCGAGGGCGAGTTGTCCCAACTTTTTCAAACCTCACGAAGAGCTAGTTGCGTCATTGAAATCCTCGTGTGCAGAAACCCCCTCCCCCAAGTTTGTACAATGGAAGAGTTTACGATACAGGTTTTCTCACGGTTTTGAGGTGTTTTTTCGAAAAACAAAAAATATAGAGGTGTATAGCGCTTATTTTTGACACCCCCCTCAAAACATGCTGGGGGTATAGGTCCTTCCAACTAACGCTATATAAGTATCAGTTTCTGTACTTTATTGGTATAAGAAGCTTCCGGAAACAACCGGCACAAATTTTGAGGCGGAAGCGCTGCTTTTTTTGTGTCCGGGGGGTGCTCCTTGGGGGCCCCGGTCCAGCCCCAGCCGGTCGCCCACCACATAGAATTTGCGAAGGACCCCCAAAAATCCCGGTCCCCGAGGGCGAGTTGTCCCAACTTTTCAAACCTCACGAAGAGCTAGTTGCGTCATTGAAATCCTCGTGTGCAGAAACCCCCTCCCCCAAGTTTGTACAATGGAAGAGTTTACGATACAGGTTTTCTCACGGTTTTGAGGTGTTTTTTCGAAAAACAAAAAATATAGAGGTGTATAGCGCTTATTTTTGACACCCCCTCAAAACATGCTGGGGGTATAGGTCCTTCCAACTAACGCTATATAAGTATCAGTTTCTGTACTTTATTGGTATAAGAAGCTTCCGGAAACAACCGGCACAAATTTTGAGGCGGAAGCGCTGCTTTTTTTGTGTCCGGGGGGTGCTCCTTGGGGGCCCCCGGTCCAGCCCCAGCCGGTCGCCCACCACATAGGAATTTGCGAAGGACCCCCAAAATCCCGGTCCCCGAGGGCGAGTTGTCCCAACTTTTTCAAACCTCACGAAGAGCTAGTTGCGTCATTGAAATCCTCGTGTGCAGAAACCCCCTCCCCCAAGTTTGTACAATGGAAGAGTTTACGATACAGGTTTTCTCACGGTTTTGAGGTGTTTTTTCGAAAAACAAAAAATATAGAGGTGTATAGCGCTTATTTTTTTTTTTTTTCTCAAAACATGCTGGGGGTATAGGTCCTTCCAACTAACGCTATATAAGTATCAGTTTCTGTACTTTATTGGTATAAGAAGCTTCCGGAAACAACCGGCACAAATTTTGAGGCGGAAGCGCTGCTTTTTTTTGTGTCCGGGGGGGTGCTCCTTGGGGGCCCCCGGTCCAGCCCCAGCCGGTCGCCCACCACATGAATTTGCGAAGGACCCCCAAAAAATCCCGGTCCCCGAGGGCGAGTTGTCCCAACTTTTTCAAACCTCACGAAGAGCTAGTTGCGTCATTGAAATCCTCGTGTGCAGAAACCCCCTCCCCCAAGTTTGTACAATGGAAGAGTTTACGATACAGGTTTTCTCACGGTTTTGAGGTGTTTTTTCGAAAAACAAAAAATATAGAGGTGTATAGCGCTTATTTTTGACACCCCCTCAAAACATGCTGGGGGTATAGGTCCTTCCAACTAACGCTATATAAGTATCAGTTTCTGTACTTTATTGGTATAAGAAGCTTCCGGAAACAACCGGCACAAATTTTGAGGCGGAAGCGCTGCTTTTTTTTGTGTCCGGGGGGGTGCTCCTTGGGGGCCCCCGGTCCAGCCCCAGCCGGTCGCCCACCACATATGAATTTGCGAAGGACCCCCAAAAATCCCGGTCCCCGAGGGCGAGTTGTCCCAACTTTTTCAAACCTCACGAAGAGCTAGTTGCGTCATTGAAATCCTCGTGTGCAGAAACCCCCTCCCCCAAGTTTGTACAATGGAAGAGTTTACGATACAGGTTTTCTCACGGTTTTGAGGTGTTTTTTCGAAAAACAAAAAATATAGAGGTGTATAGCGCTTATTTTTGACACCCCCCTCAAAACATGCTGGGGGTATAGGTCCTTCCAACTAACGCTATATAAGTATCAGTTTCTGTACTTTATTGGTATAAGAAGCTTCCGGAAACAACCGGCACAAATTTTGAGGCGGAAGCGCTGCTTTTTTTTGTTTCCGGGGGTGCTCCTTGGGGGCCCCCGGTCCAGCCCCAGCCGGTCGCCCACCACATAGGAATTTGCGAAGGACCCCCAAAAATCCCGGTCCCCGAGGGCGAGTTGTCCCAACTTTTTCAAACCTCACGAAGAGCTAGTTGCGTCATTGAAATCCTCGTGTGCAGAAACCCCCTCCCCCCAAGTTTGTACAATGGAAGAGTTTACGATACAGGTTTTCTCACGGTTTTGAGGTGTTTTTTCGAAAAACAAAAAATATAGAGGTGTATAGCGCTTATTTTTGACACCCCCTCAAAACATGCTGGGGGTATAGGTCCTTCCAACTAACGCTATATAAGTATCAGTTTCTGTACTTTATTGGTATAAGAAGCTTCCGGAAACAACCGGCACAAATTTTGAGGCGGAAGCGCTGCTTTTTTTTGTGTCCGGGGGGGTGCTCCTTGGGGGCCCCCGGTCCAGCCCCAGCCGGTCGCCCACCACTATGAATTTGCGAAGGACCCCCAAAAATCCCGGTCCCCGAGGGCGAGTTGTCCCAACTTTTTCAAACCTCACGAAGAGCTAGTTGCGTCATTGAAATCCTCGTGTGCAGAAACCCCCTCCCCCAAGTTTGTACAATGGAAGAGTTTACGATACAGGTTTTCTCACGGTTTTGAGGTGTTTTTTCGAAAAACAAAAAATATAGAGGTGTATAGCGCTTATTTTTGACACCCCCCTCAAAACATGCTGGGGGTATAGGTCCTTCCAACTAACGCTATATAAGTATCAGTTTCTGTACTTTATTGGTATAAGAAGCTTCCGGAAACAACCGGCACAAATTTTGAGGCGGAAGCGCTGCTTTTTTTTGTGTCCGGGGTGTTTTGGGGCCCCCGGTCCAGCCCCAGCCGGTCGCCCACCACATAGGAATTTGCGAAGGACCCCCAAAAATCCCGGTCCCCGAGGGCGAGTTGTCCCAACTTTTTCAAACCTCACGAAGAGCTAGTTGCGTCATTGAAATCCTCGTGTGCAGAAACCCCCTCCCCCAAGTTTGTACAATGGAAGAGTTTACGATACAGGTTTTCTCACGGTTTTGAGGTGTTTTTTCGAAAAACAAAAAATATAGAGGTGTATAGCGCTTATTTTTGACACCCCCCTCAAAACATGCTGGGGGTATAGGTCCTTCCAACTAACGCTATATAAGTATCAGTTTCTGTACTTTATTGGTATAAGAAGCTTCCGGAAACAACCGGCACAAATTTTGAGGCGGAAGCGCTGCTTTTTTTGTGTCCGGGGGGTGCTCCTTGGGGCCCCCCGGTCCAGCCCCAGCCGGTCGCCCACCACATAGGAATTTGCGAAGGACCCCCCAAAAATCCCGGTCCCCGAGGGCGAGTTGTCCCAACTTTTTCAAACCTCACGAAGAGCTAGTTGCGTCATTGAAATCCTCGTGTGCAGAAACCCCCTCCCCCCAAGTTTGTACAATGGAAGAGTTTACGATACAGGTTTTCTCACGGTTTTGAGGTGTTTTTTCGAAAAACAAAAAATATAGAGGTGTATAGCGCTTATTTTTGACACCCCCCTCAAAACATGCTGGGGGTATAGGTCCTTCCAACTAACGCTATATAAGTATCAGTTTCTGTACTTTATTGGTATAAGAAGCTTCCGGAAACAACCGGCACAAATTTTGAGGCGGAAGCGCTGCTTTTTTTGTGTCCGGGGGGGTGCTCCTTGGGGGCCCCCGGTCCAGCCCCAGCCGGTCGCCCACCACATAGGAATTTGCGAAGGACCCCCAAAAATCCCGGTCCCCGAGGGCGAGTTGTCCCAACTTTTTCAAACCTCACGAAGAGCTAGTTGCGTCATTGAAATCCTCGTGTGCAGAAACCCCCTCCCCCAAGTTTGTACAATGGAAGAGTTTACGATACAGGTTTTCTCACGGTTTTGAGGTGTTTTTTCGAAAAACAAAAAATATAGAGGTGTATAGCGCTTATTTTTGACACCCCCCTCAAAACATGCTGGGGGTATAGGTCCTTCCAACTAACGCTATATAAGTATCAGTTTCTGTACTTTATTGGTATAAGAAGCTTCCGGAAACAACCGGCACAAATTTTGAGGCGGAAGCGCTGCTTTTTTTGTGTCCGGGGGGTGCTCCTTGGGGGCCCCCGGTCCAGCCCCAGCCGGTCGCCCACCACATAGGAATTTGCGAAGGACCCCCCAAAAATCCCGGTCCCCGAGGGCGAGTTGTCCCAACTTTTTCAAACCTCACGAAGAGCTAGTTGCGTCATTGAAATCCTCGTGTGCAGAAACCCCCTCCCCCAAGTTTGTACAATGGAAGAGTTTACGATACAGGTTTTCTCACGGTTTTGAGGTGTTTTTTCGAAAAACAAAAAATATAGAGGTGTATAGCGCTTATTTTTGACACCCCCCTCAAAACATGCTGGGGGTATAGGTCCTTCCAACTAACGCTATATAAGTATCAGTTTCTGTACTTTATTGGTATAAGAAGCTTCCGGAAACAACCGGCACAAATTTTGAGGCGGAAGCGCTGCTTTTTTTTGTGTCCGGGGGGGTGCTCCTTGGGGGCCCCCGGTCCAGCCCCAGCCGGTCGCCCACCACATGAGAATTTGCGAAGGACCCCCCAAAAATCCCGGTCCCCGAGGGCGAGTTGTCCCAACTTTTTCAAACCTCACGAAGAGCTAGTTGCGTCATTGAAATCCTCGTGTGCAGAAACCCCCTCCCCCAAGTTTGTACAATGGAAGAGTTTACGATACAGGTTTTCTCACGGTTTTGAGGTGTTTTTTCGAAAAACAAAAAATATAGAGGTGTATAGCGCTTATTTTTGACACCCCCCTCAAAACATGCTGGGGGTATAGGTCCTTCCAACTAACGCTATATAAGTATCAGTTTCTGTACTTTATTGGTATAAGAAGCTTCCGGAAACAACCGGCACAAATTTTGAGGCGGAAGCGCTGCTTTTTTTGTGTCCGGGGGGTGCTCCTTGGGGGCCCCCGGTCCAGCCCCAGCCGGTCGCCCACCACATAGGAATTTGCGAAGGACCCCCAAAAATCCCGGTCCCCGAGGGCGAGTTGTCCCAACTTTTTCAAACCTCACGAAGAGCTAGTTGCGTCATTGAAATCCTCGTGTGCAGAAACCCCCTCCCCCAAGTTTGTACAATGGAAGAGTTTACGATACAGGTTTTCTCACGGTTTTGAGGTGTTTTTTCGAAAAACAAAAAATATAGAGGTGTATAGCGCTTATTTTTGACACCCCCCTCAAAACATGCTGGGGGTATAGGTCCTTCCAACTAACGCTATATAAGTATCAGTTTCTGTACTTTATTGGTATAAGAAGCTTCCGGAAACAACCGGCACAAATTTTGAGGCGGAAGCGCTGCTTTTTTTTTTGTCCGGGGGGTGCTCCTTGGGGGCCCCCGGTCCAGCCCCAGCCGGTCGCCCACCACATAGGAATTTGCGAAGGACCCCCAAAAATCCCGGTCCCCGAGGGCGAGTTGTCCCAACTTTTTCAAACCTCACGAAGAGCTAGTTGCGTCATTGAAATCCTCGTGTGCAGAAACCCCCTCCCCCAAGTTTGTACAATGGAAGAGTTTACGATACAGGTTTTCTCACGGTTCTAATTGTTAAATTCCCGCTTTTTATGCGCTCTCCGTGGGGTGATATTGGTCGCAGGCTCTCTTGGCGCCGATGTTCGTGTTTTGCGTCCTCCGGCATGTTGGTGTTGGGCTTTTTCGCGCGTTTGAAAAGTTGCCGGGGAAAGTTCGATTGGCCCAATGGGTCAAAGTTTCCCCATGAAAACCACCCCACCGCTGGTCCACCTACCCGAGGCCGCATGCGGTATTAGGCCACTTAGCCAAAAAGGAGTAAAATGGTAACGAGGGTAGGGCCGAGGTGAGGGAATGAAATTTGAGGATACCTTTTCAAAAAGTCGCGTGAAGATGTCCAGCAAGGAATTAAACAGTGGTGTCCACTTCAATTAAATTTCTCTTTTTCTTTGTTCTCGTTTAGATGAATACAGTATTTGTGAACAGGGGAAAGAAATCCCTTTTATCCTTGTTACTTGGTTAGCAACCTCCTCACCAGCTGCGTGGCGGCGTCGAAGTTCACGGAACCTTCAATGCAGTGCAGCGACGGTGCGGCGTTCGTTGTCGGCGGGTTCGTCGCCCACTCTTCGCTTAGAAGCTGCGATAGCCGCGCAGGGCCCTCTGTTGCGCCGTCGTAAGTGGAGCGCAGGAGATGGTGGCCGCGAAAGAGGTAGTCGCGACCGCGCGTCAGCAGCTCCTCCAGCCCACCCACGTGCAGGGGAAGGCGGCGAATGTGCGTCCGCATTGCCACTGGTGCCGCCGCCGCCGCGAGCTCGCCGACGTCCCAGTCCAGCAGCACGACACCGGACAACGCAGTGACGCCAGCGGGCTGCCACGCTGTGGCACAGCCGCAGATGTCCTGCAGGCGCAGGTCGTAGTGCATGCTCATCCGCCAGAGGACACCATCGGGATTGGCGAGGAGAGCTCGCAAGCCGGCGTCCGTCTGCAGGAAGGGCGGCAGCATTGCCGCTGCAGCGAGCGCCGGGTTCGGCCGCAGCGTCCCGAGGACCGCACCAATGCCGACGCGTATGCGGTGCGGCAAGGCGCTGATAAAGACACTAGGAGCAGAGTCAGCCGTCGGCGGTGCATTGGTCATGCGCGTCACGGGTGAGCCGGAGCCGACAAAGAAGTGTTCCGCTGCGGCAAGACGGAGCTCAGCGGCGCCATCACTGCCTGCTTCGTTGTCAGCTTGCGGCGCCACGCAGTGCAGCGCGAGGGTTGTCTTGCCACTTGAACGCGGTCCAACAATCAGCACCGACCGCCGCGTGCGTCCGTCGCTCACGACTGCGCCGTTCAGCCACGCCGCGTTGTAATTGGGCAGCACGGCAGCGGCCAACGCAAGCTCGGCGGCGCGGCGGTGGTGCTCGGCCGGGTCACGTGCATCGGCTGCCATGGTAGCCGGCCCGGCAGCAGCAGCAGCGGTCGACCACAGCGGAAGGAGGGACGACGACTCCCCGAAGAGGCACCACCGGTCCAGCAGCCCACTCGCCGCGTAGAAAGGGGAGAGGTCAAACGGTGGCAGCTGCCGTCCTAACGATGTGGCGGTCCGGTGGGCCTCCAGCATTGCCTCCGTCGTCACACCGGCGTGTGCTGTCAGCCGCTGCGCCACAACGCCGTCGAGCAGCGGCTGCTGGATCCAGCGAACTGGGCTCAGGTACGACGTGCCCTGCGGCGGCGGGGGCGGCGTCACCCATCCGCTGCTGCCGTCCATGGCGTGCGTGTAGGCGTACGCCTCGCCGCGCAGCACGCCGGCCGTCCACTGCTGCGCCTCCTCGGCGATGTAAGCGGGGTAGCCGAGCGGGGCGGCTGGTGGCCCGACGTGGGCGGCAAGAGAAGACGCCGCGATCACGGCCGCCGCATCATCGGAAGTTGACGTGCCGGTAGCCGCTGCGTCGTCGTCGTCCGCGCGGAGAAAGTCGCCGTACTCATCCTGCCACCACTCTGCCACGGCGCGGTGGTTGGTGGAGAGGCGCAGGTGCATCGCTGCAGCCGCGGTGTCCGCAAAGGTGTTGGCGACGGGCAGCCGGAGCGTTGCGTGCATCGGCGTTGGCATCACGCGGCTGTTAACGAGTGCGTCGTAGTGCAGCTTGCCCCATCGCTGGAAGGCGTTGGCGGCGAGGCGGCGGTGGCCTCTGCCTCGCATGGCGTAGTGACGAGATGGAACTAAAAAATATTGAAAAGCAAAGCACAAGAGCAGCAGCAGATGATGCGACCGAGCCCTTCCGCTTAAAAAAAAAGGGAGGTGATTCCAAATTTGGAAGACAAGGCGAATGGAAGAGGAGAAGAGGATGGTCGCTGAGACACTCTGCGTGTGCTTGTGTGTGCGAAGAGGATCGAGGAAGTAGAAAGGCACAACAAAAGCTCCGCAGCGATGATGCAATGGTTATCATACGTGACTGGCGTCTTCGGTGGGGAGCAGCGGCAGTGTATGTGGTTCTGCGCCGCACCGCTTGTAAACCACAACAGGGTAGCATCTGCTTCACTGGCGCGCTTCCGCACAACCGACTCACAGAAGACACATACACAAAAAGAAGGCGTTGCACAGTCGGTGGTGCGGCCCTTACAGAAGTAGAAAAAGTAATGCTGGGCTGGCTATCGTCGAGGGCCTGATCCACAAAGCACGAAGAGACGGACGCCGCCAAATTGCGTCTCTCACAGCTACAGTCTCCAATATGAATGCTCCTCCCGATGCACTGCACACGCAGCGTGTGCTAGAGGGAACGAAAGAGAGAGAGGGAAACCCGAAGAAAACGAAGAAAAAACCGAGACGATCGTCAGAAGTTACATTGGAGAAAAAAAAAACAACCAATTTCACGGAGAAGAACAACCACCACCACCACAGCAGCAAAACCCACGAGGCGGGTGATTGTCAAACCGGAAAAAAATGAATTACGGTATTCCAAACTCGGATGGTGTCGGCTTCACTGCCCACCGCTGACCCTCTCTCCTTCCACGTGTCGGTGAAAGAGACAGATCAGAGTAACCACAAACATATACGCACATAAGGGATGGCGGTGGAGACGACACCGGAGACTGGTAGACGCAGAGGAAAAAAAAAAGGAAGGCTTTTCTTCCTTTCCCCATGAATAAGAAAAGATAAAAAAAAGACAACGCCACTCGCGTAAGGGAAGTGAGTTGTGGACACCAGTCCGACTCATCCATCCATCACGACCGGGTGTGGCTTTTCGTGCGAGGAGGGCCGCACGTGCAGCTGCTCCATCTTCAGCTCGTACTCGGCCTGCACCTTCTCGTGGTCAGTCATCTCCTCCCACATTACATAGAGCAGCGCGGCGATGCAAAGGAATACGATGGCGATGACGTTGCAGTACCACGGCGAGTCGCCGTCCTCCTGCACGTTCCAGCTTGGCACCAACACGAGCACCAGCGCCGTCACGGGCGAGGAGAGCTGGCTGACAATGGAGCAGAGCGCCGCGCTGTAGTGGTTCAAGTAGGCGCACCCGACGTAGGTGAAGACGAAGCCCAGCGTGTACAGGAAGCAGTACAGGAAATTTTCCCGGATCGTAAAGACGCAGCGGATGCCTTCCTTAAAGTTGTCCCACGTCAGGTCCACCCTCTCGCTGTTCCCCCACCACGGCAGCGCATCAGCCGGCAGCAGTGAGAGCGTGAAGCACATCTGGATAAAGGTCTCCCCAGCCAGCATCACCAGCTTCACAATTGTGTCCTCGCCTTGGTTGTAGCGCACCGTGAACATCGTTTGCGTCGGCAGCGGCGGGGCGGCGGCGCCGTTGGGACTCACGATATCGTCCTCCTCCCCGCCCACGCCGAACGTCGTCTCCTGCACCGCATCAACGTCGTTGCGCACGGGCTCCGTGTCGGCAATTGGCTCGTAATCAACGGCGACAGCGTCAGCCGCACTCGCGGGCTCGACATCTGCTTCCTCCCCCTCCCCTGAAGCCAACTTCTCCTGGCGAAAAAGCTTTTTGGGGTTCGGGTAGCACACCCGCTCCACTTCCTGCGTGCCGCCCGTTGGAGTGGGGGCGGTGATGGTGATGACGGGCAGGTCACCTTCGCTGTAGGGCTCGCCCGTCACGGCCGGTCCGCCGTCCACGCACGCCCGCCCCTTCTTTAGCGAGCTCGTGGTGGCTGTGCGAACGCGCGAGGGCACGTCGTCGCCGCTCTCGTTGTCCATCCCCTTCGCCACGTCGTCGATCGGCGAGTCACCAGCTGCGGCTCCATCGCCTCCGCAGTAGCACGCGTCGGGGCCTTCGTGGTGGTGGCGGCACGTGTAGGGTGTCCCGACAGGCCCACCGTCTTCATCTGGCTCGCCGCTGTAGACTCCCTCCTCAGCGTCAACAGTGGTCGGTGCCTCCTCGGCGAAGCGGACGCGCAGCCACGAGACGAACTTTGGGTCGTGGGTGTAGAGAATCATGTACAGCGACTGCCACACGTTCATGAGCACGCGCACCGGCATCGAGAGGAAGAAGATGAGGATCCACCACTTACCCTCGCTCACGTGGCGGTCTTTGATGAGGCCGTACAGCGAGGCGGCGAGGATGCCGCAAATGGTCAGCACGAAGACCGACGTGATGTAGATGTTGGCGTAGCGGCGTGTGTCCTGCAGGATCCACTTCGACAAGAAAACGGCGTAGAGCGGGCAGAGGTTCGTGAAGAGCGCCTGCAGCACCTCCGACGTGTACGACGCAGCGTAGGTCGCCATCCAGCTGTTGAAGGCGTCGGCGAAGCCCACACCGGTCAAAATGCCCCATCCGTGGAGGTGCTTGGCGAAGCGCAGCGACGGGCGCCGGATCACCACGTAGGCACCGAGGAGAAGTGCGAAGAGGATTGCGAAGAAGATGCCCGGCACGGCGAAGGCGGTGTAGTTGCCCGGCGTCCCGTCGGACGGGAAGGAGATGAGCCAGAAGTTGAGCATCACGATCTGCATGAAGTTGCCCACCATCACGAGGGCCACCAGGAAGATCACCCACAGCAGCTGCTTCCACGTCATCTTGCGCACACGATTCCGGAAGGCAATGATGGAGGGCAGAATGACGGAGAGAATGCGGCGCACGAGGGTGTAATAGGACGTCTCCGCATGCACGGTTGTCGTCTGCAACGGCAGGGCATCGTCACCATCTGCACCACCAGCATCACCGCGCTGCGGCTGGCGCGTGCCCACCTCGGAAGTGAAAGAAATGTTGTCCACGGCACGCCCTCCGCTCAGCACTGGCGGTCGCGAGGCGGCGGGCGAGAGGTCGGCGACGGAGCGCTCCGCACTCTCCACGTCGTCATCGCGGCGCGCGTCCAGGCGGAAGGACCAGAGGTGTGCGTTCTGCACCGGCAGGCAGACCGACCCGTTCGTGCACGGGGAGAGGGAGTGCAGGTTTGGCGAGGGGCCGCGAGTGAGCAAGTTGCTGCTGCTGTGGGGGACGCAGCTGAGGTCGGCAGCGAGCAGCGGGGCGGTGGCGGCGGCGTCGAGGTCGGCTTCGCGTGGGCTGACAGGAGACCGCATGTCCTCGGTGTTCGGGGTGAGGTTAGTGCCTTCGTAGGCGTCGATGGACGTGTTGCTTGCGTCGCTGCGGCCGCTGTCTCTGCTGTGCGCTCGACGCGGCCGCGCCAGAAACGTCGCATCTGCGTTCGGCATGGCGGCTCCTCCGCTGGGGAGTTCCGAAACAAAAACAGTAGGCGAAAAGAAAACGCACAGTGGATGCCAAGACGTGGACAAGTCGAGATCACTCACCGTTCAAGCACAGAAAACAAGAGAGAAAAAGAAAAAACAAGCGGTTACACCGACACAAACGTGAGAGAGGTCAACGCGAGAGTCGCGGTGTGTTCGTGAGAGGCGGAGAGAAAAAAAAACCACCCTTCGAATTTAAAAGCAAAAGAGACGTGTTTTTCGACACGCACAGACAGATCCAGAGGATGCTGAAAGCACCACTCGAAGCTTGAGAAGGTTTTTTTAATCACTTGTCGAACAAGAAAGCACTAAGGGGTAAAAGAAGTGTTGTCTTCTTCGGCTCGCTTCTGCGGCAAAGGCCACTGAAGATGGTACAGCGAGAGCGAGAGAGAGAGAGAGAGAGAGAAAGGAAGACGTTTACGGCAGGAGAAAAGATAAAGCGGGTCTCGTCACTTCGTCAACGTGCGATCAGGCCCACACCTAATAAAAAAAACAGATCAGCAACACCAACAACTTAGGCTCTCCGCTGGCACTGGAGAAGAGCGCTTCGACAGAGAGAAAGAAAGAGAGAGAAAAAAAGAAGTAGAATAGAGCGCAGGCGTCGACAAGATCGTGGACGGACTGCAGCAAGGTACCTTTGCGCTCGTCCAAAAATTTAAGCTTCAAGGTTTTTTTTTATATATGGGTAGTGTCGAACGAAGAGGGAGACAAGGCCTCTCGTTCTCTCCAAAGCAACTACGCCTTTCCTAAAGTTCCGGTAGGTGCTGCTTTCTCTCCCACAAACAAACACACAATTTTACAGACGTGCGCACCACTGCGATCGGTTTCACAAGATCACCGGAGACAACAAGAAGGACAACAGGAGAATTACAAAGAGAAAAAAAAACAGTCTTTAGTGGAGTGGATCAGAGAGAAGAAAAAGAACAATTAGGAGCCCAGCAATATTGGAAAAAAAGGAAAAAAAAAACAGTTTTTTTTTCACTTCGTCGTCGTGAATGCACGACAATACAACTTTTTCCGCAAAATAGAGAAAGCAAAGATGAACGGAATGGGGTGGAAGAAGGTACCGTTTTAGAAAAAGCAAAGATGAGAAAAGCGTTTACTTTACAGAGGTAGCCTTTCACGAGTTTTTTATTTAGTCAACAAACGTCACTTAGTAGAGGTAGGGTGTTGTCTTCACGCGCTTATGTGTGTAGGGGTGAAAGAGAAAAAGAAAATGATCCGTACAACACAAGAGAGGGCAACGCTTACTAAACAGAAAGAAAGAGAGAGAGAGAGAAAGAGGGAGCACTAGATGAAAAAAGGAAAACGAGAGTGAAGGGTCAATCTATGTCACTGTGTTTCGATCGGTATGCAGCATGAACAGAAGAAGAAAAGAGGAGAAGGGATATTTAAAATCTCAGTGACGCGTTTGCTGAGTCCGTGCGAGGAGGGGGTTTTGCGCAGTTCCTTTGCTTTTTTTTCTTGTTTTGTAGGAGAGAAGGAGAAAGAGAGAGATCAAGGTTGTTGGTACTCCTCTTTGCGTGAGTCGAAGAAAGAGGAGGAGGGGCGAGAGGTAAGAGAGTGTCACGCGCGGTTTAGTCCAGCTTCGGTGAGCATGTAGCCAGCTTTGAGCATATCCTAAACAACCACTTGACGAAGAGAGAAAGAGAAAAAAAAGGCTGTCGAAAATGGTCAGGGAGAAACGAGAGAAGGGAGAAAAACGAGTTTGGAGAAGAAACGTCGCTACACTAGAAGAAGAGGGAGGAAGAGAGGGAGAGAGAGTAGTTTTCTGAGTCTTTACCTTTCCCCCTTTGCGAAAAGGAAAGTACTATTTTCATGCGGATAGAGCGAGAGAGAGAGAGCGCAACTCTACAAGAACAGTCAATGCGGCCAAAGTGTTCTCCAAGGTTTAACAGGCTCACCATCTAGCTCTTCAATTTGCGCCATCGTCTCATTTCCTCTTCTCCTATTAGGATAGAGGATTGCAGGCAGAGAGGAGTAAAGCGTGTATCTTTACGCGCCTTCGCCACACATCCTGCTCTTCAACAGATGCTCTTTATCCCACCCCGAACTCTTCACGCACCTGTACGTGGCACAGTGGCCACAACACGAAACGGCCACGCTGCAGCTGAAAGAAGAAGAGCTGGAGAACGAGGCTGACTCCACCAGCAAGCACACGCATCGTACGGATATTTAAATTCACGCATTGCAAGATCATGCGCCACCGAATATGAAACAGCTTTTACACTTAGGGGTATAGAAACAAAAAAAAAATTGGTGACTACTCGAAAAAGAGGAGAAATGAGTATCCTAAAAAAAAAAAATGAAAGAGTTGAAAGGTGCAACGTACCGCACAACGCGAGGGAAAAGGCACAAGGACAACTAAAAGAAAAGAGTAAAACTTACCCCGCATCGCCGTTAAAAAAAAAAAAGACGTGAGACCGGCCACGCGGCGAAAGGCGATCATACGTTCCACTTGTGGCCAGCAACATGAAGACAATTCGGAAAAAAATGAGAAGCACAATAAAGAAATATAGAGCGTCCTATCCCGAAGAAGCAGCTTCACAACGGCAGCAAACGGCGTGAATCCGCCGTAAGACAGGCTTTCACAGGAGAGAAAAAAAATTGATGGTTCACCACCCAACAGACGTCGACGATGACCCGACAACTGCGAGCGCTGACAACACCACACAAAGGGTTACAATGAATATGGGAATGGAAGGGAAAAACAGGATCACGTCTGGTGTCGTCAACACTCGCTGGGGCAAGTTTTGCTTTTTTTTGTTATTGAAGCTTAGAAAACCTGAAGAAGAAGCGAACACACACAGATACACACAAACACACACACACACACGCACACATCAGTAAGACCAGTGAGGAAAACAAACAAAACCCTTATGCAAAAAGAAGTTTTTTTTTTAAATTTGTGAGTTGATACGCGGAGTAGTTGACGGAGAATACAGCAAGACAACAGCAACGAAATGATGTTGAAAAATAGAGAGAAAGAGAGAAAGAAGGAAGGGAACACACAAAGCCCGTGAAGCAGCAACTGAGCACAGCGAGAGATAAGCACGCAGAAGCCCGCCTCGGCGGGTGGCTGCGAAAGGGACGAAGGAATCAGAGGAGAGGGGAGAGCGGAGCCAGGTCGGCCTTTCAAATGCGTCTGTCAACACCGGCAGCAGCTTGAACCGGTGCCTGCGGCGCGTCCGGATCGTGGTCGACAATCACAACGTAGCTCGACTGACGTCGGCGGCGGTAGCGCCGCGTGCGGGAGCGACGGTGGTGCTGCTGCTGCTGCGTCGAGTCGTAGTGTGCCGGCCCACTGCCGCCTGGTGCGCTGTCACCGCCGTCGTCGACCGGCTGGTGCCGCCGCGCCTGCTCCTCCATCATCTCCCACTTCAGCTGCATCTCGCCGCGCGCCTTCTCCTCGCCTGTCATCTCGTCCCAGTAGACGTATATCACCGTGCCGAAGGAGAGCAGCACGACGGCGAACACGCTGACGTACCAGGGTGCGGCATCGCCTGTCATGTTCAGCGATGGAAAGGCAATAAGGACAAGCGCCGTGATGGGGCCGGAGAGTTGGCTCACCATCGAGCACAGCGTCACGCTGTAGCGGTTCAAGTACGCAGCGGCGATGTACACGAGCACGAAGCCCATGCTGTACAGCAGACAGTAGCGCAGGTTGCGTGGGCAGTGCAGGACACAGTCAACGCCGTCGTCCAAGTTCTGCCACACCTCCTGGATGGAGTCGCTGCCGCCAAACCACGGCATCGCGTCAAGCGGCATGAGCACGAAAGCCATCAGCGCCTGAATGGTGGTATCAGCAGCCAACATCACCAACTTCACCGTGGTGTCCTCGCCGTGCAGGTGCAGCGCACTCGCCGGGACGTGGAGGCGGTGGCGGTGCTCGACCGACGTGGCCACGTCATCGGAGCCTGCGCCGGATGAGCGGGGGGAGTTGCCGTCGGAGGCCAGCAGCGGCGCACCAGCCGAGGCGGCCGCGCCGTCTCCCGCCTCACCGTGTGGCGCCGCAGCACCCGCCGCCGCAGCGGCCGCGAGCTGTCCGTGAAGATCGCCGGCCTGGCGCTCGCGGTGCGTCACGTCAGCGCCGTCCTCCACCACCTCGGTGCGAATTTCTCCCGTGCTCGTGACGGAGGTGCGGAGGATCGAGTTCTCGGCCTCGCCTTCGTGCTCGGCAAGATAGCTAGTGAGCTCGTCGCTCTCCGTGTAGCGAATCATGTACATCGTCTGCCACACGTTCATCAGCACCGTGGGTGGGACGGAGAGGAAAAAAATGAAGCACCAAAGCCGGCGGTCCCGCGCCACCGCGGAGCCTCCATCACTCTCGAGGAAGTTGAAGAGAAACGCAGGTTTGTGCTGCACGCCCGCTGCGCCGCTGGAGCTTGCGCCGCTGTCGGCGCTGTGCTGGTGTGTTGCCACGTAGCTGAAGAGCGAGGCAAGGCCGACGCCTGCCATGATGAGAGCGAAGCTGATGGTCACGTAGACGTTGCCGTAGCTGCGGGGGTCCTTCAGGAGCCACTTGGTGAAGAAGGCAGAGTAAATAGGCACAAGCGACACGAAGAGTGCCTGCAGCACCTCTGGCGTATGGGCCGCTGCATAAATGGCCATGCCGCTGTTCAGCGTGTCCATGGCACCAATGCCGAGCAGCAGCCGCCACCCCGCCCACTCCCGCACAAACTTCAGGTTCGTGCGCCGCCAGAACCAGTAGGCGGTGAGGAGGATGACAAAGAAGGAGGAGAAGATGGTGGCGGAGATGATGAAGGTGGTGTAGCTGCTCTCCAGCGCCTCTGCCCGCTCGGGGCCGTCGCTGTTGCCTCCACTGCCGCTCTGCGACGAGCCGGTGGTGCTGCGACAGGTTGGCTTATCTGCCTTCTTCGGGAACTGGTGAATCCAGAAGTTGAGGAAGATCACCTGACAGGCGTTGCCGACGAGCAGCATCAGCATGAGCAGAACAACCCACAGAAACTGCAGGAGGGAGGTGGTGCGGACGCGGCGAAGGATCAGCTCGGAGAAGCTGGGCAGAGCGCCGGGCACGCCGAGCGGGAGGACGGGGACGGCGCCACCGGTGGCCGCACCGCCCTCGTCGTACCCGCTGCGGTGTAGCGAGGGAGAGCTCATCGGCGCTGCCGCGTGGTCACCGCGATGCGCATCGGCGCCGCTCGCCGTTCCTTGTCCTCCTGCTGCTGCTGCTGGTGGCGGTGCTGGTGCTGTTGGTGATGTTCCGCTTCCACCGCCGCCTTGCTTTCCGCCTCTGTGGCTCATTGCTGTGGTGGAGAGACGGTGGCGGTGGGGGTCGTAGAAGGGCGGTGGCTGCGCCTGCTGTGGTGGCTGCCGATGCTGGGTGTTTTGCACGTCTTCGTCGTGCAGCGCAACACCGCGCTCTACGTAGTTGTTTGTGGACGCTGGCACACCAGTAGGAGCACCTTGCGCAGCGTAATGGGCGTGATCGGCGTGTCTCGCACCTGCAAGGACGTCGTTCACGCGAATGCTGGCGTCAGTCGGTGTGGGAGCGCAGGTGCCACTGAGGGGTGTGTCGTGGTTCGGCGGGCGTGGGGAGTCGCCGTCTGCTGTGGACGTAATCGACCGCTGCGCCACGATCGCGCTCTGTCCGCTGTGCGTGCCGGCGTCGTCGCTCGCGTCCGACGCGGTGCCGTAGGACTTCACGGAGGTCTCGGCAGAAGACTGAAGCAGCGGTGAGCGACCGTTGTTGTTAGGACTGCTGCTGCTGTGGTGGTGGTGTTGATGTTGAGGTGTCGAGGAGGGGCTGTTCGCTGCGCTGCCTGCCGGGTAACGCGCCGTGCCGGAGGACGACGCGGAGGAGGAAGGCGGCGGAGAGGGAGTGGAGGGCACGGGCGGTGGGTCGGAGGGTGAGATGCCTCGCTGACGACGACGGCGACGCTGACGCTGCTCCTGCACGCACACCTCTGCCTCGGCTACAGCTGGAGGAGCGGGTGGTGTCGTGGTGGAACTGTCGAAGAGACCGCCGACAGCGTGGCGGGCATTAATCGGAGTCGCGGTGGCAGCCATGTCAAGACACACACACACGCAGGTAGGCGAATGAACCTTTGCCTCCTTCCTGCCTTCACTCGCGCACGTCTCTTTCCTTTCTACCAACGTTTTATTTTTCTTTTCTCTCTTGCTTTGACCAGTTCGCAACGCAGAAGAAGCGCGGGTTCAAAAAAAAAAAGAAGAGGAGGCGGTACGGCGCTTTTTCTAGCACCGTGTAAGAAAAAGTTCTCTACGGCGTATCTCGTGCAGAGAGAGAGAGAGGAAAAGATAGAGAGAGAGACGAAGAATAAAACAAATTGAAAAAATACACAGAAAAGAAAACAGCGAATAGTTTTAGAATCAATGACAAATAGTATTCTCTTATTATCCCTTCGTAGAAGGGAGAAGTCGACGAAGAGCAGAAGAGAGCCGCGAAGAGCAGCGAAGAAGGTGAAAAGGCGAACGCGACTTCAAATAATACTAATAATAAAAGCCAATAGTCGGGAGGAGACTCAAGGGCTGCTGGCACCGCTCTCAAATACGAGATAAAGAAAAAAAAAACACACAGAGCGCTGAAGAGGTAGCGGGCAGCAGCCTCAGCAGGCGAAGCAGGAACAACGAAGCTGCTCGACGGAAAAAAAAAAGCAAAGAGAAAAACAAATCCCAAAACTTCTCTCTTTTCTCTCTGTGCGCAGGCAACTACGACAGCGGCACTAGCACCAAGACAAAAAAGTGAGCAGGTGTGGCAGGAAGAAGGTCGCACCAGGAAAAAAAAGAAGAGTCAAGTTATGTGCCCGCCACTGTGATGAATGTACTGCAGAGCAAAGAAAAAAAAAGTTGCGAAAGACGTGAGCAAAGAAAATAGAAATAGTGAGCAATCAAACAAACAAACAAGAAGAGAATGTGCTAGCTTGGTAGAGCCGCGGCGCCGACGTATCGTGCAGAAGGAGAGACGGAAGAGGAAGAAAATTACCGAGCGAGGAGCCTTAAGTAAGTGTGTGTAGGCCGTTTAGATGCACACACTAGAAGAAAGAGAGAGAAAGAGAGGTACGGCTCAGTTTTTTTTTTTAGTGATGCTGATACCGAATTGAGAGTACAGAGAGAGACAAAAGTAAAGTAAGAAAAAGAGTTGAAGAGAGAGAGAGAGAGAAAGTGTGTGGCGAAGCACAGCTTGACGACGTCAAGGTCCACCTCTTGAGGGACTCGAGGACAAGCGCGCGCTCGCAGGCACAAACCACAAGGAAAAGACAAGAAAAATACGAGAGGAGTAATCCCCACTTGAACAAAAAAGAAGTGGAAGTGGAGAGAAGTTGTCGCTACTGTGCACGGATGCCTTTGTGTTCACTAGCGGGTGTAATTTATCCTGGGATAAGCTCCGTTACGAGACAACGATAAGAACAACGATCAAACAAGAATAGAGTTAACAACAAAGCAGATAACGTAAAGAAGTGGAAAGACAAACCGAATTTGTTTTCTTTCTTCCTCCTTTCTCTTCACTGATCACTGCAGCAGCAGAAAAGGTAGTTAATAGAAGAAAATCGACGAGGGCTGTGAATATGTTTGGTGTGTATACTACGAATAGAGAGTAAAAGATGACTTAGGGAGGCATAGTTGCGTGCGTGTACGATGCAACAGAGAACATGTAGGAGAGAAAGAAAAAGAGGAAGAGTCGGAGCACGCGGAGAGAAAGAGAGAGATAAGAAGGGAGGCAACAAGACCAAATATAATAACTGTATCCTCCCGCTGCTTCGCCTTGTGTCCTTCATGGAAGGAGATGAGAGAAAATTCAGCCGACGTCCGCAGCGCGTCTCTGCACTCTTCAATATTGCTCGCAGATAATACAAGTTCGACTTAGGTGCGAATACAGAGGAGGCTCACCACGACGCCAGCGGACGTGAGCGAAGAAAGCGCTTGCAAAACTCCAACAAGACAGCTGCCAACAGTGAATTACACTAATCTTTGCCGTTTCTCTTCCGTTGTTGTTTTTCCCATTAGGGTCATGTAATTACGCGTGTCGTTACTCCGTTCATTAGGAGGTGCGTGGCGTCGGAGAATGCGCGCGCGCGCGGGAGAGAGAACAGCCACACAAAAGAAGAGTGAATAGGGACAAGCAAATATGTTTAATAGCGCCAACAGAAACCGTCAATAATACTATCTTCGTGCGCCTACCTTAGTTCAGCACGGCAGGCTGTCCACCTGCTTCAGCAGATGCACCACCTCATGCGAAGCTGTCTTGGCTTCCTGCTCAGAGCCCACACCCGCCAAGAATTCGTACCGCAGCTTCTGCACCAGCACATGCTCCAGCGACGCCTCGCCGTAGCTGTGCACCACCGCCTTCTTCGCCGTTTCAAAGAGCCCCGTCGCGTAGAGGTAGTCCCGCGTGTCGGCGTACATGCAGGCCATCGCCAGCAGCGTCGAGGCAGCAGCCGGGTTCTGCCGCGCCTCGGGGTAGAGCATGCGGTTCAGCTTCAGCGCCTTGTCGAGGGACTCGCCGGTGCGGCGGCGGCACGCCTCCAGCGAGAGCGGCTCCGTCCGCTGCACGTCGCTGTAAACGTATGGCGAAGATGTGGCGACGGTGAGAAGCGGGTTCAGCGAGAAGATCTGCTTCGGCAGAAAGACCGGCACGTCACGCGTCGACGTTGCCTTGGGTCGGGGGGCACCCTGGAGAAAGCGGGCGTAGCTGCGCAGACAACAGGCGTACGCCTCGGCTTCAAAGCGGCGCGAAGACAGCTTTGCCTCCGACATGATTCCCTCCGCATCCGTCGCCGTGATGAAGGGTGCAGGGTAGAAGAGCAACGCCTCCTGGAAGGCGTAGTGCACGTCGTCGTCGATGTGGCCCACCGGGACCTCCCAGTCGAAGATGCGCGCCGCCACCTCCGCACGCAGCAGCAGGAGGAGACCCAGCTCCGGCTCCCGGTGGCGGCCCTTCATCCCATCCAGAATGAGCCGCGTCCGCTTCGTCAGGTCATCAACGTAGGTGATGGCCTCCGTAATGTACCGCTGTGCGTGCAGCAGGTGGCCCGTCAGGGGAATGGTCAGCAGCGCCTTCAGCACCAGCAGCTTCGGCCGCAGCCACCGCAGCTCCGGGTGGGTGCTGCCATATTTATCATAGACGGCACCGGACAGCCGCAGCAGCTCCTCGACTCTGTCCGCTACCATCGCCAGCGTAAGGCTCTCCGCCGCAGTCTCCCCCACCTGCAGCCGCCAGCTGACAGCGTCGAACAGGTCGGCGTTCTTCGGCGCTGTCGACGTCTTCGCTGCGGCTCCGCCGACGCTCTTCACCTTGCCTTTCGACCCACTACCCGAAGAAGACGAGCCAGAGGCGGCCTGTGGCTTTGCCGGTGTTGCCTGTGTCTGGTGGAAGGGACGGAGATGCAGGGCACTGAACGCCTTCATGAAGTGGCCCAAAATGACACAGGTCGTGTCCACCTGCTGCACATCTGACTTGTCCCACACATCGTTGTGGTAGAGCAGCGCAGCAGACTCCTTCAGCACGACCTTCTGCACGTGCAGGTGGGTCGCGTAGTCGCAGCGTGGCATGTGCTCGCTACCCTGAAGCAGCTCAAAGCGTGCGGCAAAGAGAGGGCGGATGAGGTTAGCCACGCCGGGGTTGCCGGCCCCGCCCACGCTCTTCAAGATGTCGATGCCCCGCTCCAGCAGCAGGAGGCTCTTGGCATTGTCCTTTTGGGCCGCCGCAGCGGTGGCGTCGTCGGTGGGCATCGAGGTGGCAGAGACGGTGGTGGTCCAGCGGGGTGCACTGCTTTCTTTCTGCGCCGGCTCTGCTGCACTCGTGCTGCTACTCGACGGTGCTGCTGCTGCTGCTGCTGCTGTTGTGGGCTTTGCAGAGTGACGCGTCATGAGGGCCACGGCATCCTTCAGCTCTGGGATGCCGGCGGTGTTGATGTGGGTGCTGGGGTGGAAGCGGGGGTAATAGAAGGCAATGTCGACGGGGTGCTGGAAGAAGGAGGGCAGGCACGTCTGCCGCACGTCAAGGCGACGGAGAAGACTACGGCGCAGCATCTTGACGAGCAGAGACAGAGAGAGACGCGTGTGTATGTGTGTGTGTGTCTCCCTGCGTCTTTAATTACTGTTGATGTATAGAGAAACAAGTGGCTGTGAAGGAGGAGAATCGGGTCCGATGCGTTCTGTGTGCGTGTATGCGAGTGGGTGTGTGTTTGCGCGTGTGCGCTTACGATGTGGCAGCTAAAAAGGGGCAGAGGCGTCAAGGCATGAAGCAGCGACGCATCCAGTAATGCGACAAGTTCTCGCAAAATAAAGGGAAAACACAGGAACAATAAAGTAGACTGCGAGGTACGCGTCATTGGTGATGTGTGATTGGGGTGAGGGGGAAAAATCACGTTTTGAGAAGAAAGAAGAAACAGGGGAGAAGCGCAGCGAGTACAGACACGCTTTGAGAACCACGAAACACCAAAAAAAAAAAAAGCTTCTAGAGAATAAGGGCTTCTGTTCACAACAATTAACGCTGCAGTTCTAGCAGAGCTTAACAGCGAGACACCGCACCTACGAGCATCCTGTCTGCAGAGTCCTCGTGAGTCGTCTTGGATGACGCTCCGTGAAGAGTCAAGAAAGAAACAACGCCCACATCTGCAATTACGCAGCCTGTCGTGCCGCAAGCACCTGAATACTCTCAGCAACTTCACGACGCACCGTCTTTCAAAACAAAACAAAAAAAAATTGAGAGATTAAGTTTCTCTTCCCCTTATTCTTCTCTTTCTTCTTCAGAAATTAAAGTTCTCTGTAGACAACTACAACAAACACCACCGCACCTTCATCACTTCCTGCAGTCACCAACATCATGAAAAAAAAACACACACACACACTCACACACACATGCGCACAACACCTACAAAATAAAAAAGCCATTGTTTTTAAATAGCTACTGCTTCCCGAGTTGAGCACCACCCGCAAAGCACAACAACAAGCTGGCCATTCACGTAGAAGCACCAGAAGGTGCGGCAAAAAAAGATAAAAAAAAGATCAATCTCTCACAACGTCGCCACTTCCTACTGCGTAAAGCGCAGCTGCACCTTCTCCTCCGTGTTGTCGCGCAGCGTAGACGACATCTCCGCGTAGTTGCGCTTCACGGCATTCGGGATGGCCGCGAGCTGGCTGCGGCGAATGAGCTCCACACGTTCCCAGAAAGCCTCCTCGTTGCCGCGCATCTCCTTCCGCTGCTCACTCAGCACGTACGCCTCGTCCACACGCGAGCCGCTCTGCGGCTGGGTCGCTGCAAGTGCGGGGTCGAGTTCCAGCTGCACCAACCCCGGCGTGAAGAGGGGATGGGCTGATCCGATCGGGATGTTGGCCGGGTCGCAGTCGCGCTCCGACAGCGCCGTCACCGTACCCCTCAGTGCAACTTCACCTGCCTGTTGTTGTTGTTGTTGTTGTGCTGCGTCGGGCTTCAGGAACTGCGCTGGCTGCGGAAGGCCAAAACGTACCGCCTGCATCCACTCCGTGGCGCAAAGGTTCTTCAGACCATCGCAAGGGCGGGGATGCAACGTGTTCGCATCTTGCTCGTACCAGTCCCGCAGCTCACCCTTCGCACGCAGCTGCGGGTTGTGGCGCAGCGACTGCGCGTGTGCCTCCTCCTTCGCGACCCGCACCTTGTGAATCGCCTGCCACGTCGCCGCCTGAATGCTGGCGGAGAGCTTCACCAAGTCAATCCCCTTTCTCGACGTTTTGTTGCTGCTGTTGGTTGAGCTGCCGGCTGTTGGGGACGCGGGGAGAGAAGAATCGCTGTCAGATACCTGATACTGCGGTTCCCACACGGCACGGTCCAGCATGCGTATGGCAACCACCGAGCCGTAGGCCGAGCACGTCACCTCCACACCGTTGCACGTGCCGGTGAAGGTTTGCCGCACGAGGCGGCGGTGTGTGGCTTCGAGATGAAGGCGATGCTTCAACGTCGCGACCAAGTTGTTCGTGTATCGGAATGACATGGCGAAGAGAGGGCGGTATACAAGGCGTCTTGACCACGGTGAATTGAAAAAAAAAAGCTGACGGTCCTAATAGCCACGCTTGAGTTGGCTTCGACAAGACTTGTCGGGTGAAATAGCCGTTGGAAAAAAAAGTTAAGAATACGAGAAGAGGAGAGAGAACCTGACTGAGTTGAGATCTCTTTTCAAAATAGCCGTTGGTGCGACCATTTTTGCCTGAAAAAGCACTTCTTTCAAAGGAGTGCGACGACGTCGTGTCCGAGGCTTCGGCTTCCATTGGCACCAAGCAGAAAACGAAAAGGCACGTCGGCTCACGCCATTCTGTGTCGTGCGTGTGTGTGCGAGTGTGTACTACGCCACTCTCCACACTATTTACCTAGCACCTTCTAGCAAGCACGAATGCTACTCTTAAATGGCGCCAGAAGCACAGCGTCATAGAGAGGAGGAAGAGAAAAACTCATGGGTTCACACACCGCATGTTCCTTCCCACTTTTACCCCCGCCTCTTCCAACGTGTTGCATGCACTTTTTTTTGTTTTTATGCACCTCCCAAAAAAAGGGGGCTATGTGAGGGACAACCCGACCAACAACTTATCCGCGCTTAGACACACATGCTCAACGGCAGCACCACCAAGAGCCTTGTCCACAACAACAACAACAACAACGAACCTCCCCGCGACTCTTACCGCTACTTCTGCACCCTTCTCCTCACCTCCTCTCTCTCAATTACACCAACTGGAACTCGACCAGTACACCGAAGTGGTCGGATGGGTAGAGATAGTCTGGCACCGCCTCGGCCGGGTTGTTCACCTTCATCAGCGGCCCTCCACCCGCTGGCTTGGGCAGCACCTCCATCACCGTCGCCGTCCCAACCAGCTCCGCATCGATGGGTTGGAGCTGCTTCGAGCGGAACAGAATGCGATCGGGCCGGCCAAAGAACTTCGGCTCAATGATCTTCGCCGTGTACGGGTTTGCCGCGCCGTCAATCGTGTAGCCACGCTCAGCAGCGGTGGCGGTGCTGCGGTGGCAGTTGGGGTTCAGCAGCTCCCACGCGTCCTTGTACGCCAGCGCTGCGGGTGGGCGGTAAGGCCTCGTCGGGTAGTCGTTGAAGTCGCCAATGAGGAGGTAAGAGACGTCTTCTTTTTCTTCTTCGGTGCTCGCCGCACTCCCGCTTGCAGGTTTTTCCCCCCTCGCTGCTGCATCTGCATCTACTGCATCTGCTGCTGCCGCTGCGGCTGTCGCAGATTCCCAACCACGCTCCATCTGCTGCGTCAGGTGGCTCTCCAGCTTCGCGAGCTGCGCCACACGATCGTTCTCGTTTCTCTGCGTGTACGGCGCCACAAGGTGAAGGCCACCGACAACCACCGGAGCTACCTCGCGACCCACCTGCAGCATCAGCTCCGGCATCATCGCAACGTACCCCGCAGTAGCCGGGAGGTTCACGTGGCGCACGCGCTTCACCACACCGACACCGCGGCGTACGAGAAGAAGAACGCCGTGCGGGTGCAGAGCGGGGCTGATGTCGACAGCACTGAGCGCGTACGCCTCCCGCACCCACGACTGGGCACAGAGGAAGCTCACCCACGCGGGTTCGACTTCCTGCAGGCAAATGACGTCGGCCTCTGCTGCCGCCAACACCTTCGAAGCAGCAATGTAGCGCGTGGCGGTGCACCAGTCAATGCCAGCCCGACCAAGCGGTGTCTCCTGCTTGCTGTGACGATCAAACTGACTATTCCACGTCAGAACCCGCAGCGTTGACACCGCCGCTGCTGCATCGGCTTCTCCCGACGGCGTTGATGCTGCTGATGCTGCTGAAGAGCCAGCAGTAGCACAGGGCACCGCTGTCCACGTCCCCTCTCCCTCGCTGCCCCGCGCAGCCCACACAAAGAGCGTGTCCGGCTGGCTCAGCACCCCGGCATCGATCACCCGCGGCGTCGCCGTGTCGCCGGCGTTCAAGCAGTAGCGCACGTTCATCGCCTCGGCCTTGATGCCGAGATGGATGCCGTAGTAGCTCCAGCCCGGCGGCGGGCCCTGGCTGCCCATCGAGCGCACGAAGAGGTGAGACGGGAGGTGGGCGAGGGCGGGGTGGGGGCCGGCAGCGACGGCGTTGACATCTCGCACGCGGGGCGGGTTCGCCGCCAGCGTCGCCAGCTCCGTCTCCGCCTGCGCCACCGCGCCGCCGACGGCCTGCTGTGTCTTGCGCAGCGCCTCGTGCACGTTGCGGGTGCCGGTGATGTCCTTAGCAGCGGCGTCAGAGAGAGTGTGGCCCCGTGCGTAGAGGGGCAGAATCTGATGGATCTGGTCGGGCTGGGTCGCCGTCATGAGTAGCGCCTCCACAGCTGTGAGGCCGAAGCTGCGAGAGCGTGGAGGGCAGAAGTGAGTTTCTTGACTGCCTGCTGCAGCAGCGACAGCGTTGGTGTTGACGAGGTAGCCGAGGTGCTGAATGAGCATCTCAAGAGACACCTTTGGGTATTTATCCAGCATCGCCGTCGCAGCGGCAACAGCGACCGTCCCCCCTGCACCGCCCTCTGCCACCGCCGCCGCATTCTCGCCGCTGCTGCTGTTGCCCGCACCGATGTCTGGCGTGGGGGTCCAATCCGGCGAGGGCACACCACCGGAGCACAGCAGCCCGTGCGCCTGCAGCGTCCAGGTCAACAAGGTCGCCACGTGTGGCACAGGCTTCGAGCTCGCTGGCAAGTTGGCACCGCCACCGCTGCCGCCGCTTGAAACGGCGTTGTACACCCGCACCAGTACTTTCTGCAACGATGCCACGCGCAGACGCAGCGATGGGCGGCTGAGACTCGTCAGGGTGATGGGCTCTTCATCGAAGAGGATGCTGCGAAATCGGAGCAGCGGCGCCACGCCGTCTTCTTCACCGCTCGACAGCGGTGGTGATGCATCGAGTGTCCGTTGGGCGTTCTCCGCCTCCAACGCGATGTAGGCGTCCAGCACATCGGCAAACGGCGTCGACAGCACCTGCGGCAGGCCCGTTGCGCTGTGACCGTGAGTCAAGAGGTAGAGAAAGACAACATCTGTGCGAGCAGCAGAGAGCCGCCGCTGCTGCTGCTGCTGCTGCTGCTGTTGCTGGGCAAGGTCCACGCTGCTCCCTCCCTCCGCACCAGCGACAGCAGTGGTCGTCGCTGCGCCGTCTGTGGGGCCCGTCAAGTGCCCCAGCCGCAGCCACGCCATCGTCTCCTGCACCGAGCAGCTCGTCAGCTCACCCTGCTGCAGGGTCACCGTCGTGATGTTCTGGAAGGGCGTCACGCCAAGCCCCATCCACGCCAGGTCCGGGGCCCCGACCACACACACCGTATCACCCGCCGTCACAGCAGGGCAGAGGCCGGTGGGCTGCGCGGGTGGACGCAGCATGCGGGTGGCCAGGTCCAGCAGGTAGGCTGACATCTTTCCTTCCGACAGCCCCGGCGTGGCAGGACCGCTGATGACTGTTTCCCACGGCGGCGTCCGCAGCTCCATCGCAGTGCTCCGCAACTTCTCCTCCAGCAGGTGCGGCATCGGTGAGGCACAGCTCCGGTAAAACTTTGAGTCGTATCGTCGACCAGGAAACAGACGTGTCTTCTCCAGCATCCACAGCGGCTCGCTGCCGTCGAAGAGAAGAGCGAGACTCTTACGGGGTTGTAGACGGCGCAGAATAATCGTCTGCAGCTGCCGGTGTGCGTTGCGCACCGTTTCCTTGTCCCGCTCGTGCCCAACAAGATCACGAGCCATGAAGGCGACGGAGTTGATGATGGAGGGGATGTCGACAAGGACGTGGTCGAAGGTCCAGGCGGCGCGGTGGTGGGATGCATGGAAGGCGTCGGCAATGCCCTCGGAGGTCATGTAGTCTCTCTTGCCGCTGCTGCTGCTGCTGCTGCCTCCCGCTGCTGTGGAGGATGCAGGGCCGCTGCCGCTGCCGCGGACGCTAACGTACAAAAAGAGGCGACTCCTCGCGTACATGTTGCCTTGTTTAAAAGGGGACTTCGTCTGTATGGGCGTGTGTGTATCGATACGATCGACGTTCCCTGCCGAAGAAAAGAAGGAAGGAGAAATGCACCGGCGTCTCTCTCTCTCTATCTGCGCAGAGGTACTTTCTTCCTTCAAGGTAGAAAAAAAACTCGTGTGTTCTCGGATCAAGACACACGAATCATACACACGCACAACACACAGAGACCGGCCACTGGAGGGGCACGTATGAGCTTTATTGGACTGTCGCACAGCAAAAAAAATAAGGGGAAGAGAGAAAGAGAGAGAGTCAGGAGAAATAAAAGAGAGAAGTCACAACAGCGAGTGGCGACAAGAAAAGATGCTCTACGTTTCTCCATGACAAACACTCAGTGAGGACTTTTGTCTCGTCGACAACGAGAATTTGAGCGCGCAATATGTTTCTTTCCTTTTCTCGCATCCCTCAATATTATTATTCAGTTATGTGTTGCTGTTGTGCGTGCCTACTATAAATGTAGGTGGGAAAGTGAATACTGCGTGCTTCTCGAGAAGAGAGGTGCACCACGTCACATGAGACAGTCGAGGCGAAGCAAAGAAAGAGAAATAACGACATCAAAAAGCGAGAGAAAATAGAAGAGGAGTGGGAACCAGACGTGAGTCGTCAGCGGTGGGAAGACGCGATTGCACCGAACATAAGAAAGAAAAAATGCGTAAAGTAGTTTTTTTTTTGAGGGAAAAAGTGAAGAGAAGAGTGTGTGGCCGCAACACGTACCGCAGCGTCGCTGTAGGCGCACGTGTGTGTTTGTGAATGTGTGGCCTACTCGATCTTCTGCGTCGACGATGGCGGCCGCGCGGCCTTCTCCGCCTCGAGGTGGTCACGCAGCGTTCGCAGCACCATCACATCGCCTGCCTCCCTCGGCGTCATCTCGTGCTCCCAGACACGGTGCGCGATGTTCAGCATCTCGGTGCTCGCCATCCGCTTCGCCCGCGCCAGCAGCTCCATCTCAAAGTAGTTGTAGAAGTGCTTCGTCGACTGCGCGCGGCGGAGGTGGTCGATTTGGCCGCTCTTGACACGCGTCTCCCACATCTGCATCATCGTTTCCCACATCTCCACAATGTTGGTATTCTCCTCGGCGGATACGGCAATAACAGGCTTGGCAAAGCCCTGTTCAATCTCCGTGTACATCACCGCACGAGTGTACGCGCCTTTCGTCTGCTGGGCCAGCAGCTTTCGCTCGCCGTCGTTCTTGGTGACCACCACCATGTCTGCCACCTCCACGATACCCTTCTTGATGCCCTGCAGCTCGTCGCCGCTTGCCGGTGGGACAAGGAGCATCATCATATCCGTCAAGTCCTTGCACTGCGTCTCGCTCTGCCCGACGCCGACGGTTTCAACAAAGACGACGTCGAAGCTCGCGGCTTCAAAGATTTCCAGCACCTCCCACGCCCGCGCCGTCACCCCACCGAGGTGCCCACCAGAGGGCGAGGGGCGGATGTAAGAGTTCGCGTGGGTGCTGAGCTTCTCCATACGTGTCTTGTCGCCCAATATGCTGCCATGCGTAATCGTCGAGGACGGGTCGACCGCCAAGACCCCGACCCGCATCCCTTTCTTCTCGCAGAGGTAGTAGCCGAGGGTCTCGAGGAGGCTGGACTTGCCGGCTCCCGGGCTGCCAGACATGGCGAAGCGCGGCACCATGCGCACTTTAACCGTCTGGTGGATGTCGCGAAGAAGGTGGCTGAGCCGCGTGGAGTCGGCGGCGTTGCTGCTCTCCGCAAGAGTGATGGCCTTTGCGAGAGCTCGGCGGTTGCCGCTGATGATGTCGTCCACCAGAATCTTCTGGTGAATGCGGGGACGCGCGATATAGTTCATGTTTTCCAGAGTATTTGTTTTAGATTGTGCTTGTCTTAAGTGTGCAGAATGTGTGCGTGCACTTCTCCCACTCTTTTTTTTAAAATGTATTTTGATGTGCGCTGAATAGACGATCGTGACGGGACGTTTTGGTGGATGGAGGAAGATAAGAACTACCTCTCTCTCTCTTTCTCTCACGATGGCAGGAGAGCAAACTTATAGATTTTGTTTTTGTTGTTAAGAGGAGTAGCGCAATTGTCGTTAATTTTTTTTTTTGATCCGCACTCAACACCGGCTGCTGGACGCCGACAGCGACGAGAGCCGAAGAGAGACGCAAGGGGGAAAAAAGTAGAAGAAGAGAAAACAAGCGCAGACACGACGCGGCGCTGCGGTGGTGGCAACAAAGCTTTGACGTGTGTGTCTGTGTGTTACAAACGCTGCAGGTAGAGGTACCTACGTTCTTTGCAACCTGTTGTTGTGCTAGTAGTAGACTCAGCGCTGATCGGTAGCCAGAAAACAGAAACATCAATAAAGACGATGAGATGGGAACAGGGCAAGAGAGGCAGTGGAGGGTCAGGAGACGTGAGGGTGGCGGCGAGTGACGCGGCAAACGGCACTGCATCCTTCTTTGACTTCAGAAATGCGGTTGCTGTCGTGGTGCTTCTCGGCGGTGAGGCACTTAGCCGTCCAACCGCATTTAAAGCAGCAGACTCGTGTACTTCACTCCGCTTTCTTGCATTCGTTCACTCCTTTGCATGTGGAGATACGAGAAGAGAAGCGGCTAGAAGTTTGCTCTCCGCTTTTGCACACTTACATCCATTCTTGCAGGTGCTGCCGTTGTGGGGCTCTTGCTTCCTTTAAGTCCTTCGCCTCCCTACCAAACTTCAACTCACCTCCATTATTATTTGCATTCTGCTGCTCTTAGAGCTTAACGAGGACTGTTATTAACGCGGTGCAATTAAGAAAAACAAACCTCATCTGCGATTCCTTCACACTACGAGAGAGAAGACCGAGGAAGCTAACGACGGCGCTAACTCTCCTCTGGCTCGGAAATCATACACACACACACGAACACACACACTATTACTCAACAGAGCATCGCCGGTACGGCGACAAACAGCCGCGTCTCCTCCTCCCGCTGAAACACATAACAAGGAGATGAGGACTTCAGGCAGTACTGCTCACCGATGAGCGGCACTGCTGACTGTTGCAACGTTCAAAAAAAGTGGGCTATAACAACGACAAGAGAAAAATACAAGGAAAGACGTGATGTACGGCTCGGAATTAGCGCGCGCTTAACACCACATTTACAACGACAGGCAAGACGCAATCACAGCATCCAGCAAATACAGAGAAGACAAAAGAACGGCGGCAGGATGCGCATCGTATCCCGCGAGGCGGCACCGTCAACAGAAAAAAAAGGGGGCGTTGTGAGCGCTAGTGTACACGACGGACATGGCGGCAACAGATTAAATCCCCTTCCTTCTTGTGCTCCCTAGTACGACTGGTAGAAGTAGGTGCCGCTCGTCTCGATGGCAGCCACCCGCCCCTCCGTCTTCGCCACCACCTCCACCACCGTCACCTTCCCGCCCTTCTCCACCGGCGTGCTGACACGCACCGTGCCGGTGATCTTCTCTCCGGCCTTTACCGGCAGCGGCTCCCGCAGGCCCACGCTGACCTCCGTCCAGTTGTTCTCCCCACCAGGGCGAACCGCGAGCACGAAGTTCGCCCCCGGGTTCGTCTTGCTGGTGAAGGCGGCGTCCAGATAGAAGGTCAGGTAGTGCACCGTCGCGTCGCGGGTGATGTTGAGAGTGAAGGCGGCCTCGTAGCCAGCCTGCGCCACCGCCGCCGGCACCCACGAGCGCTCGACCGGGTTCTCCTCGGCATCAGCGCGCTGTCGCTGCTCCGCCGCCGCCTTCGCGTTGGCCTCGTAAGCCTCCTCCTCCTCAGGCGTGAGACCCGCTACTGTGTCCATGTGCACGGTGTGGGCGAGGCACGGGGCAGAGACGATGTTGGCACCAGGGATGGTACACATCTCCACCTCCTGCCGCACCAGCTCCTTCATCGGCTCCATTTGGAAGCCGTACACGTTGCTCCAGAAGTCCTCCGTGTCGAGGCGGAAGGCGTAGTCGGAGACGGCGGCGACGTGCAGAGAAGCGCGGTTCGGGCAGAGCGCACCATCGGCAGAGAGGAGGTGGTCGCGGGCGTAGAGAGCATCGGTCAGCACCCGCTCGTTCAGCAGCAGCGGGCCCATCCACTCGCACATGACGTAGTCGAACTTCATGCCCGTCGGCAGCTGATGCAGCACCTCGCAGAGATGGCCGCGGATGAATTGCACATTCTTTAGGCCGTTCTGCTCAGCCACGACACGCGCTGCGTCGACGATGGCAGAGCTGTCGATGCCGATCACCATCTTCGCCATCCCGCGCGCCGCGAGCATCGTGTACAGGCCCATGCCGCAGCCGAGGTGCAGCACCGTCTTGCCCTTCACGTTGCGGAAGATCACCTCGTAGGCGCGCAGGCGCTGATGGTCGTGGATGGTCGAGATGTTGCTCGAGATGCGGGCAGCAGAGTCGCCATACAGACTCTTCGACGTGGCGTGCTTCTCGGCGTCGGTGGCGAGCAGCGACTCCGTCAGCACCACCTTGCTGGCGTTTGCCGAGCGGGTCTCGCCGCGCTTGCTGGTGGCGCTGGTGCTCTTCTTCGCGGGCATTTTTTTCGTTGGGCGAATAAAGAGGGGAGAGTGGCGCGTGAGACGACGGAGAAGGCGGAGGGAGAAAAGCTGCTGCTGTCGTGGAGTGGAGACTGCGTGGGTGACAAGAACAAAGAAAGGAAGAGAGCAGAGAGAAAGAGAGAATATGTATGAAAGTTAGCAGGAGATGGAAACATCTAGGTGTTGTGCGAGGAGTCGACTGCGCTCAAATGCACGAGCATCTTTCAAGGGAGAGAAAAAGCGCCACAGCAGCGTTGCCGCTTCTCCCTTCTGGTGTAAATGGTGAGATAATCTCGGAAAAAAAAAAGCATCACCAATTTTTTTTCGCTCTTTGATCCCACTCTGCGCGCGTCTTAAAGCCTAGCACTGAGAGCCCACTTTCAGGTTTAGCACAGCCGTGCCACTAATGAAGATGCTGCAAACATGTACGCGCACGCACAAAAATTCGCGTTCTTTTTATTTTCCCTTTTCGTCAGCCCGCCACGCCGTCGAAGAACGTGCGCAGCCCCGAGAAGCACTCCCCGAAGCTGTGGCACACCTGCATCGACGGCTGCAGCCACGCCGACACCCGCCGCCGCACATCTGCCCTCTCTCCGTAACGCGCATCGAGGAGAACAATCGCCGCGTAGTCGCCCGAGTGGCGAATGCAGCGTCCAATGCACTGGTTCACGGTGCGCATCATGGCGTCCATGTAAAGTCCCCACTCCGCTGGTGACGCGAAGGGTGCGTTGGGCGTCGCACCGCCAGCCTGCCCCTCTACACGACAGCAGCTGCCGTTGACAGTGTTGTGGAGCCGCGTAGAGGCGATGTGGTGAAGGTTGAGCTGGAGCTCCACGTCGGTTGGGTTGGCGTACGGCATCCCGACCACCACCACCGCCCGACCAAGGTCATCGGCAAAGTTAATGCCCTCCGAGAGACGGCCGCCCATCACGGCAAGGAGTAGCGCACCGCGACGCACAGACGCCGTGGTGTCGCCATAGATCCAGCTCTGATACTGCTGCAGCATCTCCGCCGCACCGCCGTCCTTGCCACGCCCACCGCGTGTTTCACAGAAAATGCGCTTCACGGCGTTGATGGCAGCGAAGTAGCCGTTGCTCTGCAGCGCCGCCACCATGCGGTCCATCGCCTCGTAGGAGGCAAAAAAGCAAATCGCCCCTGCTGGTGGCAGGACACGCGTCAGATTCAGCAGCGTGCAGCCGACCTCGGCCAGCATGCGGCCCGCTGCGGCATCGTTGAGAGCGTGTTGAGAGAACTCCATGCGCACTTTGCTCGGTCCCGTGCCCAACGTGAAGACACGCACCGAGGTTGGCGCCACAACGTGGCCCTCCGAAATAAGCCGCACTGGAAGGTCGGTGCCACCAGGAGAAGGCAGTGGAGTCGTCGTCGTTGTTGTTGTTGACGTTGTACTACATTCAGTGGGGTTTGCGGGTAAGAGAGGGCCGCAGGTGAAGGCGAGTGGCTGCATCGTTCCACCCGCCAGCACCACCGCCTTTGCTTCCTGCGCGAGGGGGGTGAAGGTGTGGGTGCCGGGCTCCAGCTGGATCAGCTTCAAGACGCCCTCTTTACCAACGTCGGTCTCGGCAGAGGTGGCGCTCGTTGGGGTCCATATGACGCGAGTAGAGGTGGCGTCCGACACGTACAGCACGGAGAGGAGGCGCTCAACACGCTGCAGGGCGTCAGTAACGACGGCGCGCTGACGCGTGGTGTCGTGTGCGTGTCGCTGCAGCAGCGAAGTCAGCGGCGCTGACGCGAAGAGAGAAGAAGAAGAGGAAGGCGAGGCGCTTGCAGCTGTCTCTGCACTCTTCACACCCGCTCTTTCATGCTGGTCACTAGACGTGGAGTGCGCGGTGCCAGCTGGAGTGCTGAGTGGTGTGTCTGCAGAGAAGGAGTCGAGAAATCGACGCTGCCGCTGACGCTCACCGAGAAAACCCCCGCCATCCACCGCCACTGATCGCTGACGCTTCCCTCCTCCTCCTCCGGTGTGCAGCTGCTGTCGCGATGACGCATTCGATGCTGCTACCGCCGCGCTCGCATCGTCCTGCAGGCGCTCTGCCTCCTTCTCCACGCAGTACCCCACGAATCCCTGCAGCTTCATCAGCAGCTGCGAGTCCACAAGAAAGATGAGAAGTGCGTAAACGTCGACGCTGTCGATGCCTGCCTCAAAGAGGAAGTTGTGAAGGGCGAAGACCTGCGGCGCAGACGCGGTGGCTGCGACACTCGCACAAAACTTGACTAGCTTGCCAATAAAGCGGATCAGCTCTCGCAGCCGCTGCTTGTTGCGTGTCAGCAGGCGAGTCTCGTAGCGATCCAGGTAGGCCTGTAGGAGACCCTCCGACAGCTGCAGGTGCCAGGGAGAGAGGCTCACAGCACTGGTGGAGCGGCAGTGGTCGGCGATGTTGTGCGCTTCGTCAAAGACGAGGATATCACCTACTACGGAGGGGGGAGCGCTGCGAGCCATCAGGTGCCACACCTCGTCCTCCTCGTCCTTCTCGTCATCTCTTCTTCGTGTGGCATGCGCACCGCCGTCACCACGCAGTGTGCTTTTCTTCCTCTTCTCTTTCTCTTCCTGCTGTTGTTGTTGCTGTTGTCTCCGTCGTTGGTGAAAGGCGGCGGTGGCAGTGACGCGTTGCCTTCTGTGGTAAAGCACCGCACCAAGAGATGAGGAAGACGCCGCCGTCCCCGGCTGTCCTTCCCGAGCCTCACCGCGAAGACCGCCATCCTCCATGGGTGCTGCTCCGTGAAGCCCCACAGCCTCCGCCTCTGCTGCCGTGGCTGGGTTGGTCGTCACCCCGCCCAGCAGCGCCGCCCGCTGACCTTCATCGAGCAGATAGCCGTATGGAATAAAGGCCACATCGGCACCGCGCAGCAGGAGACGCGTGGCGAGGTACGGACAGGCCTGCAACTCCCTTCCCAGGTGCCGCAGACGCTCCATGGTGTGAAGAGAAGCAGAGAGAGAGGAAGAGTCGCACGTGTCGATACTGCTTCTGTCGTTAGCTGCGTCATCAGCACGCTGCTGTGCGGCCTCTTCTTCCTTAAGAAAGTCCAATAAGGCTCGCAGATGGACTTCGGAGCAGTACACACAGCCCTTGTCTTCCGCGTCCAATTTGTCTGCGCCAAGACCAACTTCTTCGATATCCTGCAGCCCACGCATGTGCGCAGCATGCTTGCTGTCAGCGGCAAAGCTGGTGCCTTGCTGCTGCGCACGTCGCTGCTGCTGCTTGCGAGCCGACCGGCCTTCCTTTGAGCGCTCGTAGTGCATCGCCTCGCGACAGTAATGGTTCAGCATCTCCCCACCACCGCTCGCACCTGCCTTTTGTAGAATACGCGCGTTAATACAAAGGTGCTGGCGACCGGCAACATGAACAGCATGAAGTCGACGATGAGTTGGTGTAGCTTGAGAAGGATCTGATGACGCAGCGCGGAGAGGGAATCGGGCAAACGCAGTGCGCTGAAGATCCTCCATGAGTTGTTGCAGCTGCGTGTGAGTGCGGCTGGCCACGTACACCTTCGGCTTGCGCAATGGGACGAGTGTGGCGAGGTTGCCCCCCACCGCACCCTCCGCGTCATCGCCACTCGTCTCCCCATCACTGTCTGAAGACGAGGACGACGATAGCGAGGAGGATGAAGAAAAAGAACTTCTCCCACCACCGCCGCTGTCAACAACAGACTGCTCGGCGCACCAGGCAATTGGGTCCTGTGCCAGAAGAAACGCCTCCCCGCCATCACCACCAGTGCGCGCGTCTGTTTGTTGACGCACGTGCATGAGGCGACGTGCCTGTCGCAGCTGACGCCGCTGTGCCCGCACGCGTGCCTCGCGCTCACGTCGCAGGCGGTCCATTTCTTCCTCCAGCTGGCGCTGCTTCAGCACGTCCTCCAGCGTCGTGGGCTTTGGCGTTTGCTGATGAGGAGAAGGAGCGGAGGAGGCATCGAGTGGCGCTACACCAGCATGTGTTCTCCCTTCTGCTGCTTGCACCACATCATCGTCACTCCCTATGCCACACACCGGCTCAAAGAGGTGCGAGAGAACGCCGTTGAGTAGCATTTGAGATTTGCCGGTGCCCGTCGGCGACTCCAGCACCGCTATGGACGTGGCAGCTCCATCGAGTGCGTTTGTTGTCGTGCTGCCGTTTGCAGGTTGGGCATCGCTGGTGCTCTTCAGAAAGTCGCGCAACGCCGTCATGGCGTGCTCCTGAAGGGGATAGGGAGCATAGGGGAAGGGGATGTTGTAGGGACCGACACGGTGCATTTAGTTGTGTGAAGCCTACTGCACCAGCAAACAACAAGTTCAGACAGACAGACAGAGAGAGAGAGAGAGAGGAGTTTATAGTTCACATCACAGATGAGGACGCAGCGACTCGCGGAGCGTCCTGCCGGAGCTAAACCGATCGGCTACAACGTTTACTGTGCGCCTTTCGACGCGTACGACTTCACGTGGAAGGAAGAGGCGGGTGGCGATGAGGGAGGCAACCGAGCATCCTCATGTTAGAAATAATAGGCGGATGAATGTTATCATAAAATCACAACAAAAAAGGCGGCGCCGTGCATCGCCGCTCTTCATCTCTTCAGTCATCATTTTCCCACTCCACGAATAAGAGAGGTAGGGAAGGCAGAGTCGTTCTCTGCCGACTCGGTGCCACACGGCTGCTGATGCACAACAGGCATGTCGTCATTAACGCCGTTTTTTTTTTCTTACGTTGTGCACGCATCACAAGTGTTGAGATTCTTTAATAGTAAATAAAAGAACAGTAATTTAAACGCAGTGCAAGCGACATGCACAGAGTCACAAAACAAACACGCTCACCTTAAATTATGAATGCAGTCTCCACCTCATCCTCGCTCTCTTTTCGTTTCTCTCACTTCGCTGTCGACACTCCGAGCCGCGTGCTTGGGAATTTTAGAGAAAGGAGCGAGCCAGAAAGAGGGAGAGAGAATGAAGGAGGCTCTGCAAAATTTAGTCTGAATTACTTTGATCAAAACACTTGAAAGCCCTCTCTTTCTCACTTAGGGGGCCACTCAACACAAAGAGCACGAAGTAGTGCTGCCCATGTCATAATTTATTTTCTGTCCTCCTACTGCTTCTTCGCACGCTTCCCAGACTTCTTCTCCGTAATGCTGGCGTCGTTGTTCTCCACGGCCTCCGCCACCGCCTCGCGGTCCCGCTTCATGCGGTCGTTCCGCTTTTCCGTCATCTCCTCCGCGTTCATCATCGTCCGCGCAGACTTGGAGGCCACCTTCGACGTCGCGCCGTACGTCGCCCGCTCGCGCTCCATCTTGCGGCCCATCTTACTGCGGAAGTCCACGCCGGCCACCTCCGCCTCTGTCACGCCACGCGGCACCGCGACGGACGAGCTGGCTGTCGGTGACGACAGCGACGTCTCTGGGATGGCCAGCAGCACGTCGGTGATCTCGCAGATTGGGTTGTTGTTGTCGTCGAGCAGCCAGTAGCCACCGTTGAGGGAGGACGGGCTGGCGTCGATGGACCACGCCTTCACGGTGTGGGCGGTGCTGCGCTTGCTGGGGAAGGAGAGACGGTTGTTGCGCAGCTGCACGTCAGCCAGCGTGTGCGGGGCGTCGCTGTTCACAAACTTGAGGAGTTTCATGTCTGCTGGTCGGATGAATCTCGGGATGACTTGGGATTACTTTTTGTGCTTCGTATTCAGAAGGTCTTACACGACACTGCAAGTGATGGCGGTCAGCCTGAGGACCGTGTGTAGTCCAAAAAAAAAAAGGGAAGAAGACCAATTGTGTAGCCGCGGCAGCATCGAAATAGAAGAAAAAAAAAATGACGAGTGAAGAGAGAGAGAGAGAGAGAGAGAGAGAGAGAGAGAAAGGAGGAAGAGAGGTAATGCATAGAGTAACGCGAAGGACACAAGAGAAAGCACAATTTGTGGGGTTCATTCTCCGCCAACCCTCTGGCAGAAAGCGTGAGGAACGAGGAGCGATGCGCGCCAACCGTAGCGCCAGGTAGAAAAAAAAAAGCCTGCGATGCAACACGCAAAAAAATAAAGAAGATTGAACGGCGACACAGATAACACAACGGATAAAGCGCACTGTGAACAAACCTCAGATCCGTATTTCTACTAATTTTCATTTTCGAAGCGAAATCATTGACGAATATGCAGTTTCACTAACACAGCGAAGCCTCGCGCTCCACTTTTTGGTGAAAAAAGAATTTTTCACCTCCATGCACTACACACCCGCACTCAAAGTACACGCCGCACCACGCATGTATCTCCGCCTCTCGCCTCTACCTAATTCTCAGTCGATGCAGTTCAGCAGCAACTTGCCGGTCGTCTTGCGCGACTCCAGCGCCACGTGCGCCTGCGCGGCGTCACGCAGCGGGTACACGTGGCCGATGGTCAGCGTCAGCTGCTTCGCGGCGATCCAGCCGAACACCTCCGCCGCGCGGCGGTCCGCCTCCTCGGGGGTCAGCAGGAAGTCGGTCAGCGTGGGCCGCTGCAGGTACACGCTGCCGGCACGCGACAGCTCCAGCGGCGAGATCGGTGCCACGGCGCCGCTGGCGTTGCCGAAGGAGATCATGTAGCCGCGCTTGCGCAGCAGCGAGAGGCTGCCGGCGAAGGTGGACTGGCCGACGCCGTCGTACACCGCGTCCACGCCGTGCGCTGGCGCCGCCGCCCGCACCGCCGCCACCCAGTCCGGCGTCGCCGCGTGGTCGACCACCACGTCGGCACGGCCCACCGTCCGCGCCAGCTCCGCCTTGGCCGCGCCGCCGCACACGCCAATCACCCGCGCGCCGCGCAGCTTCGCCATCTGGCACACGAGCAGCCCGGTGCCGCCGGCCGCCGCGTGCACGACGACGGTGGAGCCCGGCACGCAGGGGTAGGAGGCATCGACCAGGTAGTGCGCCGTCAGCCCCTGGCACATGACAGCGGCCGCGTCTGCGTCGGTCACGCCGTTCGGTACCTCTCTGAGAGCGGAGGCCTTTACGACGGTGAAAGCCGAGTAGCTGCCAGAGGAGCAGCCGAAATAGGCCACACGCTTGCCGAGGAGGTTGGCTGAGACATCCGCGCCAACCTTGATGACCGCCCCCGCGCCTTCCTCCCCCACCGTGAAGGGCATCGTTGGCTTCTTGTAGAGTCCACTGCGGAAGTAGGTGTCGATGAAGTTTACGCCGGCGTACGCGTTGCGGATCAGCGCGTCGGAGGGTCCGACGGCAAGGTCCTTCGCCAGCTCGAAGTCGTCGACGGCGAGCACCTCGGGGCCGCCGTGGGCGTGCACGCGTACGCGACGGAAAATGGGCTTCAGCAGCGACGTTGTGGCGCGCATGTTGCGTGGCCTTCGGTTGCTGAAAAATTCAAGTAAGTATAAGTGTTGATGAGAAAGGAAAGGCGCCTCAGCTACACAAGCCAGGAGGTGCACGTGGATGCCGATAAAAAAATTGTCGTTCTTCACCGGTAGCGGATGATGCCGTTAGCAGGACAGCGATGGTATCAGGTAAAGGATGGCAGAGAAGAGAAAAACAACAAGATAGAGCGTCGTGCAGGACCAGCGCACAGGAGAAACCGAACTTGAAAGCACCTTTCCGACAACATGCACATAATTTATAACCCTCCACACAACATCAAAAACACGCTCACAACTTCCCAGCAAACGCAACAATGAGTAGTCGTCACCCGCGACGCACCGGCGAGGAGCAGAAGAGTTCTCCCCGCGATGGCAACGTACACCAAAGCCAGCGCCGATCGAACAAATACATGCTTTAAGTACAAAGTCATTGATTGACTGCCCCTTCACTTTTTTTTTTCTGGTTTGTCACCACGGAGAGAACAGAAAGGTACGAGCGAGAGGCGCCGACATGGACCTCTGCTTCGTTGCAACGCATTGGCGTTAACGCAGCAACGCGCCACCTCCGTGGACGTGTCATCCACTCCCCGTCATCCGGCAACTTCGCAAAGAAAAAGGCGGTAGAGGCAGAGAGAAGGAGGGACTAATAAGAACAGTCGATACCAATAAAGACAAATGAAATAAATAGGAGAGAGGACACCGACCATCAACTGAGTTCAGTGAGACCAAACAGAACAACAGCAAAAAAGTCTGAGGGGAGAAAAAAAGGTGAGACGGCAGAGATCACTGCAGCGCTGAACGCACGCGTCTTCTCCTTCCGCTCCTCCACGTGTATTTCTGGCTGTTTGAATTCTCGCTTTCGGCGTGTGCGGTGCACGACAGAGAGAGGGAGAAAATATCTCAGAGAACATTTGTTAAATGGTGTGAGCGCGAATCATGAAGCTCGGAGAAGGAAATACCAGCATAATACCAAAAGATACAGCACAGGTGAACGCCGCACTACTCCTTTCATTCTGCATCCTCGGTGCACTTGATGAGCAACTTGCCGGTGGTGGAGCGGGACTGGAGGTCGATGTGCGCCTTCGCGGCGTCACGCAGCGGGTACACGTGGCCGATCGTCAGCGTCAGCTGCTTCGCGGCGATCCAGCCGAACACCTCCGCCGCGCGGCGGTCCGCCTCCTCGGGGGTCAGCAGGAAGTCGGTCAGCGTGGGCCGCTGCAGGTACACGCTGCCGGCACGCGACAGCTCCAGCGGCGAGATCGGTGCCACGGCGCCGCTGGCGTTGCCGAAGGAGATCATGTAGCCGCGCTTGCGCAGCAGCGAGAGGCTGCCGGCGAAGGTGGACTGGCCGACGCCGTCGTACACCGCGTCCACGCCGTGCGCTGGCGCCGCGGCCCGCACCGCCGCCACCCAGTCCGGTGTCGCCGCGTGGTCGACCACCACGTCGGCACGGCCCACCGTCCGCGCCAGCTCCGCCTTGGCCGCACCGCCGCACACGCCAATCACCCGCGCGCCGCGCAGCTTCGCCATCTGGCACACGAGCAGCCCGGTGCCGCCGGCCGCCGCGTGCACGACGACGGTGGAGCCCGGCACGCAGGGGTAGGAGGCGTCGACCAGGTAGTGCGCCGTCAGCCCCTGGCACATGACAGCGGCCGCCTCCGCGTCGGTCACGCCGTTCGGCACCTCTCTGAGAGCGGAGGCCTTTACGACGGTGAAGGCCGAGTAGCTGCCAGAGGAGCCGAGTCCACCGTAGTAGGCCACACGCTTGCCGAGGAGGTTGGCTGAGACATCCGTGCCAACCTCGATGACCGCCCCCGCGCCTTCCTCACCAACCGTGAAGGGCATCGTTGGCTTCTTGTAGAGTCCGCTGCGGAAGTAGGTGTCGATGAAGTTCACGCCGGCGTACGCGTTGCGGATCAGCGCGTCGGAGGGTCCGACGGCAAGGTCCTTCGCCAGCTCGAAGTCGTCGACGGCGAGCACCTCTGGCCCGCCGTGGGCGTGCACGCGTACGCGACGGAAGATGGGCTTCAGCAGCGACGTTGTGGCGCGCATGTTGTGTGGCCTTCGGTTGCTGAAAAATTTAAGTAAGTATAGGTGTTGATGAAAAAGGAAAGGCGCCTCAGCTTCGCAAGCTTAGAGGTGCACGTGGATGCCGATAATTATTTGTCGTTCTTCACCGGTAGCGGATGATGCCGTTGGCAGGACAGCGATGGTATCAGGTAAAGGATGGCAGAGAAGAGAAAAATGATAGGGTAGAGCGTTGTACAAGACCAGCGCACAGGAGAAACCGAACTTGGAAGCACCTTTTCGACAACATGCATAAAATTTCCCCCTCCACACAACAACAGCATAAAAACACGTTCACAACTTCCCAGCAAGCGCAACAATGAGTAGTCGTCGCCCACGACGCACCGGTGAGGAGCCGAAGAGTTGTCCCCGCGATGGCAACGTACACCAAAGCCAGCGCTGACCGAACAAATACATGCGTTTAGTACGAAGTCAATGATTGACTGCCCCTCCAATTCACACCTTTTTTTTTTTAGTTCGTCACTGCGGAGAGAACAGAAAGGCACGAGCGAGAGGCGCCGCTGTGCACCTCTGCCTCATCGCAGCGCATTGGTGTTAACGCAGCAACGCGCCAGCTCCGTGGACGTGTCATCCACTCCCCGCCATCCGGCAAATTTGCAAAGAAAAAGGCGGTAGAGGCGGAGAGAAGGTTAGACCATTAAAAACAGTCGATACCAATAAAGAAAAAGTAAATAAATAAAAGAGAGAGGACACCGACCATCAACTGAGTTCAGTGAGACCAAACACAAGAGCATAGAAAATTTTTTTGAGATGAAAAAGGGGAGACGGCAGAGATCACTGCAGCGATGAACGCACGCGTCTTCTCCTTCCGCACCTCCACGTGTATTTCTGGCTGTCCGAATTCTCGCTTTCGGCGTGTGCGGTGCACGACAGAGAGAGGGAGAGAAATATCTCAGAGAACATTTGTTAAATGGTGCGAGCGCGAATCATGGAGCTCAGAGAAGGGAAGACCAACATAATACCAAAGGATGCAGCACAGGTGAACGCCGCACTACTCTTTTCATTCTGCATCCTCGGTGCACTTGATGAGCAACTTGCCGGTGGTGGAGCGGGACTGGAGATCGATATGCGCCTGCGCGGCGTCACGCAGCGGGTACACGCGGCCGATGGTCAGCGTCAGCTGCTTCGCGGCGATCCAGCCGAACACCTCCGCCGCGCGGCGGTCCGCCTCCTCGGGGGTCAGCAGGAAGTCGGTCAGCGTGGGCCGCTGCAGGTACACGCTGCCGGCACGCGACAGCTCCAGCGGCGAGATCGGTGCCACGGCGCCGCTGGCGTTGCCGAAGGAGATCATGTAGCCGCGCTTGCGCAGCAGCGAGAGGCTGCCGGCGAAGGTGGACTGGCCGACGCCGTCGTACACCGCGTCCACGCCGTGCGCTGGCGCCGCGGCCCGCACCGCCGCCACCCAGTCCGGTGTCGCCGCGTGGTCGACCACCACGTCGGCACGGCCCACCGTCCGCGCCAGCTCCGCCTTGGCCGCACCGCCGCACACGCCAATCACCCGCGCGCCGCGCAGCTTCGCCATCTGGCACACGAGCAGCCCGGTGCCGCCGGCCGCCGCGTGCACGACGACGGTGGAGCCCGGCACGCAGGGGTAGGAGGCGTCGACCAGGTAGTGCGCCGTCAGCCCCTGGCACATGACAGCGGCCGCCTCCGCGTCGGTCACGCCGTTCGGCACCTCTCTGAGAGCGGAGGCCTTTACGACGGTGAAGGCCGAGTAGCTGCCAGAGGAGCCGAGTCCACCGTAGTAGGCCACACGCTTGCCGAGGAGGTTGGCTGAGACATCCGTGCCAACCTCGATGACCGCCCCCGCGCCTTCCTCACCAACCGTGAAGGGCATCGTTGGCTTCTTGTAGAGTCCGCTGCGGAAGTAGGTGTCGATGAAGTTCACGCCGGCGTACGCGTTGCGGATCAGCGCGTCGGAGGGTCCGACGGCAAGGTCCTTCGCCAGCTCGAAGTCGTCGACGGCGAGCACCTCTGGCCCGCCGTGGGCGTGCACGCGTACGCGACGGAAGATGGGCTTCAGCAGCGACGTTGTGGCGCGCATGTTGTGTGGCCTTCGGTTGCTGAAAAATTTAAGTAAGTATAGGTGTTGATGAAAAAGGAAAGGCGCCTCAGCTTCGCAAGCTTAGAGGTGCACGTGGATGCCGATAATTATTTGTCGTTCTTCACCGGTAGCGGATGATGCCGTTGGCAGGACAGCGATGGTATCAGGTAAAGGATGGCAGAGAAGAGAAAAATGATAGGGTAGAGCGTTGTACAAGACCAGCGCACAGGAGAAACCGAACTTGGAAGCACCTTTTCGACAACATGCATAAAATTTCCCCCTCCACACAACAACAGCATAAAAACACGTTCACAACTTCCCAGCAAGCGCAACAATGAGTAGTCGTCGCCCACGACGCACCGGTGAGGAGCCGAAGAGTTGTCCCCGCGATGGCAACGTACACCAAAGCCAGCGCTGACCGAACAAATACATGCGTTTAGTACGAAGTCAATGATTGACTGCCCCTCCAATTCACACCTTTTTTTTTTAGTTCGTCACTGCGGAGAGAACAGAAAGGCACGAGCGAGAGGCGCCGCTGTGCACCTCTGCCTCATCGCAGCGCATTGGCGTTAACGCAGCAACGCGCCAGCTCCGTGGACGTGTCATCCACTCCCCGCCATCCGGCAAATTTGCAAAGAAAAAGGCGGTAGAGGCGGAGAGAAGGTTAGACCATTAAAAACAGTCGATACCAATAAAGAAAAAGTAAATAAATAAAAGAGAGAGGACACCGACCATCAACTGAGTTCAGTGAGACCAAACACAAGAGCATAGAAAATTTTTTGAGATGAAAAAGGGGAGACGGCAGAGATCACTGCAGCGATGAACGCACGCGTCTTCTCCTTCCGCACCTCCACGTGTATTTCTGGCTGTCCGAATTCTCGCTTTCGGCGTGTGCGGTGCACGACAGAGAGAGGGAGAGAAATATCTCAGAGAACATTTGTTAAATGGTGCGAGCGCGAATCATGGAGCTCAGAGAAGGGAAGACCAACATAATACCAAAGGATGCAGCACAGGTGAACGCCGCACTACTCTTTTCATTCTGCATCCTCGGTGCACTTGATGAGCAACTTGCCGGTGGTGGAGCGGGACTGGAGATCGATATGCGCCTGCGCGGCGTCACGCAGCGGGTACACGCGGCCGATGGTCAGCGTCAGCTGCTTCGCGGCGATCCAGCCGAACACCTCCGCCGCGCGGCGGTCCGCCTCCTCGGGGGTCAGCAGGAAGTCGGTCAGCGTGGGCCGCTGCAGGTACACGCTGCCGGCACGCGACAGCTCCAGCGGCGAGATCGGTGCCACGGCGCCGCTGGCGTTGCCGAAGGAGATCATGTAGCCGCGCTTGCGCAGCAGCGAGAGGCTGCCGGCGAAGGTGGACTGGCCGACGCCGTCGTACACCGCGTCCACGCCGTGCGCTGGCGCCGCGGCCCGCACCGCCGCCACCCAGTCCGGTGTCGCCGCGTGGTCGACCACCACGTCGGCACGGCCCACCGTCCGCGCCAGCTCCGCCTTGGCCGCACCGCCGCACACGCCAATCACCCGCGCGCCGCGCAGCTTCGCCATCTGGCACACGAGCAGCCCGGTGCCGCCGGCCGCCGCGTGCACGACGACGGTGGAGCCCGGCACGCAGGGGTAGGAGGCGTCGACCAGGTAGTGCGCCGTCAGCCCCTGGCACATGACAGCGGCCGCGTCTGCGTCGGTCACGCCATCAGGGATGGCAAGCACACTGGCGTGCTTGACAACCGCGAAGGCACCGTAGCTGCCGGTGCTGCCGCCAAAGTAAGCTACTCGCTTGCCAATGATGCTGTCCGGCACACCAGCGCCTGCCTTAATGACCTCCCCAGCGCCTTCCTCACCCACCACGTATGGCATCGTTGGCTTCTTGTAAAGTCCACTGCGGAAGTAGGTGTCGATGAAGTTCACGCCGGCGTACGTGTTCTTTACGAGCACCTCGCCTTCCTTTAGCTCGGCCGTGTCAGGGGCGTAGGATGTGGGGCGGACGGCGAGCACCTCGGGGCCGCCGTGCGCAGTCGCGATCACCTCCATTGTAAACGGGTGAAACAGGGATAAGAGATAACGTTAAGAGAGTTAGAGAGGAAAGTGGTTCGGTACTACCACGAGTGCGTCCTAGCCAAAAAAAAAAAGGTAGCACAAGAAAGAGAATAGAGAAGAAGGCCTACCGGCAATGATATCGGTGGTCAAATGCGAGAGTAAAAGAAAGAGGTAGTTGGGAAGGACAAGCGTAATACTTGCACCCATCAAGTGTGGTGTGCGTGATGAACGGTGAAAGTAAAGCCAACGTCAGAGTTGAAGATGGAGCAGAAGGATGTAGAGGGGGAGGAGGTGTGCAAACAGGAAATAACATTGCAGTTGAGACGCGCTGCGTGGTACAAGGAGTGGTGGGCAAGACTGAGGTGTTGTCATAACATGCGCGGCAACGCTCCATCACCACATCGCCCTACTGATCGAGAAGTGTACATCTTCCAAAGGTAATATAAAGGGCGAGGACAAGGTGAAAAGGCACAGGCGAACACGCGATACTCTCTTCACTTTTCTCCACCTGCTGCACCAGCGAGCACCCAAGTCGAGATGCAACACCGTCCAAGGATTTCGCTATGAAGAGAACGTCGAGAACGAGTTATTATTGTCGAGAGCAAAAAGCAGCATGGCTTATCTCGTGCCTTTTCACATCTTAAAAAATATATATATTTTTTACTGGTGTCACTACAACGACGTGAAAAGGGAATTCACTGTGAACATCGAAGAACGCTGCAAGCATGAGAGGGCACGGAGCCGCCATCTCTTTTCCCAATCTTCCTCCACTTTTTTTTTGTTTTACTCACCGTCACGTCCGTAAGGGAAGGAGTGAGAGAGAGGGAGAAAGCGATGTGGCGCCAGTCGTTGTCAAAAGTATTTTGAGTTTCTCGTGTGTGTGTTTGTGTGTGTGTGTTCGTGTGTTCGCGTACTTTGGCTGTTTGTGCGGTTGCGGGCTCTTTCTGCACCTGCGCTGAGAAGCCAAAGAGAACGACGAACGTTGCCAGAAAGGCAGCGACAACAACAACAACAACAACGTAAATGAAGTAGACGGTCGCGAGGCCCAGAGGGCGGCCGTGGCGAGAAAAAAAAATAAAAATAAAAAGGAGTTGGGGTGCGGTGAGAGCAACCAGAGAGGGACAGAGTAGCTGGGCACCATCAACCCATGTTCGGGCGTGAAGCAAAGAAGCAAAAATATGTCGAACCGCGCTTCGTGGGCAGGACGCAAGCAGACGAAGAAGTAGAGGGGAGAGAGACAAGAGGGAAAAGCATGAAGCGAGAGAGGGAAAGCGCGACAGGGAGCGCAGGTGACAAGCGAGGTGTTCGCAAAAAAAAAAAAAAAAAAAAGCACAAGCACAGAAAGAAAAAAAAAACAAAAAGCAGAAAGAGAGACTGAAAGAGGCTAGAAAATGAAATAGTACTCAGAGCCACTGGAGGCACAACAGCGCAGCAACTGGGAGAGAAAAATAAAAAAAAATGAAAACACACAACGTTGCATGGGTGTACGCGCAGAGGGGAGACCAAGTCAGGGAAGAGATGTCTGAGCAATCCTCAACATGTCGGAGAAGGAAAAACAAAAATAGCGAATCTGCCTCTCGTCTTTACGCCCACCGTCTCTCGTTGCATTCCTACCCGCGTGCTTTCACAGACGACGCCAGCGACGACGCAGACGGCGACAGCGGCCACGGTGCCTCTGCGTTGACCTTCACCGGCATCCAATCCTCGAGCAGCGTTGCAGTGTGCACCATCGCCCAGAGACATGCGTAGCGGACGTACAGCTCCATCACCAACAGCTGCGGAGCAGAGCGGCGCAGACGTGCGTACAGGTAGGAGGCCCACAGCACATCGGTACTTTCACCGGAGGCAGCCTTGCCACGTGCCCAGCCACAGCGACTCAGCAGCAGCCGCACCAACGCACCGTTGGGCAGCATCAGCCACAGGACGAGGCAACACAGCGTGGGGACGGCGTGCGTGTTCGCCGCGGAAGTCTCCACGCCCTTGCCAGCTGCTGCTCCTGCCCCGCTGGACGTGGCAGCTACTGTAGCTGCTGTTGCTGCGGTGGCGTTCAGCGCAGCATTTCCAGTGGTGGAAGGACACGCACCCGAATTACCCTGCTTCGTGCTGCAGGGAAAAGCGGTAGGCAATGACAATCCTTGCCGACCCTGCGCTCCTGCAGCGGCGTAGGAGGACGAAGAGAGCGAAGTTGTGGTGGAAGCACTGCCGCTGCCAAGACTTGCCCCACACCGCAGCCCGCTTCCACTGGCGCCACGTGCCCCGCTGCCCTCCTGAACGCACTCGCGGTACCGGACATCGACGCAGCGGCGAATCCACGAGAACGCCATGACATCCAAGCAGAGGACGTTGAGAGGGATGAGTACGGTGATGATGAGCGAGAGGAGGTGGACGGTTGTCATGTGCGGCAACGCCGCCGCGACGCGCTGCAGCTCTGCCGTGGCGACGGCCAGACGCTCGCGCAGCGTGGCGGGCATTGAAGAGGGCACACCGACCGAGGCAGGCGGCGACAATGATGACGGCTGCGTTTCAGTGTTTGTTGCTGCCGCACTGTTGGCAGTGAGTGGCACACGTTGTGCGTGATCTGGTGCGTTCGTTATGCGGGACGGCTGTACAGCGTCATGGCCGCCACCTCTAACACCGCCGGTGCTGTGATCTCCATCAGCTGCAAAGACAAGAGGCGTTGCCTGCTGCTGGTGCTGGTGCTGCTCATAGTACGGGGCGGTGCCACTCAATCCGCTGCCGTGCTCACCGCTGCCCTCTGCTTTATCTTCCTCGTCTGAGGAATCCTCCAGCATCCCTGTGCGGTAAAAGCCATCCGCATCGTGCACCGCCGTGTGCGAGAAAGCAGGAAGCGATGGCGCTGTCTCGGAATTTATCATTTGCGGTGCTTCTCTCGACTCTGAGGGATCAACGTTGTCCGCTGCTGCTGCTGTCGGTGACGTGGCATCATCACCGCCATCATCGTCGTCGTCATCTCCAGCGACGGAGCGCCGTGTGGTGGCCGACGCCGTCAGCGTAGCCGCACTCGTGACCGGCGTGATTTGCCCCGAGTCCGGCGGGCACGTCGCGCGCCACAGCCGCGAAGGGTGCTGCTGCTGCGATGCCGGCTGCGGCGGTGGCGGAGGGAGGGATCCTTCGTCGTGTTGCCGGGGCGGCGGGTGTTGGCAGGTGGTGGGGCAGTCCACCTCGTCCTCCACGTCTGCCGCCGTGCGGTAGTGTGTCGGACCGTGCTGTGGCACGTGCCGCTGCTCTCCCTCTTCTGCCTTTTTTTCTGAGGCAAGGACGGTGGCGGGCATCGCCGGTGGTGCGGTTGGTGTGCCGGGCGACGTGCTGCGACTCGACCGCGGCAGCTCTGGGCTGTCTTTGCGGGGCTGCGTGAAGAGACGGACACTCGTGTGCGCCGTGCCGCCCTTGAGAGAGTCCGCCCCTCCAACACCCTTGGTCGGACCGCTCTGCGGCACGGCGGCCTGCTGCTGCTGCTGCTGCTGCTGCTCGTGGCGCCGTGAAGGTGCACGGCCGGGTAAAACAAACCGGTGCAGCAGCGAGTGGGAGGCGGGCGGCGGCGGAGGGCTGCGGCGGCGGCGGCCGGTCACACCATACGCACGGTGCCCGTAGGCTGCAGCCTCGTCATTCTCGTCGGAGTCGGAGTCGTGCAGGCCGTGGCGGAGAAGGTTGTTGTTGTTGTCACGCCCCGTCGGCAGGCAACCAAGCAGACGTGCGTCCTGATCGGCCACGAGGTCGTCGAGAGAGTCGAAGCTGCCGCTGACGGTGTTGGAATGGCGTCGCTGATGCCGATGGTGCTCGTTGAAGCGGCTTTCTTCCTCGTCGCAGGAGAGGGATTCGAAGTCGCTGGACATGACTGGAAAGTCGCTGCGTGTGCGTGTGCGTGTGTGGGTGTTTTTGTGTGTGTGCACTGACGTGTCACAAGCAGGTAAAAAAAAAAAATAGTAGCAGAGAGAGAGAGGGTTGAGGGGTGAGCGTGTGCCACACAACGTACGGGACAGCCCAGCTAATTCCCTCTTAAAATAAGCTGTTGATTTAAACTCTAAATTCGAATCTCGCGTCTGCTGATGTATCAATGCGCTACACCAGCTTTTTGCTGCAGAGTTGGGGTTTATTAGTTTATTTGTGAGTGAAGGCAGAGGAGGGTGGAATAAACGGAGTAGATAATGGAGAGGAAGCTGAGAAGATGTGAAAAAGAGACCATCATCTCTCTCTCTTTCGTTGTGTACCTCGCTGCATCTGTGCCAGCGGGACGGCGCACATCGACAGCCGTAAGAGATACGAAAGCGTCTCGGGCAGATCGGGACGTCGCGTGAAACCCACCCCTACCTGCTGTTCGCTCTCGGACTGTTTTTTGGAAGTTGACGAAGAAGAGGAGAACGCTAGCGACGAGTGCGCAGCGTCACGTGCGCCGATTTTGTTTTGTTTATTTTGACAGTAATTTCCAAGCGTTGGCGCAGGTGTTAGACGTTCCATGCTCACTGCTAAACATCGTGCAAGGTAGAGAGAAGAGAAGACCACTACCTCTTTAAGTAAGAGAAACAAAATATCCAAAAGCCACACAAAGGCTGAACAGCGCCGCAGCTGCTAGACGTACTCGGGTGACGATGTGCGCAAGAAGAGGACAATGAACGCAAAAAGGTAAAATGTCTGAAACTCGCGAAAGACAATCACCATGTAGTAGTCTTCTGGCTCAAAAAAGGTGAAGGAGAAGATGATGGACAGCACGCTCCACACCAGCAGCATGCCAAACGGAGCCCACATGCACTGGTAGCGCAGGTAGACGTCCATGGCGGAGAGCGACGCCCCAGGGTATGCAAGCCGTGGTGGGGGAGGAAGGGTGATGGGCGGCGGCGGCATTGATGGGGGGTTGGAGGTCAAGCCGTTGCCACGCCGCGTTGCGCCAGCAGAGGGACTTGAAGCAGCACCGGCCGCAGCCGCAGCCGACGAGGAAGAGGAAGAAGAAGATCGACTTCCTTTCCCTCCCTCGCCGCTCTCGGTGCCACGCAGCTGGTGCTGGTGCTGGCGATCCTTGCGCAGTTGCCGCTCACGCAGCCGTCGCTGCCGCTGCACCGCCGCCGCGTCAGCCGGCACGACCGTCCGCGACAGCCACATCGACAAAAGGAACATGCGCAGCACGTTGTGCACGTGGCACGCCAACTCTAGCGCGATGCGGGAGTACTTTACGGAGTTGCACCGCCGCGTGTTCTGATCCCGTGCGTACGGGTTGACAGTGAAGGCGAGATTGAAGCCGTCCGAGTCGCAGGTGGCTTGAAAGACGTAGTCGACAAACATCGCGATGGTGGCGAGGCAGACGATGATGATTTGGTTGGTGGGGAGCGGCGTGGTGAAGGCAAGACCCCAGCCCATGCCCACTAGCATCTCCAGCGTGATGATCAGTGTGTCGGCGGTGATCTCAAAAATAACGCAAACGACGAAGAGGGAGTAGCTGGACGAGGTGCTGCCAAACGAAGTCTCCGACATGAGCGAGTACTTGGCAGAGTACAGGGTGCACAGCAGCACCTTTAGCACGAGCAGCACGAACAGCAGCCACTGCATCGGTGCGTACATGATGAGGATGTAGCTCTCCTTCCACCACCGCTCGAGTGGCAGCACAGTGTGTTCCATCACAGCAGTATACAACGCTTTACCGAAGCGCACCACAGCTCTGGCGGCGCGGCGAAACACTGATGGCTGATAGCGCCGCCCATCGCCACCACTCTCGTTGCCCGCCGTGTCATCCGAACCCACTCCGCAACAGAGCAGGGTCAGCACGTCGGTGGGGGCACGTTGCCGCCGCGTTGAGGGAAGAGAAGAGGATGGCGAGGCGGCGCAGCTGTGGTGCCGACCTCTGCGTGTGCCGTGGCGCCTTTCACCTTCCCCATCCCCGTCACGCGTGCTGCAAACGCTGCTTGATGCGCTTCGCGTGGAAGAGGAGCTCGGCGTGTCTGCTGCTGCTGCTGCACGACGACGACACCGTCCACTGCGCCGACGCGCTGCCCGCCGGCTTGTGCGCCTGCCCGACCGCTCTCGGTCAGAGGACAGGTCGGTGCTGCTGCTGCCGCTGGAGCTGCTGCCTTCCTCGTCGGAGCTACTGCGCATACTCGAGTGGTCATCGTCGCGTGAAGAAGATGCCCGCCTCGTGCGCCGTCGCGTCGGTGCGCTCCGCTCCGCAGGCCGTCGGCGCACCACAACATCTCCCTCCCTCCTACCGTTAGCGGTGTCACTGCTTTCAGACAAGGAAGATGATGAGAAGGACAAGTTGGAGTGGAGGGAGTGCAGGGAGGATGTATCCGCTGCCTCCACCTCCTCTCTGGCTCTGCCCTCACGTGCTGCTGCTGCTGCTGCTCTTGCTGTCTTGTGACGCTGCTGGCGTGACGTGGCTGCTGTGCCTGTGGCGCTGCGTGACTTCCCGCCGTGCGCCTCCGCCATCTCCTCGCCGTGCGTTGGCTCCTCGGATGTCTTTGCATCGACGGAGGTGGACGCAGCGGTCTTACCGCCTTTGCCACGCCAACGTGAAGAAGATTTCCCGTGCTGCCAGAGACGTCGCACACCGCCCTCGCTGCCACCGTCAGACACCGCGCTGGTGCTTTTGCTGTTGCTGCTTGCACGACTGCTGTCGCCATCCTTGCGGCTGCGGTGGTGTCGGCTGCTGTGGCGACGCCTACGCGACTCCTTCTCCTCCTCACGCTCCTTCTTCCTCTCCGCCGCGTCTCTCACCGCCTGCTCGCCCTGCTTCTCCTTCATCTCCCGCTCCCGCCGTCGCCGCTTGCCGCAGGGCACAATTAGCACGAGAAAAATCACGGTGAGGATCGCGTAGCAAACCAGAAAGAGGAAGTAAATAATAGAGGTGTAATAGTTGTGGCCACTGCCCGGGCGAGCCTGCGAGTTGCTGAAGGTGGCCGTGATGGAGAGCGTGAGGGGGACGCCGGAGCACTGCGCGACGACGGCGACGGCGCGTGCAGAGGGGTAGCGGTGCTGCAGCGTCACGTTCGCCTGCAGCCAGCCGCCCGACGTCCCCAAATTCCACGACGCCGCGTCCGCGACGATGGCGTTGAGAGAGACGGTGTAGAGTGCCGGCGCGGTGCACACGCGGGCCGGGTCAACGGCCAAGTTGTAGCCGAGGTGATCGTACGCCGTTCCACGCTCGTCCAGCAAATCCTCCAGTGGGTCCGCCGCTGCTGCTGTTGTTGTTGCCGCCGCTGACTGCCACGTAAAGAAGGCGCTCGAGAGGTTCGCGGTGAAGCGCTGCGTTGCTCGTGGTCGCACCATGGAGTTCTGCAGCGCGCGCCACGACGTCAGCCACGACCCCCGCGCCTGGGGGGACGGGTTTGCCAGTTGGTACCACACGTCGAAGCTGAACACTTTGAGCACGATGTTCGAGGAGAGCTGAAGGTAGTTGGCGGTGAGGATGGCGTTGGATGGGACTTCCGGGGCGAGCAGGGCGGGCTCGGGCAAGTACCTGGCGCACGACGCGAAGGAGGAAGCGGGGGAAGATGCTGCCGCCGCCTTCGCTGCTGCTGCTGCTGCTGCTGCTGCTGTCTTTGCCTTTGCGTCTGACACTCCCGGTGCTTGAAGGAAGAGCGGCTTCGCACGGGGAGCACGGCACACACGCGGCCTTGAGCCAATTCTTCTTCGCCCTCGGTCATTCTGCACCGAAGCTGCTTCCGCCGCAGCTGTTGCGTTCTGCTGCTGTTGCTGCTGCCGCACAGACGCGGTGGACACGGCGGCCTTTGCCTGCGTCCGCATCGCCATCAAAACCGGCGCGTTCAGCAAGCAGTGCAGCCGGGGTTGGTTCCAGTAGAAGAAGGTGGTGCGGAGCGAGATGGGTGGATACACGTCTGCTGACACGCCTGCGGCAGTAGTTGCCCGGCTCACTGCCCCTGCCTCGGCTACTGCCTCTGAAAAATTCGCCTCAACTGTCTCCTCCCGCGTCCTCTCCACCTTCGCGTCTGCCCCATCAGACGGCGTACGAGAGACACGATGCAACGCTGCTGCTGCTGTGGTGCCTGGAGTGCCCGCCTGCACCGCTGACGCCGTGGATGTTACCAGCTGGAAGCCACTCACGTAGGATTGGAAGGTGTTGGCCGAATACGACGGCACCAGCGCGGAGTTGATCTGAACCACGATGGTGCAATCCTTCAGCATGTAGAAGAAGGGGTTGTCAGTGAGGACGGCGTAGGTAGAGGAGAGACTGCTGCGCGGGCCCTTGAGAAGGCTATTAAACGCCGAAGTCGACGCAACACGACTTCCATCCGTCGCCGTAGCTGTCGCTGGCTCCGTCTCTTCCACAGCGCCGCCTTCACTGTCCGCCCTGGCCACCGCAATGGTTTGTGCTGTCACGGCAGTGTTGCTCGTCACGGAGAGGACGTAGAATAGATCGTAAAATGGACAGGTGTTGCTGTCCTGCACACGCGTCGCGGAGGCGAGGGAGACGAGCGTGGTGGGGCACATGTTGGTAGTGAGGGAGGTGAGTCCAAAGTAGCTCGTCGCGGTGTAGTCGGTGGCCTGAACAAAAAGAAAAGGACGTTGACGACGCGAGGGGTGATTACTCTCCGCATGAGTTGTTGTTGCTGCTGCTCGCGTGGTACTAATCCACTCCAGAGCCGACGGTGTCGACGGCAAAGGTGACGTTAAGTCGTGGAATAAGATGAGCAGGAGGGCACACAGCAGCCACGCGAGTCGCCGCGCGGACACAAAAAACAAGTACGAGCGGTGTGCAGCAGGAGGAGGTGAATTGCATTTGACAGCTCCGACAGGGCGATCGACTAACGTGCGCACTGGCAAAGTCTGCTCATCTAAGAGTGGCGGTGATGGACCCACCGTGTCTCGCAGCTCCGCATTCTCTTTCACTGCCGCAGCTGTCATCGCGGATCTCCTCTTCCACCTCGTGCGGCAGACGGCTGCTGAGGGTTCTATAGTTATGCAAAAGAAGGGAAAATTATGCAGTACAGCAGAAGAAGCTATTTGTGTGTGGGTATGTGTATTTCTGAGAAAGAGAGGGAGAGAGGGAGATGCAGCTTTCCGCCTAAGGGCACGAAACGCAAAAAAGAAAGAAAATGCAAAAGGCACGAAGAGGCCGATAGAGCAAGCAACAAAAAGAAAAAAAAAGGGAAAAAGGAGAAGCAGCTCAAGAGGGACGCGGTCGCCACAACCGCTTTAGTTGGGAGTCTCCACGTGTTCTACGCTACGTCCTTCGTATGAAAGCAGAGGGAGAGAGAGGATGGGAGAGGATGGGAGAGAAGGTATGAAGCTGACACATCAAATGCACAAACTTGCGCGACGCCGGCCAGTACTTAAGAAAAAGACTGCTGCGCTCGCGAAACGTGTTCCTCAGAGTATGTGGCAGGAGAGGCAAACATGCTTGCAGAAAAAGCGGCCCCCACTTGAGTCTGTTCCTGGATTTTTCCCTCGGAGTGTGAAAGCACCGCTGGCGGCGTCGCACCCAACTCGTCAAAGGCCCCGCATCCTTCACCACATGCAGCAACTTTTTCTTTTTTTTTACACAACCTCCCCGCGGCGCTTCTAAGCGGCAACTTCATTGTCAGCACCTAATTCCACCCCCTCATCAAGCGAGGCAGAACCGCGAGGAGCACTCTTTCTTATCCCTTTCACCTTTACTTTGTTGATTCCTTCAGAGTTGTCGCCACTTTCCTTTTTTTTGTTCCTCACATCACCATTTCTCACGTGTTGTGTTGTGCGAAAAGCGAGAGCAAGAATAATGAAGAAAAGTAACAATACACGTAACACCTGTCTCTTGGCGCGACAGGAGAGTAGACGAGGAGAAGAAAGGATGGCGGACGAGCACGGCGCACGGCCGCTTCAATACACAAATACATGCAGACAAACGGCACAAATAGAAAAATAGCAAGAGGTAACATAACAACAACAACAAGAACAAAAACACATACGTGGGGGGAGAGCCAAATAGGAGTCACGAGAGGACAGAATAAGAGGTGCAGCCAGACGCCAGCCAAAGACAAGCCGGGCCTGTGCGCTACAAAAGGAAAAAAAAAGCTGGAGAAGTTGGGTATCGATCCCAATACCTACCGCATGCTAAGCGGTCGCTCTACCATCTGAGCTACATCCCCACGGCCACCAAGTCGAGGTCGAGAGAAGAATAGCTGCCGTTAGTGGCTGCAGGACTGAAACGCGTCAAAACGGAGTAAATGAGAGATCAGAGAGCGAAGACGTGGAGTTGGTGAGTATATAAGACATCAACCTCCAGCAACCAACAACACCAGCAGCAGCAGCACTAGCACCGAGAGCATGCCATACACTTCTTCCTCCTCCTCCTCTTACTGCTCCGAATACTGGTGCGCCGTGCCCTCCAGCCGCTTCATGTCCGCCACCTTACGCACCGCCTTGTTAAAGTCATCGTTCTCCACGTAGTCACGGCCCGCACGAATGGCGAACATGCCCGCCTCGGTGCAGACGTTGCGCAAATCTGCGCCGTTGAAGCCCTCCGATAGTTTCACAACGCTGTCGAAGTCGATGTCGCCCTTCTTGGTGATTTTCGCAGAGTGGATGCGCATGATATCCAGACGGCCGGCCTCGTTCGGCAGGCTGATCTCAATCTTGCGGTCGAGACGGCCAGGCCGCATCAGCGCGGCATCGAGCGTGTCGGGCCGGTTTGTCGCCATGATCACCTTCACCTTCCCCAGCTTGTCGAAGCCGTCCATCTGGTTCAGCAGCTCCATCAGCGTGCGCTGAATCTCACGGTCGGAGGAGGAGCCCTCGATACGCTTGCTACCGATGGCATCCACCTCGTCGATGAAGATGATGCAGGGCTCGTGCTCGCGGGCGTAGGCGAACATCTCGCGAATCACGCGTGCCGACTCGCCGATGTACTTGTCGACAATCGAAGATGCGACAATTTTCAAGAAGGAGGCGTCCACGTTGGCGGCGATGGCCTTGGCGAGCAGCGTCTTGCCCGTACCGGGTGGGCCGTAGAGCAGCACGCCCTTCGGCGCGGCAATGCCCACACGCGAGAACAGCTCGGGGTTGGTCAAGGGAAGCTCGATGACTTCGCGCATCTGGCGCATCTGGTGCTGCAGGCCACCGATATCTTGGAACGAGATGTCCTTGTCGCTCGACATGTACTGCATGCTGTAGACCTGCGGGTCCACCTCACGGGGCAGAACCTTCACGATCGTGAAGGTTGTAATTTCCAGCGCAACGCGCGCGCCAAACTTCAGCTTCTTCGGGTCGATGCTCTTACGGTAGCCGACGAGGTGACGTGCGCCGCTGACGCTCTTCACGATGTAACGCTCCTCATCGACGCGCTTCAGCACCTCGCCGACGTAGTGACCGATGCTGAGAAGAGCGTTGATCTGGTCTTCGACTTTGTCCAGCTCGCGCTTCTGGCTCTTGATGTTGTCGTTGACCTTCTTGAGTCGCGCCTGCGTCACGTTGCGCTCGACAGTCTTCTTGATGACCTCGTTCAGCAGCGTCTCGCGCTCGTTGTCGAGCACCGCGTTGGACTGCATGGTGCCAAGAGAAAGCGTGAGCGTTCCTGTGTGTGCGTGTGTTTGTGTGTCTATCTGGAATTAAAAAAAAATAGTTTTCCGAGTGTGTGTGTGTGCACCTCACTATGGAATTGCTTCTGCTCTGCTTCACTAGAGAGAGGCACGAGAAGCAAGGAGGGAAAGAAAAGCTCAACTGCGATTGATCCTTTGAGAAGCGGGAAGAATGAGGGAGGAGAAAAATGAGAAGTACAACTTGCACAAGTCACACCCTGTTCTGATAGTAGCTCTCTCCGTACGTCCTCGAGATGAGGCAGTGCGGGGAGTTAAGAAGAGCGTCCATCGACGAGCGTGAAATGAATCAGTGCTTTCTTTCTCTCTCTCTTTCACAAATGAGTGGTGCCTTCCGTGCGTGTTCATCATCTCACCGCACACAACAGAAGGAAACTAAATGGAGGCGATGGAAGCGCAAAGCACGCTGTTCGAAGAACACAACCGAGCTCCGAAGCGCGCGTGGCGGCAAGGCAAAGCACGCTTCTACACACACGCACACACATCAACAGATGGACAGTTCTCACGCAAACAGGGGCATGAAAGCGCGCACAAATATTAATAATAAGAATAATAGTAAGGCAGGCACGACAGCGCTAGTTATCCTTAATCGACACCACACATTCGTACGAACGGACAAATACAAAAAAATTATTCTCCATCGCACAACGAAAAACAATTCATTAGTAGGAGAAATAAATTACGGTTCTGTGAATACTCCACCCCTGGCGTCGGGGCAGATAAGAGTAAGAGAGAAGAGAGGAAGAAAGAGAGGGGCGCGGTGAAGCTAAGCAGCTTCGCCTTCATCCACAACAACAACAATGGACAACCAATTTAAACGCACCAACACACGCACACACACGCCTACTCTGTTCCTAATCCTCCACGAACTGCTGAATCGAGATGGTTTCCTCCGCCACGCCAGGGGCAAAGGCAGCCGCCAAATCGGCCGGTGTCCGCAGCGGGCGGTTACTCTGCGCGGCATAAACCACCTCCCACCGCACTTGCTGCCCCAAGGCCTCCAGCTCCGCCCGCAGCGCCGCAAGACCGCCAGTAACATCCTCTCCCTCCTTCTCTTCTCCCTCACCACTGCGCAGAAGAGAGAGCCGGCGGAGGGCATACTCGTGGAGATGGGATGTCTGCAGCGTGTGCACGCCATCCACCATGGAGCAGAGGCTGAGCTGTTGGAAGGTGTGAGCGGCTGCATCAGCCAAGGCACGCAGCGCCACGACGTCCGCGCGTGTTTCCACACCTGCCGCATCAGCGCCAACAGGAGCCACAGGAGTCGCTCGAGAGCTCGAAGCGGTGGCGGTTTCGCTGTCCTCGTCTAGTTCATAAGCCCACTGTCGCTGTGCTGCTGCAGCTGCAGGAAGCGGTGAAGAGGACGCACTGCGAACGCTGCAGGCTTCCACCTCCTCCATCCGTGCACGCAGCAGCGGTAACGCCAGCATATCCCACTTCGACGTCGACGATGACGCGTCGCCGTGCTGTGCGCTTTCCGTGTCCGCAGTCGCTCCGTGTGGCTCCACACGCTGCTGCACGAGACGGTGAGCAGAGCACAAGGGTCCGGCCGCCTCCGTCAGCGCTCGCGCCATCGGACTACCTGCAAACACAGCAAGAATGCGCATGTCTTTGTCCACCTGCAGCCCGACCGGGCCCAGCGCGCTGCCCTCGCCGACGCCGCCACGTCGCACCGTCACACTCAGCCGCAGGAGAGGCAGCTGGCGCACGGTAAGCGTGACGGACTCAGGCGGAAGAGAAGAGATGGCTGGCGGTGCTGCGGGTGCGGTAGACGACATCACCGCCTCTTCCGAGACGGGTGGCTGCGCGGCGTCATGCAACGCACGGCGCAGCTCCGCGTGTCCACGCACGACGTTGCGGTTCACTTTTTCCACGTAGTAGAGATAGAAGGAGTGCGTCAGCACGTGAGTGGTTGCTGCTGCAGGCTGCTGTTGTTGCTGCTGCTGCTGTCGTTGATCCACGATCGATGCCTCCGCGCCATCGTCTTGCACGGCTGCTCGCCGCGCCGGCACCAGTCGCAGCGTGTCCGCAATTCGCGTCCCCTGCGACTGCTTCGCTGCAAAGACGTGGAAACTAAAAAAGCGGTTCTGCTGTACTGCTTTGAGACGCCGCGTGCCGTGCTGCAGCCGCAGCCCCCACCGGTCGCGTGTCTGTGCGGTGAGGAGAAGGCGATTGATGGCGATGGTGACGGCGCCACGGCTGAGCTGGACGGGGGTGAGCGGGCGGACAGGGCACTGCGGGGTGGCGAGACCGCTGAGCAGCGCAGCGTCCACGAGTGAGCTGACGGAAGTCTCCGACACGCTGTTTACAATCTGCTTCGGCATCACCTGCGCTTCAGCCGTTGGCGCTACCGCTGACGTTGTAGGTGTGGCGCACAGGCGGTAGCTCACACCTTTCCGCTCCAGCGCCAGCGTCAAGAAGTGCTGCTGCTGCTGCTGCTGCTCCGGCGCGTTGTTGCCATCCACCTCGGCGTTCTCCAACGATGCCTGAAAGGCGGTCATCACGCGTGCCGCATCGGTTTTGTGATGTACCGCCGTGTGGTTGATGCGCACCACGCGGTAGGCATCGTTCAGCAGCGGCTCGAGCGCCGGCAGCACCTCCGCAGACACACGCGCCAGCATTGCTGTGTCGTTCCGCGGGAAGGCGTCTGCTGGTGCCAGCGAGGCCACCACCGCGCGTCCATTTCCCGCGCCTTCGTGCTGCTGCAGCGTGTCAGACGCCATGTATTGCACCATCAGACGCGCAAAGTTGACGAGCGACATGTCCGTGCCGTCGAGCTGCAATCCCCACGAGCGGTTCTCGTGGAGGCCACGGCGCGGCTTTGCCAGCACGAGCGTGACACGGTACGGGAGGTCCTGCAGCCAGCGCTGCGTCGCAGGGCTCACGCGCTGGACAGCGGCACGCATCGCCGTCTCGGCCTCGTGGCGACGTGCCGGGGAGAGGGCGGCGGTGCTCTGCGGGATTCGATTGGGCGGGTGAGTGCTGTGCAGCACCGCGTCCTGCACCACATCATACGTCGCCCCGAGAGACGAAGTTGTTGTTGTGAAATTCTGTCGTGGATCTTGTGGAGTTGCTACGTGGGTTTCGAAGGTAAGCCACACATCGCGTGACTTCGCCGTCTGCGTCAGCAGCGCAGCCGCCACGTCGCGTTGGGTTGTCACCGCCGTCGCGTTCACCAGTTTCAGCGTCCACCCGCACGCCTTCAGCTCTGCCGGTGCGGTAAAAGGGGTCTTCGTCGTTGTAGTGTCATCCGCGGCGCGCTGCAGCTGCAGGGAGGCGGGATGCTGCGGCAGCGTTAACAGCGGCGAAGAACGCAGTCGGTCCACCAACGAGTTCCTCTTCGTGGTGTTGTTCTTATCTTCTTCGTCGCTAAAGAGAGCACGCAGGAAGCGCAGCAACAGCTGCAAAGGACGAGGTTCATGCCCAGCATCACCAGCACCACCACTGGCAGTATCAACACCGTCCTTTTCCTGTTCGGATGCCTCCGTCATCCACGCTGCGGGCCACGGGGAGCTCTGCGACGTAAACGGCAGTGCTGTTGCCTCTGCGCCTTCAGCACCTACACCGCTGCTGTCGTTGACGAGCCACACGCCTCCGTCTTGAATGAGCCCCACGTCTTCCATCCCCACGAGGCCCAGCGACTTGGTAAGATGCACGCCCCACCGCTGCTCCTCGTTGCGACGGCGGAGGTGCAGACGGAGGCAAACAGTGCACGACGTCGACTGCTGCTGCTGCTGCTGCACGGCAACACCTCGACTGTCCTCTTTCCTTGCTGCTCCCTCCCCGTGCAGTGCCTCGACAAGTGGCGCCGGTGCAGCGAGCGCAGGTGCAGGAACTGCAGCGACGACTGCGGCTGCCACGTCGCTCCTCGCGGCGTCGCGGTGGCGCTTGAATTGATACTCCGCACACTGCTCCTGCGAGTCGTGGTCGCGGTTAAAGCACGTCGTGCAGTACACCGCAGCGGTCAGCAGCGGCGTCTCCGGGTCGAGCTCACGGCGCAGGCGGTGGACCTTGTGCTGTAAGGCGCTCTCCGCCTGCGTCTCAATACCGGAGAGAAGGAAGTACTCGCGCAGCAGGTTAGACAGGCCGGCCAGATTGTGCTCCACGACGGCGCGAATGTGTACGGTGTAGACGCGATCGCCAACGTCGGCGGTGCTCGAGTGTGGGGCTGAGGGCACAAGGCCGCCGCAGAGATGACGGTGGGCGTGGCCGAGCACGACGTAGTCGTCCGCGTTCGGCACCGTGAAGAAGTCCTCCGCCAGGACGCCGGAGGTAAGACGGGAGCCCAGCGTGGTGCGCTCCAGCACCTCGCTCGGTGGCAGCAGGTGAGAGGGGGCAGCAGGTGCCGCAGCCGCACCACTTGTAGGTGCTGCAGGCTCCCGCTGTGGCCGCCGTGTCTGTGCCTGTGCCGTTGTAGCTGCTGCGACGCCCCATCGATCGTTCGTCAGCAGCCGTGCCGCGTCGTAGTGCAACGAGCGCATGGGCGGCTTGTCTTCCAAAATGGTGAAGTCCATCGCCACGGGTCGCACAATCAGTCGACGGAAAAGCAGCGGGGCCGACTCTGCACGCACGTCCAAAATCAGTCGCAGTTCGTCTGTCATGCCCAGCAGGAGCTGCGGGGCGTGCAGAGAGCGCAGCAACGCCAACATGTTGGTCCGCGTCATGATCGGGTGGTTCGTTGCCTCCTCTGCGAAAAGGTGCTCCGGGTAGCGTCCTCGCAGAAACGGCACAAACACGTCCTCGAGACTCGCAGCCGCGGCTTCCGATTCAGTGCGCACCACCATCACATGCTCCGCCTTCACCGTCAAGATACCGCGCCGGTGCACGTCGTGGCGGAGCTCCGGTCTCACCACCACGTCGCCGAGACAAACGCCACGTCCGAGCTTGCGCAGGCGCCGACTCGCCATCGTATTCCACACGAGCCCACGCAGCGCATTAATCCAGCGCCGTCGCAGCACGTACGGGGTGCGCGAGACCGTCTCCTGCCAGTTGCCATTCGTCTGCACAAAGGTCTTGAGCACCTGCCGGACGGACGGATCGGTACTGACATGATGGGCGTGCTGCGCTGTCGCCACGTTCGGTCGCTTCAAGAAGCGCTGCAACGGCATCGGCGCCTTCTTGCGTTGCAGGGCGTTGAGCAGCGCCGATCGATAAAAGCCGTGCAGGACGTCGGTGGCGGCGCGGGACAGAGAGGCTTCGCGGTTGGCACAGAAGCAGATCGCGCCGAGGGTCTGGACGGCACGCAGACGGTGCTCCAGCTGCTGCCGCGTACTCCCGCCCGCCGTGTCGCTGCTGACACGCCGAAGGAGCAGCTCTGCTTGGTAGAGCGGCTTCCAGCGAGCCAACTCGCCAAACAGCTGCTGCGAGACGTCGCCTGTGCTGCCCCCTCCTGTTGCCGGACGCAGCATCGGGTAACGATCGGCGCGAACTTCTTGGATGTTGCTCACGCGCAAGACAAAACCCGGGTGGCGCAGCGTGTTCAGCAGCAGCAGGTGCTCTCGCCGCAGGCGGTTCTCGGCCACCGCGCACAGCAGCGTCGTGCAGGACATCTTGCTGGCCGCCGAGTGCATCTGGAAGCACCGCTGAGGGATGCCATAGAGCATCGCGAGGTGGCCGATCGCGTTCTGTGACGACAAGTTCTCCAAATAAAGGTGAAAGACAAAGGCAGGCGAGGACACCGAAGCTGCAGTGCTGGTGGTGGTGGCAGACGAAGGAGAAGTGGAAGACGAGGCCTCCGTCGCAGCGGACGGCAGTGACTCCGTGAAGGCAATTACAGGCGGCGGCGCGGTGTCGAGGTAACGCGTGATGTCCACCAGCGACAGCGTGCGGCGCTGCGGCTGCGTCGTCTTCGGTGCCGTTGGTGCTGGCGAGTCCGCCGACTCTGCCTGCTGCAGTGCGCGACGCAGCGCCGGCGCGAGGTCCGCCTCTGTCTGCTGCCGCAGATGCAGCACGAAGCGCAACAGCAGCGCACAGTCCTCCGGAGAGAGCGGCTCCAGGGCGACAACGCCAGACGCCGGAACGAACCACGGCCGCTCTCGTCCAAAGGTCAGTGGAGCGGCAACCGCGTCGCTCTCCTCCTCCTCCACGTCTCCGCCGTCCTCCACCACCGCCGCCGGTGTTCCAGCCGCAGCAGCCGCAGCCTGTCCATCGTTTGTTGCTGCTGTTGGCAGTGCAGCGGCGGTGGTTGTGTTGGCAGCGGCCTCCGCGTCGAAGGCGGCGAACTCGTCATCGCTAAGCACGCCATCAAGACTCACCTCCGCGTACTCCTTTCCATCGATCACGACGGTGGAGGAAGACGGCGATGATGCCGTCAGCGCTGCGGCACCGGCTGCTGCTGCTGCTGTCGTGTGACGGTGCCGCTCGTCCGTCTGCTCCGCAAAATAGACACTACGGTCAATCTCACGCACGACGGCGTCGCCGTAGTGAACTTCGTGCAGGGCAGGCAGCCGCGGCAACTCCGGCAGCAGCCGCTCCGTCAGCCCGACATCGAACTCCGCCTCTGCCACGCTGAGCTTGCTGCGACGACGCTCGATTTGCTCCAGCTGTACATGCGTGGCTCCGCCTGCTGCGGTGGTCGTGTTGTGCGCCATCGCGCCGTGCACCGCGTTGAAGTGAAGCGCAGATATCGGGTCCAGCGCGGAGCTGCCTCGAGATGCTGGTGTTATTGCTGCTGCTGCTGCGGCGGCGGTGTTGGTGTTGGGGGGGGAGGAAAAAAAGGAAACCTTGGGGAGAAAAAAAAAAAAGGGTAGGGGGAAAAAACAAAAAAAACACCCCCCCCCCCCACAAACCCCCCCCCCTTGCTGGTGCTGCATTGTTGTTGTTGTTGTTGCTGTTGCTGTTGTTGCTGCTGCGGAGGCGACGAGTCAGCCCCCTCGAACGCGAAAAAGGCCCAAACCCCCCCCCCCCCCACCCCCGCGGGGGGGGGGGGGGGGCACCGCAAAAAAGGGGGGGGGGGAAGGGGGGGGGGGGGGGGGGGGGGGGGCGCGGCCCCCAAAACAAAAACAAAAAAAAAAAAAAAAAAAAAAAAAAAAAAAAAAAAAAAAAAAGAGAAAAAAAAAAAAAAAAAAAAAAAAAAAAAAAAAAAAAAAAAAAAAAAAAAAAAAAAAAAAAAAAAAAAAAAAAAAAAAAGAGAAGGGGGTGTTTTTTGTGTGTTGTGCTTCAATTAATTCAACGAGTCACCCGAGCTGATCCTTTCCTGCTGACGTCACCAACCACAGAGAAGCTCTTCAAGGAGCAAAGAAAGAGTAGAAGACGCTTCACAGAAAAAAAAATACACAGAGAAGACGTCTTCTCTGGCTTACTTCGTTCGGCTTTTCACAGCGCAACACATCAGTGGGAGAAGAGAAAGAGAGAGAGAGAGAGGGAGAGAGGTAGCTGAAACATTTTTTTCAGGTCTCGCACGCGATAAGACACGTCTTTCGTCATGAACACTTATACTACTCAGTTTTTTTAGAAAAGCGAAGGAGCTGCGTAGGGGAAAGAGACTACGCTGGTGAAGGAAGAGGGCACCTCTTCCTTCACTGCTGTGGGCCGCTACGGCTTTCTTTTCCCGTGCACATATACTTCTTTCCCCAAACACACTTCGGCTTCGAGTTTATTATTGTGCGGTATTCCAATGCGAAGCCGCACATCCGCCAAAAAAAGCGCACGCACCTAAGCAAATGCGTGAGAGGCTGTGCCCTTCCCTCGATACGCTAATATATGCTGTTTTGTAGACCTTTTTTGTTTTTTTAGCAACATCATCGTCTCAATCGCGGCACCCTTTCTTACGCCACACAACACACACCAAAGAGGAAGCGTACTACATCAGCGCTGTCCCCTCCAAACGCCTTTTCCATCTCTGGCGTACTCAATCAATATCCTCGGCATGCCCCGCCGCGGCATCGTCTACGACGTCACCCTCCTCCACACCCTCACCGCCGCCCTCAGCGTCCATCGACTTTTCCAGAGGCGCCACTTCCTCTTCATCTTCATTTTCTTTATCTTTCTCCTGTTTCTCGTCTTCGTGGCCCTCCTCGTTGGACGCCGCGTAACCCTCCGCGTCATCCTTCTCCTCCTCCTTCTCCTCCTCGTCTTCGTCCTTCATCAGATCGGGAAAGAGGAAGGACGTCACCACGGTGCGATCGCCAAACAGCTTCCCGGCGATTTGCTGCTGCGCCTCGGCAGCCTCGTCAACCGTTTCGTACTCAACAAACACACGGCCATATCCGCCCCACACGGGGTGCGTCTGCCGCGTCATGAAGCGACCGAGCACCGTACCAAAATTTTTCTTCGCCTCCGCATACGCCGCCATCGCTGCGTCGTGGCCCTCCACGTCCTCTTCCGCGAAGTCCACGCCGGGCTTCGGGGCCTCGGGCAGCTTCGGCCGTGCCTCCCGCCGCGGCACGATGAGCCGCCGCACCCGTCCGTACTGCTCCACCTCCTCCTCGATATCTGCCAGCAGCTGCGAGTAGGTGGCGTCGTGGATCAACTCATCCTCGTCGAACAAGTTGAGCAGGACGAGAATAGGAGTGGGGAAGAGCGTCACCTGTGTGTTACCGTAGAGGGGGCGGAGGTGGGGGTAGAGGCCGGCGAAGCGGGCAAGCATGTCGGGCAGGGTGAAGGACATGTCCAGCAGCTCCCGCATAATCTGCAGAGAGGCTGCGGCGGGGTCCTCGGCGAGCACGAGGGCCGTGCTCCGCCCACCAGCACCCAACCCGTCACCACCACCACCAGCGCCGTCGGCACTACCGCCAACACCACCTGCGCCGCCACTGCTCACCGGGTCGGGCAGGCGTTCACGCACCTGCTTCATCACATAGTTGCCCGACACCGGGTCGTCGTCCGCGATGTCGATGTCCACCTCCTCGCGCACCAGCAACGCCTTCAGCCAGTCGTACAGGGGGAGCGCCACCACCACGCTGTTGCCCAGAACGAGGCCGTGCACATCGGCGCGGAAGTCCGTGGCGTCGCGCAGCTCGGCGAACTCGCCGTAGGCGTAGCCGTTCTTCACATCGAAGGCGAGAAGTTGGCCAAACGATTCAAAAACGGGCTTGATGGTGTCTGCGGGCATGGAGAGAGGGAAGCCGATCATCACGACCCGGTTCAGCTCCAGCCCGGTCAGCGGCACCGCGTCACGTGGGCGGCGAATAATTAGTGGGTAGGAGCGGCCATCGACCGCAGAGGGGAAGAGAAAGCGCTGCGGGTCTGCCTGGCACTGCTCGACGAGCTCGTCAATCATGTCCGCGAGTCGCAGCTCGATAAAACTGAAGCCCTTCACCTTGCCTACGTTCAGCGTGAGGTCCTTCACGGCATCGATGTTGGAGAGGTTGGCATTCGCGGGGATCGACCGTACCGCCTCCTCGCCTTCATCCTTCAGCAGCCCCGTCTCCTCCGCCAGCTGGCGAATCTCACGCTCCGTCTTCAGCCGGCGCACCTCCGGCAACAAGAGGCGGAAATAATCCTCCAGCTCTTCGCGAGTGGTGCCGTTGGGAAAGCCGGAGATGTGCGCACGGCGCTGCTCGCGGGCTCTGCGGTCCATCTCTGGCGCAATCTTCGGCGCTTCAAGGAGAATGAGCGCACCCGCACCGGCGGGAGTGGGAGAAGCGGTGTGCGTGCCAGACGTGGCCTCCCCTGCACCCTCGCCACCGCCACCACTGCGTACGAGGTTCAAGAGACTCTTCGGAACCACCGGCACGAACTCCTCCACGGACGGCAGCACGCGTGTGGCTGCCGGCGCGGCATTCGGTACACGCACGCCGCTCCCGTCATCGTCGTTGCCGTTGCCGTTGCTGCCGCTGTAGTGGTGGTTGCCGTGGTAGAAGGAATCTGGCATCGGGGAGGCGTGTCCTGTCCGGTTCATCGGCTGCTGCTGATGCTGCTGCTGCTGGAGGAGGAACTGAAGGAGATCCGTCTGGTTCACACCGTTTCCGCTGTTCTGCATGTCGGGGACACCGAAGCCCGGCATCCCAAAAGGCATCCCATTGTTGTTGTTCGGGTCCTGCATGCCGGAGTAAAACTGCTGCTGCTGCTGTTGCGGTGGAAAGGGGTCCATGTTGTTGCCGTAGGGCATCTGCGGGTTCGGGTACGACATTCCGTAGGTGCTGGCGTTCCCAAAGTCGCTCATGAAGTTTGATGGCGGCGCGGGCTGCCAGGCCGGGTCGAAACCGCCATCGAAACGCTGCCGTTGATGCGGGCGGAAGCCTTGATCATCATTCGGGTAGAAGTTGGCGCCACCACCGCCACCACTGCCGGCGCTGCCAGAGAAGTCCTGCGAGGGAGAGGAGGCATGACGACGGCTGTCGAGGCCGCTCTGATCGCCGTCGTCGTCGCGGCGGTGCAACGCGCGGTTGTAACGGCCGCCACCACCGCTGCTACGGTCGTTTGGGCCGGACCGATCCGCACGGGCATCACGGCTGCTTCGCCAGTCGCGGTCGCTCATGTTGTTGTAGCTGCTGAGGAGGAAGACACGGCTGCGCGCGTGTATGTGCGTGTGTGCGCTGTCGTGTGCTAAGCAAAGTCCCGCACTTCTCTTTTACTCCGTGGCAAGGTCAGTAGCCGCGGTGCGTTACATACACACACAGAGGGAGAGAGAGGGACACGGAGCAGTGTCAACAATGCACAGTATTCAGCCACGTCGATCGTTGCGTTTTTTTCAACTTCCTTCGTGGAGAGAGAGAGAGAGAGAGAAAAGTAAGTTTTTACAAATGCAGTTGGGTTGGCTTTCAGACTCTTCGCAGCTGATGCACAACGTATCGCTGCTATAGTTTCGGATGGGAGAAAAAAAAATAGGTGGTTTTGGCCGCAAATGCAGGCACACGCCAGCGCAGAGAAACCGCACACACCACCTGTTTGGCATATTTTTTTTTTTACTCAGCAAAACGCGTTTCAATCACGCTCCTATTTTTTTTTCTGTTGTCTCACCGCAGTGATGACATACATGTTGTCGCAGCTTTCTCTGCTTCCGCTTAACTTCGTTTTCACGTTGCGCCTTAAAGAGCGTACGGTGGAGGACATCGAAACGCATGGCAAGAGCGCAATCAACGTGCGTCAATGCACACGCGAACAAAACATGAATAATAATAGTCAACGGTGTGGCATCCATCTCTCTCTCTCTCTCTTTCTCTCTTTCAGAGACAATACAGCAACGAGTTAAGTAAAAGAAAGGAAAAGGAAGAAGGGAACAGAGGGAAGAGGGAGAAGTCAACGTAGACAAGTAACTCGTTAAACTCATAAAGTTAACCATTTTCTTTTTTTCTTTTCTTTTCTATCCGCTGCGGAGAAGACTGCTGAGCAGCGACGCAGGTGTCACTCCCCACTCCAGCACGAGAGAGAGCACAAAGTAATGAAGAAACACACAAAAAAGAAAATTGAGAAGCGCTGCGAGCACTCTGACGACGCTAAACTGCAGTCAACACATCCACCCAACCACGCTGAGGCGTCCGACCAACGAGGCACATGGCAAATAAGGGAAAGAGGGAAAGAAAGGACAGAGATGAGCGAAGGAGGCGTCAACACCTTTCCTCGTACAGAGGAAGAAAAAGAAAAAAAAGAATCAGTTAACACACGATTCTTTCCCTTTCACACTCGAGAGCAGCAAAACAAACAATAAAGTTATAAAAGAAGTGACACATTTAGCTGAGTTGCAACTCGTTCGCGAAGGACTGCAGGAGAGACTGAACGGTGCGAATGGGCACGGCGATGCTGCGCCGCGACTGCACGTGGTGAATACACCGCTGCAGCACGCGGCTCGTCACAAGAGGGTCACCCGCCGTCGGTGCCACCGCCACGTCCCCCACTCCACACAGTAGAGACGCAGGCGGCGCGGCGACGGCCATCGTTACTTTTCCTTCCTCCTCCTCGTTGTCCACGACATCCACGTCAGCAGGGGCAACCAGTGCGTCCTCGCGAGCCGCGGCAGCCGCACGCCGCCACCCGAGCTGCTTTTCAGCCTCCATTACCTGGCGACACTGGTACAGCAGCCACAGCAGGAAGGCGACGAGGATGCCGCAGGAGCGGTGCATCCCGGCCGAGCAGTGCACCAGCACGACTTCACCCTCGCCCTCCACCGGCTCCTCCTCCACCGTACCCTGTGCATGTCCACCACTGCCACCACCGCAGGTACACGGGGAAAAAGAACAGCCTCCCCACGCACTGCGCCACGCATCGGCGTGCAGCCGCGCATCAATCCCAGCCGCCACCGCTGGCGGCCACAGCGCTGAAGGATGCAGCGGCGGCAGCGGCGGGCCGGACAGCGGCCCCACACTCACACCAGTGATCGGAAGTGTGGTCGGCAACGGCACCGCTCCACCCTGCATAAAGGAGAAGAGCGACGACTGGAAAAAAACGGAAAGGTTGAAGGTATCGGTGTCCTCGGCGGGTATGATCCACTTCCACACCAGCCGCCCGCTCAGCGGCAGCGTGGCGACGAAGAGGGACATGGCCGACGCACTCGCCGCCTGCGCGGGCGTGATCGACGTGCGGCTGGGGTCGGTGTTTTCGGCGTACGGGTTGGCCGTGCCAGGCATGTAGGCGTAGGGGTACCACACCAGAGGCTGCAGCAAGGATCGAACGGGCAGCTCCTGTCGCTGCACTGCCGCTGTGGGGGAGGCGTCCAGTATGCCACTACTCGTGTTGGTAGAAGGGGCTGCCGTGTGTTGCGTGGTAGGGTCGGACAAGTACCCAGAGAGGAGGTAGTGCCGGAAGGCGTCGCTCGCCTCGGTCATCTGCGCAGCAGCAGCAGCCTGCACCGGTGTGAGATGTCCTTCTCCTTTTGCTGCTGCGGTTGCTGCTGCTGCTGCTGCTGCTGTGATTGTTGTGGTACGCAGCAGCGGCACCGTGGGTTGTGCCACAAACGTCTCTAGACTCGCCAAGAGATGCTGCTGCGGGGTGTTGGACGCCGTCGCTGCGGCCGGCAGCACCGCCGAGCCCTCGCCGTAGCACTGCACGAGGCGGGTCACCTGCAACAGCTCCAGCAGCAGCGGCTGCCACGCAGCGTCCTTTCCACCAATGTAGAGCTGCGACGTGTGCATCGCCTCCACGTCGTCAAGGGCAGCCGATCCTGCAGCATCGGTGTCGGTGCGAGTGCCGTTGTTGGTGTTCCCCTCAGCGACGACGGTGGCTTCGTACACGTCATTCACGCGCGACGCACGCAGGCAGGCGTGGCAGACGCGGTAGTCAAAGAGCGAGGAAGGTGGGCGACCTGTTGCTGCGAAGTCTGGCTCGCTGTCTGCGAAGATGGACTGCGCAGAACGCCGCGCCACTTCTTTGTCATCCCGCATGACGTAGGCGGTCATGATGGCGCGGTAGTCGTGCATGTGGTGCCGCACAAAGGAGAGGGCATGACGCTCCACGGCTGACAAACTGGCGCCACCGCTGCTGTCACGGCTGACGGCGTACGCGCCTACATCGTGCAGAAGGCCAGCCATTGCGCTTGTGTCGTGTCCCTGCGGAGGAGAGCCCGCGAAGGCGGTGAAGGATGGCACGCCGCTCTCTGCCCCGTACGCACCTGCAGGACACGACACGGCATGCTGCTGCCGCTGCCGCTGCTGTAGGCGCACCTGCGTCACCACAACGATCAGCACAGCGCGCAGGAACTTCTGCAGAAAGAAATTGATGTCGACCTCTGGCACAACCGGCGCCGACTGCTGATGCTGTCGCTGCTGTGGTGGATGGGAGGAGGAAGACGCCGGTGCGGCAGCTGTTGCTGTTGCTGCTGCTGGGGCTGCGTTGCCGTCGTCTGCAGCCGCTGCTTCTTTTGATGACTCTCGACTTGCAGCAGTGGCCGTCACCGTTAAGCGCTGCTGCTGATGCTGCTGCTCGTCTTGCGGCTGCTCAGGAGCGGCGCTCTCTCCGGTGTTGGCCAGCGGCGCCGCGGGCCACGGAGAAGGCAGGAGAAGACGCGCTGCAGCTTCCGCAATCGTCGTCGGTGCACCTGTGTCCTCTAGCGGAGCCGCTTCTTCATCGCAAGCCACAGCCGCAGTGCCGAGGTAATTCTCTTCTGCCTCTACCACGGCAGGTGCTGCTGCTGGCGGTGTACGAGCCGCTGCTGCTGTCATCGCTGCGGTTTGGCTTGCCGACGACGTTCCCTGACGCACCCCGCGCGGTGCCGGCCACGACGTTGGCGGTGGCGGCGGTGGGTAGTAGAGCTGCGCCGTTTTCTTGCGTCGGTAGTTGTCCCCGAAGAGCCACAAATCTTCTTTCGACGTTGTCGTTGTTGGCGCAATAGAGGAAGAGGGGGAGAGAGAGGGCCGCTCACTCCCCGCCGCCGCGACTGCAGCCACCTCATCTCCCACATCAACACCACCCGGTGCACCTTCGGGATGTTTCTTTTCTTCTCCTTCTTGTTGTTGTTCTGCCGCTGCCCGTGCACTCGCCCGCTTACTCTGCAGCTCTGCCGCTGCCGACGTGGCGGATACTTTCCGTGCTGCGCTGCTGCGTGTTGTGGTCGAGTCATCCGGACAGGCGCGCAGTCGTCGGCGGGAGCGCTTCTGCCGACTGAGGTAGAGCGTGGGGAGGTGGAGAAGATCGTTGATGCCCCAGTCGTGGCTGCGTTGGTGCGGCGGCACACCGTCTCCCTCGCCGTGCGGCGCTGGCGTGCCTGGTAGCGAGGATGAAGCGAGCACGCCATCACCCACAACAGCCCTTCGATTTGTACAGCCGTGAGAGGAGGACGTTGTGGGGGAAGCAGAGAGCGGCTGCGCTGGTGCTGGTGCGGAGCGGAGGCCGAAAAAGTAGAAAGCTTCCTCCTGTGCGTCGAGCTCCTCTGCCGCGGCCAGCTCGGGCGGCCACTCCGGCACTGCACTCGGTGGCCCGCGTGGCCGCAGGTGCTGCTGCTGCTGCTGCTCCGCTCGTGGCGAAATCGTCCTCGTCGTCGTGGTGGTGGTGGTCATCGCGTTCGTCATCGTGGTCGTGGCGGTGATGCGGCTGCTCGTGGTGTTGTTGTTGGGAAGCGCCACGCCAGCAGTGGCGGTAGCGGAGGAAGTGGGATGGTGGCGCAGCGCCGCAGCCCACGACACGCGCGGCGCAGCAGCAGCAGCAGCGGTTGTTGTCGTGGTTGCTGCTGCTGCCGCGGCTGCCGCTGCGTTGGTGGTACCGAGAGACGCACGCGTCAGCACCGGTGGCCGCCGTGGCGCCGACGTCGCGCTCGCCGCAGGACTGGTGGCAGACGCGCTCGTAAAGGATGCGGAGAGCTTCGGTGTGATGGCAGGGGACAGCATTGGAGAGACGCTGCTGGCGGCTGTGGAGGGGGACCCGGCGTGACTCAGCGCCTGCCCGCCCTCGCCAGCCGCCTTTGTCTGCTGCTGCTGCTGCTGCTGGTGATGAAGGCGTCGGAGCTGCTGCTGCTGCTGTTCATAGCGAGCCAACAGCTCGAGTCCCCAGGGTTGGTAATACAGCGCAGAAAGAGAGCGCTCACGCACCCAGCTCGGTAGCTCCACCGGAGTGCGCACCACTGCTGCTGCCGTGGCTGCGTGCTGTGTCGCTGCAGCACCACTGCCGTCCAGGCTTGCCCGGTCGCAACACTCACCGCCGCTCTCTCCCCCATCACGATGCCTGCCGCGTTGCATCTCGTCCACTGAAGATGCCGTTGCAGACAAGAGGGACTCATCACATGAGCCGCTCTCTGAAGGGATGATCGGCGGCGCAGCTGCGGTCGGCCACTGCCCGGAGGGCCGCGGGAGAGAGGTGAAGGAGGCCGAGGAGAGCGATCCACGAGCTGCGGCGAGATACGTGTTGGCGGGCGTGCTGGCGCGGCTGTGCGACCCACGTTCACCAGCTACCTTCTTCTCATCGTGTTGTCGCTGTTGCGGTTGTGCGGAAGCAGCGATGGTGTCCTCCGTGATGGCGTGAAGCAGAGAGGAGCGAATCGCGTGCTGCTCATTCCCGCTCCTGCTGCTCAGATTGCCCTCCGCGCCGGCAACGGCAGCAGGACGAGACATGAGAGTAGACGAGGTACGCAGCGGTGACGGCAACAGAGGCGCCTCGCCAGCCTGCAGGGACGGACTCTTCGAAAGGCCAGTGGTGCGCAACACATCAGAAGACGTCGCGTTCGACACGATGGGAGCAGCAGGCAGGTAGGGAGTGCGAAGAGCTGCATTGCCGTTACTGGCACTTGCTGTCGTTGTCGTTGCTGTCGTCGCCGCACGCCGCTGCAGCTGCATCAGCAACTCCTGCGCCTCTGCGGTGGGTGCGCTGTACAGCGTGGCCGCCTTCGGACCCTCGGTGATGGACGGCACGTAGACCCGCATCGCCCGCTGCCGACACGTCCGCGACGACTTCTGCCGCCGCAGGTATTTTTTCTTGCGTCGCGAGCCGCCCCCGCCGCGCCGCTCGCCGTAGCCGCTCACACTCATAGCAAGCAAGGCGTCGCCGTGCGCTGCGTTGAAGCTGCTGCTGGCGTTGTTGTTGTTGTTCGCCATAGTGATGCCGACACTGCTGCGTGGCGTGGCACGTCCGCTCAGCGCACTCGACCACATCCGCGCAAACGAGACGGAGCTGACGCTGGCCACAGGCGACCCAGGCGAGGAGGCGGACTCGTTCACCGCACTGCTGGTGTGGCTCTGCAGCCACGGCACCCCGTCGTCCTCGTCGCGGCTGCAGCTGCTGGCGGTGTCGTTGCTATCGACGTCATCCACCGCGCTGCCTCTGCACCCGTCTTTCGGTAGGCGCCGGCCACCCACAGCACTACATAGACTGCTACTGTTCATAAAATTTGAGTTGTTCTTGTGCAGGGTCTGTCGCGCATTGGGCCCAGCTGCACACGTTGCGTCACGCGCAGTGCTCACGATGGAGGCTCGTAGACGATCCGCCGCACGCATCATCATCGCGGAGGGTTGTTGCTGCAGCAGCGAGGGACGCGAGGAGAGCGAGGCAGATAACGAAGCACCACCACCGCCACAATTATTATCACCACGATTGAGAAAGCACGCAGAGGACGCAGCACGCAACGCAGACGCCGGAAAAGCCTCCTTCCCATCTCCCTCGTGCTCTGAAGCAGCGAGCAGCTCCAGCGAGGCGGACGATGACACACGAGGACGCAGCCGGCGTGCCGCGAGACTCTGCTGACTCCGACGCAGCGAAGGCAAAAGAGATGGTGTCGTAGACACCGAGGGGGCCGGGGAGCTGCGGGCCGACGTGGTGACTGCCGCTGTTGCCGCTGCGATGACGGCCGCTGCGTAGCTCCTACCCCGCACGGAGCGGCCGCCGTGGGTGGCGACGGTGCTCCTTGAGTGCACGCTGGGGGTGGTCTGCAGCTGCGACACAACACGCTCATCGCCCTCCTCATCCAGCACAGCCGCCGTGGTGGCCAGCGAGACAACGGATGGGGTGGGGGAATAGAAGAAGGTGCGATTGGCGACGGCACGGCGACGGCGCTGCTGCTGCTGCTGAGCCTGTAGATGCTGCTCTAGGCGCGTCGCAGAGAGTGTTGAGTGCTGCTGCTGCTGCTGCTGCTGCAGGTGTTGGTGGTGTCGCTGCGCCTCCAGGTCGCGTTGGAACTCCTCCAGAGAGGGAAGATAATGAGCGTGGAAGATGGAGTTTGTTGCGGCAGGTGTGGAGGAGGCTGCTGCTGCTGCTGCTGGACGCGCCAGTGTACCATCACCAGGGCTGCAGGGAAGAGCCAGCGCTGGCACAGACAGTATCCCGGCTGCTGCAGCGGCACCAGATGCAGGAGAAGAGGTTGGTGTGGTGCGTGAGGGCTGGTTGCTGCGGAAGAGATGCTGCGACCACGTCAGCTGCGGTGTTGCCGGGGACGCCTGTGCTGGCGGGGGCGGTAGCGCTGACAAGGGATCGGCGTGACCTGGTGGCGACAGGGAGGCTTGCACGGAGCTTCCGCTTCGTGTCTTTGCCGCCTTTGCTTCCACGGAGCACGCTGAAGGCGGCTGCGATGCCTCCTGCTCTCTCTCCTCTTCTTCGTTGCGCAGCTGCTCCTCACTCTTTGGCTTACTTATGGCCACAGAGGACGCCGCAGTCGCTCTGCCACCACACACTCCAGTCTTCTCCTCCTCCTCCTCCTGCAGTGCGTCTTTTTCTTCCGTCTTAACGTTGCTTCCACTGATTTTCGAAGTGAGCGTGCGAGATGAGGACGCATCAGCTTTACCGGTGGGCAGCTTCAGAGGACACGGGGCGTGGGGAAGGAGGAGGCGGAGAAGATCGACGTTCCAGGTCAGCGTGGAGAAGAGGTAGGCGACGTCTTCGCGGGGGAGGAGCCATGTGGAGGACGTCGCAGGGGCAGCAGCAGCAGCAGTATCAGTAGCAGCAGGAGGAGCAAAGGCTTCGGTGCTGCCCTGGCCTGCGCCTTCACGAACATTATTATCGTTATTGTTCGTCGCCTCCTCCACTGCTGCTGCTGCTGCTGCCTTTGGTGGTTGCTGTGTGGCTGAACTGCGCGTAGGGTAGTACGGTGTACCGAGCGGCGCAAGAGGAGCAGCGCTCACAGTCGCTGCTGCTGCTGCTGCTGCTGCGGGGTCAGATCGGCTGCAGCATGGTGTGTCCGCGACTTGATTGTTCGCAGAGGTGGTGGCTGCACAGTGTCGACTTTTCGCCGCGCCGCCGTTCCTGCCGTCTTCTGCGCTGCCAGAAGAGGCACCGCGGTCGCTGGTGTGGGGAGCCGGCAGCGGTGGTGCTGCGCTCGCTGCTGCAGGGACCGAAGGGGACGTCGAGGAGTGCCGCTGCAGCCGTGCGAGCACCCGCGACGAGGGGATGTACATGGACGCTGAGGTGTGGTTTTCCATTGCTGACGCTGGTCACTATGCGCAAAGAGAGAAAAAAAAATAACAATAAAAATAGAAAACAAAACTGTGACACCGACGGACGCAATCGGAGGGAAACACACACGCTCGCACTCAGGCGTACAACGCTGCAGAAAAAGAGAAAGAATCAAGAGATGCGCGCACACCTGCGTGGAGAAAATAGAAAATAGAAAGAAGGAGAGGAAGAAGAAAATTGAAATAGTATTTTTGAGCTGCGCCTCTATGACTCCTCCAGCACTCAGCACTGAAAAAAGCAGTCGGGTTTCGAAAATAATTTAGACAAGCAGCAGAATAAAAAACAGGAAGAAAATGAAGGAGACGGGAGAAGTAAAGAGATAGAGTAGTCTCTAATATGCGCGATTGTGCGTGTACCTCAGGTCAGAAGTAGGGAAGGCGTTACAATGCGCGTCACGACGAACAAGCAGACAAAATAAAAAGAAGAAAAGAAAGAGCGGAAATAGTTGGATGCAGAATTGAAGCAGATGGAGTACGTCGTGGTGGCGCACCAAAGACACGTGTTGTTCTTCGCCACACGTTCTTTTCTTTTCTGTAAACCCACAATCTATCAGTGGAAGGTGAAGGGTTCCAGCGGAGCTCAGCGACACGCAACAACTCCTCAACACCTCACTACGGAGCAAGAAAACAAAAAAGAGTGGTGCGAATGAAAACAACCGACGGCGTATCAAAGAATGGCGTGTGTGTGGGTGTGCACGTGGATTTGGAAGCTTGGCGCTCACTTAAACAAATACACACAGGCGCTCGACACAGAGAAAGAGAGATGGCGAGAAAGAAAGTGAGAAAAAGAGAGAACACAACAAGAAAGCACTCTCGTGTTCGCAAAGTAAGCAGAAAAAAAATCACGTCTACACGCCCAAATAATAAAAAATGTAAAAAAGCGGTCTTACAATATTAGGAAAAATTAAAGAGAAGTGAGTCAAATAAAGTGAGTGAAATAATGACTACTAAGGTCACGTAAGGACGTACCGGAGAGGGCAACGAAAAAAAAAAAAAGGTGGAATACACTCCAGTGCGACGCGACTTGATGTGTGCGCGTTGAGGGAGAGAAAAACACCGATGCTGGTGAAGGTTGCAGGAGGTGGAGTGAATGACGAAACTTCGTCTCCGCCTCTGCAGAAAGACAGTGGTAAAGCATCGAGATTTAAATAGTCAGGTGTGGACGTATGCGTGATGCGGTCAGCGAGTAACGAAGGACAGGGCAGAGAGAATAGAGATAAGAAAGAAAGAGAGAGAGTAGCACTAAACTCAACAGTCGCTCGGTGACATTGAAAAGGCTAATTAGCATGATGTGCACGGAAAGCCAGAAGAGGACGCTGCGCATTAATAGCCTTGATGGAGAGGAAAGGAAAAAAAAACTTTCTGCACCCGTTCCTGATGAGGATGAGCGTGAGGCGTTAGCAAAAAAGCGGCTGTAAGCCGCTCCTGATGCACTTCTTCACGTTTGCATTTTCTTCTGTGCCACTTCAGCTTCAATCTTCTATTTTCTATCTTTGCTTTACTAGAGTTCTCATTTTTTCACAAACAAAGCTAAATTGAAAAAAAAAACTTTAAGACGCAGAAAAGGCAAAACAAATATATTTGGATGTTATTTCACCGAGCCTTTTTTTGTGAGAAAAACAATAAATACTTAAGGTGTCAAAACAAAAATAGGGGAAAGACAGCAGGCGAAAACCAAATGCGATCCCCAAGTAGAGAGAGAGAGAGAAAGGGGGAGATAAGCGGCGGTGGCAGGTTTTGACATATGGTGACAAAAAAATGTTCTCGCCGATCGCCCCTCGCCTCTCTTTTCTTCTTGTGGAGATGTTCCAATGAAATATTTGCCATGAGTGTGTGACGGGAGTGCTTAAATGCGGGCACGAGCTCAACGTCGAAGTGCGCCGTCACGCGTTCTCTTTCTCTCTTTTCTTGCTCTCTCTTACTTCGCAAAATGGAAGTAGAAAATAATAATCAGGTAAGAGGCGCAGAAGAGGGGGAAACGTCGATCTGCACAATCCTGCAGGGCTGCGCCACAGAGCCGCACACAAACAAACACACACAATGACATCTTCGCACAACGCCACACTCGCACACGTCCTACACGCACTTTTCTTACACCTCTTCTTTTCCCCGTTTTCGCTTTTAGTTCTAAAGAAAAAAAGAAGAAAACGGTGGAAGCGAAGCGGGAAAGACACCACAAACAGCGCATGTTGGGTAGAGGTGAGAAGGAGCAATGTTGCCTCCGAGTGTGGGAGGGAATCGCATGAGACGCCTGCTTTAGCGCAACTACAGAAAAAAAAAAGAGAAGAAGAAAACAGAGAAAGAAATAGAGGAGAGATTTAAAGAAGTCACTTCACGTACGCAGGAGAAAGGCAAAAGAGAGAGAGAGAGAGAGAGAAAGAAAACTAGAAAAACAGAAATTGGAAACTTGAAAAGGGAAAAAGGATCTGCACGACATATACGGTGCGTGTGTATCTCTCTTTCCATCTTGCGCATAGTGTGTTTTTCTGAGTTCTTCGTCCCCTCCCTTCCACTCGCTTTTCCGTTCTGTTTCGAGTGTTTAAAGAAAAAAGGAGATAAAAAACCGGTTAAAGTAGACTTAAAGTGTGCGTGTGGTAGCAAAAAAAAAAAAAAGAATTGCGTTCGAGCACACACACAAAAGTATTACCTTTAAATAAAGAATTTTTCGTGTCGATGTCTTCCCTTGAGCTACAGCAGCGTGCAATGAGATAGCCACATGCCAAAAATAAACAGAGCGCAGTTAAATAGATAACGTGTCGCGTTAGTGAAAAAAAAATTACAATTTAGCAAAATGAGTAAAATAATAAGAGAAGAAGTGGAAGGGGAAAAAGGAGGTAAAGGCAGAGAAGAAAGCATTACTTTTTTTTTTTAGATCGCTGCATCTCATCACCACTAGCTAACATGGTGGAACACACTAAAGGGCACGCGTCAGAAACACAAGGGAAATGGCAAATAGGAAACAAAATAAAATTTTGGCAGAGCACGCTACTGTGCTGTCATAGAAGAACTTAAGTGAAGACGCCAAAGGAAAAAGAAATAAAAACCAAATTAAAGATTTTTATTGGTGAAGGAGAGAGAAAGCCAGCGAGCAACATCGACACAAAAACACCCCACGACACGCGGCTTCCACTGCATGAGAAGGAGCATCTCAGGAAGAAAACAAGAAAGAAGCTGCATTCTCCTTCCATCCCGCTCTTATTGCCACTACCAGAGCACCAGTACGCAACAGCATAGACATGCATAAACGTAATAATAATAATAAAGCAAGTGTTTTGTACAGAGGCAAGGTGTGAAACACGAAGCAAGGAACACACGCACACATGCACACAAGCTTATGTGCTGTTGCTGATATTTTTTTTCTTCACGTGGTGGCAAGTGCGTCTGCCTGTCGACAATGGTTGACTGGTCAGTCCCTCCTTTCTCACTCTTGTGTTTTTTTTTGTTCTTCGTTTAGAAAGAAAGCTGCTAGAGTATGCACGACGGGGAAAGATTCTCAGGCACAGTAAAAAGAGAGAGAGGATCAGGGTGACAAGACGGACGAGAGAGTGCCGAGAGAACGTGACAACGGAAGCGCATGTCTGCTAAAAAAGAGAAAAAAAGGTTAGGGGAAACAATGCAAGATAGCAACTAGCAATAGATAGAGAAAATGGAAGACAAGAGAAAAGAGGGAGAAAACAGGCGGCACTTTATCATCGCCTTACTCCATTAGGCTCGGAAACTTAAAAAAGAGAAGAGAAGCAATTATCAGTTCTATTTCTCCCTCTTATTTTTTTTAGTTGCGTTTTTCTCGGCGGTTGGGACGAGCTAGAGTCACACAACACACCTCACATTAAAGGAAAATAATTTAGCGGAAGCAGAAAAAAGAAGAGAGGGAATCAACAAAAGAACAGTCAAAACAAGGCGAAATAAATTATTGGGGGATGCTAGGAGAAAAAGAAAGAAAGACAGAGCAATGAAAGAAAGAGGGTGTTGACAGAAGCTATCGTAACGCAACACGACTCTCAGTGTTTTTTTATTTGATAAATTGAAAATTTCTCTCCAGATTTTGCATTTCGTTTCGCAGCGTTATTGTGCACCGACGAACAGAAAATCAAAAAAAGAAAACCTGTGCAGGCAGAATGCACGTCTCAGTGAACTTCGATCGGTGGTGCTACGAATACGCTTTCCCTTGTCACGTGGTGTCTCAAGAGCCAGCGAAAAAAAAAAACACAGATGAGTAAAAAAGTGTTTTTTTTCTTTCATCGTCGGCGGTCTGATCTCTCCTGTCTGAATGGAGGAAAAAACAGGAGAAAGAAGCTAACGCCCACACAAAAGGATTAAGCAAAGGTGCAGTGCAGCTGACGACGAGGCGTGTCATCTTCGCCGCCCATAAACTACGCCTCCTCCCCTCTGTCTCTCTCGCTGCTTTATTCTGTGCACTTCTGGAACGGCGTACAACGTTCGTCAAGCCTGAGCTGCACAGCCACACCGCTGCGTTGCATCGGGTACGTCCTTATGAAGACACCCCGCACGCAACAGGCATCAATGGAAGGTGCAGCTCAGCATTCCGTCACCAGGTACTGTCGACCACCAGGAGAGAGAGAGAACGCGAAATCCAGAAGAAACAGATTACTATTGGCGAAGACATTACTGGAGAAAGAGACGTGCATGCGACACACCACGCAAAAGGTAAAGAACAGGTAAAAAAGGCGGCACGACGAGAGAGCATCCAAATACTTCTTTTTTTATTCAGCTGGACAAGACACACTCTTACCAGTGCATCACTACCACGATTATCGCAGAGACTCAGCATAACCGCTTCGCACAGCTACTAATGCAAGAATACATCTTTTACCCAACGAGAGCTGATCCTCCTCAGAAATTCCATTCCTCTCATCAGAATTACAGTGGAGGCGTGTATACGACGTACTGCCGCCGGGCTTTACTTCGCCGGTGTTATGCGGTACGGTGCGTTGATGCCCTGCGCGAAGAAGCAGGCAGACATGATGGCCGTCACGACCAGCGTGAAGACCCAGCCGGCGTACATCTTCAGCACGAGGGCCCAGCGGACGCGGCGCATGCCTACATCAATCATCGAGATCGACAGCACGGCGCCGGTGATGCAGTGCGTGGAGGACACCGGGATGCCGTACACCGTGGCGAGCGACACGACGAGCGCGGTGGCCACCTCGGCGGCACAGCCACGCAGCGGCGTCAGCACGGCAAGCTTCTCGCCAAGCAGCCGCATGATGTTCAGGCCGAAGGTGGCCAGGCCCACCACGATGCCGGCGCCGCCCAGGCACAGCAGCCACGTCTCGACGTGCGCGGTGCTGGCCACGCTGCCGGTGCGGTAGATCTCGTAGATGGCGGCGTAGGGGCCGATGGAGTTGCTCACGTCGTTGGAGCCGTGCGCCAGCGACGTGCAGGCCGCCGTCAGCACCTGCAGCATGCGGAACATGTACTCGGCGCGCGGGTCGAACAGCAGCACGCCGGCGTCATCATAGACGAGGTAGTTGCGGTTAAGGTCGAGGTGCTCTACGCGGGTCTCAAGAGAAGAGGCTGTGCGGCCGTCTTCCTCCGTGTAAACGGGCTCTAGCTCCGCCTCCGACGAGTCGTCGCGCACCACGGCACCGTCCACCTCGCGCTCCGCCAGCTTCTTGCTCGACGCATCCGCGTCCTTGCCATTGGTGACGTTGCGTTTGCGGCGAGCAGGAACCTGCAGCGCCGGCAGCATCTCGTCCTCATCCTGTTCACAGGCGGCTCCGGTAGCCTCGGGGGCGCGGCGCTCCCGGAGAAGGCGCTTCTGCTCTGCGCGGTAGTCGGCAGACTGCGCGGCCGTCGCGAAGGTGCGGTTGTGGTAGGCGCGCGCACCGCTCAGGCTCTGCCGCATGGCTTCGAGGGCATCGCAGCCCTCCTCGCTCGCGTGCGTCTCGGCGGAGCGCGCCATGGACGCCATGTGGCGCTTCAGCAGCGGGATCAGGCCCAGCGACAGCACCGCAGCGCCAGCGCCAACCACCACCGCCATCCAAGCCGCATGACTGGAGCTCCAGCCGAGACGGCTACTGGCCGCACTGAGAAAAATAAATAGAAATTCAAGGAAGAACACAACGAAGATGACAACCGGCAGCAGGAACGGCGCGAGGCGCACCGCGTAGGCGCGCTCCAGGAACAGGAAGCGGCCGCCGCAGTACAGGATGGCGGCCGCGATACCAGCAAGCAACGGCGAGATGAACCACGACACCACGATCGGCACGAAACCCGACACGTAGGGGAAGGTGTCCTTGTGGCCGGCCCACACCACCGCGTCGCCGCCGCCGTACACCAGCGCGAAGCCGATGATGCCGCCCGCCACGGCGTGGTGCGACGACACCGGGAGATCAGTCAGAGTGGCATATAACAGCCAGAGAAACGAAGCTCCAAGCGTGCACAGGAAGCCGTACATGAGTACATACGGATCATCTTCGAAGGTGGACATCTTGGCAATGCCGCTGGACATAGTTGCAGCTACGTTGCTGCCCAGCCCGGCGGCGCCGGCGAACTCGCACGCCGCGGCGATGACGATGATCTGCAGCAGCGTCAGCACGCGCGACCCGTAGCTCGTGCCGAAGGCGTTGGCCAGGTCGTTGGCGCCGTTGCCGCACGCCACCAGGAAGCACACGAAGCCGCCCACCACCACGATCCACAGGTACGGGTTGATCATCGTGCGTTGCGCGGTGTCTGTGCGGGGCTCACAACCGGCAGAGTCTTCGGTGGTGCGAAGGGGAGAAAGTTGAGTCTGTGTGTGTTTGTGTGTGTCTTGTTAGGGGAGACGCAGGCGAGGGTGTTCGGCTGATTCAATGGAGAGAGAGAGAGAGAGTACTTGAGTCGCGTGGAGGCGTTAGCTGGCGTGCGTGGAAGGCGGTGGGAGAGGCAGAGGGAGGTGGAGGCAGAGGGAAAGGGGGAGGCAGAGGGGGATGGAGGACGGGGCATCGTGCACGACGCACGGGGCAAGCACGCGCGCTTGCCTGCAAACACCACCGTGGAGGGAACACAGAAGGAGGCACGCACACACGCGTGTGTTGTGTGTGTTTCTGCGCGGCTGTGTGGCGGAGGAGCAGCAAAAGGAGAGGGGCAGCGGGGCTGCGGAGCGGCTGGTGGGTGCGTGTGGACACACACAAACATGAACATAAACAACTCACATGCACGCACACGGGCAGCGAGACACGTCGGCCCTCAGCCAACCGCGTCAACACGCGACACCACAGCGGAAACGCACGGCCGGCGGTCAGAAGGGGTATTTCATCAAAGATCGGATTAGTCTACCAGTCGAAGCACGCGTATCTAGACACAGGCGGCTCAGGCGAAAAGTAAAGAGAAAAAGCAAAACAGTGGTAATTATGAAAATTAGAGTAGGGGGATTTGGCCGGGAAAGAGAAGCAAGGCAGAAACAAGAGAAAGAGAAAGAAAAAGAGAGAAAGACAAGGCCATACCCCTGCGGCTGCGAGAGGGAGATAGAGGGACAGGGATGAGGCAACACTAAAAAATAAAAAAGGGAAAAGATGAATCGGAACAGAAGACACTTAGGGGTTAGGAGGAGGAGGCGGGCCGGGGAAGCGGGAGGGGGCAACGTTATCACACGCAGAGTTATCGGGGTCTCTCTCCCTCGCTTTAGTGCTCAGGCTTTACCATTACAAACAAGTTTATGCATTTTTCCGTGCTTACTCGGCCCCTCTCTCCCTCCGTCTCCCTGACTCGCCGGCCAGCGCTGGTGCCCGCTCCCGCACGCAGCAGCAGCAGAGAGAAGGAGGGAGAGGGAAAGAAGGAGAAAGAGAGAGGACGAGGGAGGGAGAGAGACGGCGTGCGTGTGAACTCCGCGCTTCGGGCGGCCGCACCGTCCTTCGGCGTTCACCAACGGACACGCACAGACAGGTGTGTGGGTGTGTGCGTGTGTTTGTTGGGCGAATGGCACACGCAGAGCGTGCGCACCGCGAGACGGCGCCGTGCTACTTAGGTGGGTCGTGGTGCCGCCACCGCACGGCCACACAATCGCAGACACACGCAGCCACACACACATATACACGAGCGCCGCAGCGTTGCAGTGCACCGCTGTGCGCACCGCTGTCGGGGGCGGGGCGTGGTGCGTGGTGCGCGGTGGGGGGCAGAGGTCAGCTGCACCGGGAGCAGCGCGGCGGTCCCTCGCGCCACCCGCACCGCCACACGCACGCACGCAGCTACGGCGGGTGTGTGTATGTGTGTGTGTGCGTGTGCATGATTGGTGTGTGCATGATTGGTGTGGGTGTGTGGGCCGGCGGTGGGCCACGCACGGTGCTACAGGCTTAGGGGTGGTTAGGTGGGGAGCCGTGGGCGTCCCCAAGGGAAAGGAAGAAAAAAGCAACAAGAAAAACAAGCGAAGCAAGGGCAGCACAGCGGGGTGCGAGTGCGTGTTTGTGCGGCTTCTGGCGCTGTTGGCGGCGTGCGCATACGCACACACGGCCCAGCTGCGTTGTGGCTGCCTGCCGCGCGGCGTTGGCGGCGGTGTTGCGGCGTGTGCGTGAACACACGTGTTAGAACACTAGGAGGAGGAAAGCAGGTGTGGGAGGGCCGAGGGCGGCGTGCGAGCCTCGCTGAGCCCTGCGCGTGTGCGTGTGTGGGTGTGTTCTAGTGCGTGCTGGACGGGAGAGTGCGGAGGGGGGGCGTGCACAGACACAGAGAGAGAGAGACACACAGACGGGCAGACGGGTGTGCGCAGGGAGGGGCACGGGGACGGGCGTGGCGGCCACCACACGGCGGGGAGAGGAGGGATCGGGGTTATACCGGAGCGACGGTGCGTGTGTGTGTGTTGGGTTAGGTTAGGTGGTGGTGGTGGCGGCTGCTGCTGCGGAAAGGTGCCCACTACGCGGCGGTGCGCTGCGGCGCGTTGATGCCCTGCGCGAAGAAGCAGGCAGACACGACGGCCGTCACGACCAGCGTGAGCACCCAGCCGGCGTACATCCGCAGCACGAGGGCCCAGCGGACGCGGCGCGGACCCACGTCGATCAGCGAGATCGTCAGCACGGCGCCGGTGATGCAGTGCGTGGAGGACACCGGGATGCCGTACACCGTGGCGAGCGACACGACGAGCGCGGTGGCCACCTCGGCGGCACAGCCACGCAGCGGCGTCAGCACGGCAAGCTTCTCGCCAAGCAGCCGCATGATGTTCAGGCCGAAGGTGGCCAGGCCCACCACGATGCCGGCGCCGCCCAGGCACAGCAGCCACGTCTCGACGTGCGCGGTGCTGGCCACGCTGCCGGTGCGGTAGATCTCGTAGATGGCGGCGTAGGGGCCGATGGAGTTGCTCACGTCGTTGGAGCCGTGCGCCAGCGACGTGCAGGCCGCCGTCAGCACCTGCAGCATGCGGAACATGTACTCGGCGCGCGGGTCGAACAGCAGCACGCCCATGTCGTCGTACACCAGGTAGTTGTGGCGGGGGTCGACGTGCACCGCGTCGTCGGAGGGCGAGCGCGCCGTGCAGCCGTCGTCGGCCGTGTAGGTCGGCTCCGCCTCCGACGAGTCGTCGCGCACCACGGCACCGTCCACCTCGCGCTCCGCCAGCTTCTTGCTCGGCGCGTCGGCGTCCTGGCCAGCGGCAGGGCTGCGCCGCGACCGCACCTGCAGCGCCGGCAGCAGCGCCGCCTCGTCGTGCTCGGCGTCCGCTGCGGCGGCGGCCTCGGCGGCGCGGCGCTCCCGGAGAAGGCGCTTCTGCTCTGCGCGGTAGTCGGCGGACTGCGCGGCCGTCGCGAAGGTGCGGTTGTGGTAGGCGCGCGCACCGCTCAGGCTCTGCCGCATGGCCTCGAGGGCATCGCAGCCCTCCTCGCTCGCGTGCGTCTCGGCGGAGCGCGCCATGGACGCCATGTGGCGCTTCAGCAGCGGGATCAGGCCCAGCGACAGCACCGCAGCGCCAGCGCCAACCACCACCGCCATCCAAGCCGCATGACTGGAGCTCCAGCCGAGACGGCTACTGGCCGCACTGAGAAAAATAAATAGAAATTCAAGGAAGAACACAACGAAGATGACAACCGGCAGCAGGAACGGCGCGAGGCGCACCGCGTAGGCGCGCTCCAGGAAGAGGAAGCGGCCGCCGCAGTACAGGATGGCGGCTGCGATGCCGGACAACAGCGGCGAGATGAACCACGACACCACGATCGGCACGAAGCCCGACACGTAGGGGAAGGTGTCCTTGTGGCCGGCCCACACCACCGCGTCGCCGCCGCCGTACACCAGCGCGAAGCCGATGATGCCGCCCGCCACGGCGTGGTGCGACGACACGGTCAGGTCGGTGGCCGTCGCGAACAGCAGCCACATGAAGGACGCGCCGAGCGTGCACAGGAAGCCGTACATGAGGGCGTAGGGGTCGTGCTCGAAGGTGGACATCTTGGCAATGCCGCTGGACATCGTGGTGGCCACGTTGCTGCCCAGCCCGGCGGCGCCGGCGAACTCGCACGCCGCGGCGATGACGATGATCTGCAGCAGCGTCAGCACGCGCGACCCGTAGCTCGTGCCGAAGGCGTTGGCCAGGTCGTTGGCGCCGTTGCCGCACGCCACCAGGAAGCACACGAAGCCGCCCACCACCACGATCCACAGGTACGGGTTGATCATCGTGCGTCGCGCGGTGCCTGTGCGGGGCTCACACCGGCAGAGTCTTCGGTGGTGCGAAGGGGAGAAAGTTGAGTGTGTGTTTGTGTGTGTGTCTTGGTAGGGGAGACGCAGGCGAGGGTGTTCGGCTGGTTCAATGGATGGTGAGAGAGAGAGAGAGAGAGAACTTGAGTCGCGTGGAGGCGTTAGCTGGCGTGCGTGGAAGGCGGTGGGAGAGGCAGCGGGGAGAGAAAGGGGGAGGCAGAGGGGGATGGAAGACGTGGCGGGACGACGGGGCATCGTGCACGACGCACGGGGCATCATGCATGCGCCCTCGCCTGCACACACGCGTGTTGTGTGTGTGTCTGCTCGGCGGCGTGGCGGAGGAGCAGCAAGGGGAGAGGGGCAGCGGGGCTGTGGAGCGGCTGGTGGGTGCGGGTGGACACACACATACACAAACACAAACATAAACAAACATACATGCACGCACACGGGCAGCGAGACACGTCGGCCCTCAGCCAACCGCGTCAACACGCAACACCACAGCGGAAACGCACGACCGGCGGTCAGGAGGGGTATTTCATCAAAGATCGGATTAGTCTACCAGTCGAAGCACGCGTATCTAGACACAGGCGGCTCAGGTGAAAAGGAAAGAAAAGAGAAGAGGCAAAACAATAATAATTATGAAAGTTAGAGTAGGGGGATTTGGCGGCGAAGAGAAGCAAGGCAGAGACAAAAGAAAGAGAAAGAAAAAGAGAGAAAGACAAGGCCAAACCCCTGCGGCTGCGAGAGGGAGATAGAGGGACAGGGATGAGGCAACACTAAAATAAATAAAGAGGGAAAAGATGAATCGGAACAGAAGACACTTAGGGGTTAGGAGGAGGAGGCGGGCCGGGGAAGCGGGAGGGGGCAACGTTATCACACGCAGAGTTATCGGGGTCTCTCTCCCTCGCTTTAGTGCTCAGGCTTTACCATTACAAACAAGTTTATGCATTTTTCCGTGCTTACTCGGCCCCTCTCTCCCTCCGTCTCCCTGACTCGCCGGCCAGCGCTGGTGCCCGCTCCCGCACGCAGCAGCAGCAGAGAGAAGGAGGGAGGGAGAAAGAAGGAGAGAGAGAGAGGACGAGGGAGGGAGAGAGACGGCGTGCGTGTGGACTCCGCGCTTCGGGCGGCCGCACCGTCCTTAGGCGTTCGCCAACGGACACGCGCAGACACGTGTGGGTGTGTGTGTGTGTGTTTGTGGGGCGAATGGCACACGCAGAGCGTGCGCACCGGGAGACGGCGCCGTGCTACTTAGGTGGGTCGTGGTGCCGCCACCGCACGGCCACACAATCGCAGACACACGCAGCCACACACAAACACACATATACACGAGCGCCACAGCGTTGCAATGCGCTGCTGTGCGCACCGCTGTCGGGGGCGGGGCGTGGTGCGTGGTGCGCGGTGGGGGGCAGAGGTCAGCTGCACCGGGAGCAGCGCGGCGGTCCCTCGCGCCACCCGCACCGCCACACGCACGCACGCAGCTACGGCGGGTGTGTGTATGTGTGTGTGTGCGTGTGCATGATTGGTGTGTGCATGATTGGTGTGGGTGTGTGGGCCGGCGGTGGGCCACGCACGGTGCTACAGGCTTAGGGGTGGTTAGGTGGGGAGCCGTGGGCGTCCCCAAGGGAAAGGAAGAAAAAAGCAACAAGAAAAACAAGCGAAGCAAGGGCAGCACAGCGGGGTGCGAGTGCGTGTTTGTGCGGCTTCTGGCGCTGTTGGCGGCGTGCGCATACGCACACACGGCCCAGCTGCGTTGTGGCTGCCTGCCGCGCGGCGTTGGCGGCGGTGTTGCGGCGTGTGCGTGAACACACGTGTTAGAACACTAGGAGGAGGAAAGCAGGTGTGGGAGGGCCGAGGGCGGCGTGCGAGCCTCGCTGAGCCCTGCGCGTGTGTGGGTGTGTTGCAGTGCGTGCTGAACGGGAGAGTGCGGAGGGGGGACGTGCACAGACAGAGGCACAGACACACACACAGCCGCATAGAGAGAGAGACACAGACGGGCAGACGGGTGTGCGCAGGGAGGGGCACGGGGACGGGCGTGGCGGCCACCACACGGCGGGAAGAGGAGGGATCGGGGTTAGACCGGAGCGACGGTGCGTGTGTGTGTTAGGTTAGATGGTGGTGATTGCTGCTGCTGCTGCTGCGGAAAGGTGCCCACTACGCGGCGGTGCGCTGCGGCGCGTTGATGCCCTGCGCGAAGAAGCAGGCAGACACGACGGCCGTCACGACCAGCGTGAGCACCCAGCCGGCGTACATCCGCAGCACGAGGGCCCAGCGGACGCGGCGCGGACCCACGTCGATCAGCGAGATCGTCAGCACGGCGCCGGTGATGCAGTGCGTGGAGGACACCGGGATGCCGTACACCGTGGCGAGCGACACGACGAGCGCGGTGGCCACCTCGGCGGCACAGCCACGCAGCGGCGTCAGCACGGCAAGCTTCTCGCCAAGCAGCCGCATGATGTTCAGGCCGAAGGTGGCCAGGCCCACCACGATGCCGGCGCCGCCCAGGCACAGCAGCCACGTCTCGACGTGCGCGGTGCTGGCCACGCTGCCGGTGCGGTAGATCTCGTAGATGGCGGCGTAGGGGCCGATGGAGTTGCTCACGTCGTTGGAGCCGTGCGCCAGCGACGTGCAGGCCGCCGTCAGCACCTGCAGCATGCGGAACATGTACTCGGCGCGCGGGTCGAACAGCAGCACGCCCATGTCGTCGTACACCAGGTAGTTGTGGCGGGGGTCGACGTGCACCGCGTCGTCGGAGGGCGAGCGCGCCGTGCAGCCGTCGTCGGCCGTGTAGGTCGGCTCCGCCTCCGACGAGTCGTCGCGCACCACGGCACCGTCCACCTCGCGCTCCGCCAGCTTCTTGCTCGGCGCGTCGGCGTCCTGGCCAGCGGCAGGGCTGCGCCGCGACCGCACCTGCAGCGCCGGCAGCAGCGCCGCCTCGTCGTGCTCGGCGTCCGCGGCGGCGGCGGCCTCGGCGGCGCGGCGCTCCCGGAGAAGGCGCTTCTGCTCTGCGCGGTAGTCGGCAGACTGCGCGGCCGTCGCGAAGGTGCGGTTGTGGTAGGCGCGCGCACCGCTCAGGCTCTGCCGCATGGCTTCCACCGGGTCGCAGCCCTCCTCGCTCGCGTGCGTCTCGGCGGAGCGCGCCATGGACGCCATGTGGCGCTTCAGCAGCGGGATCAGGCCCAGCGACAGCACCGCAGCGCCAGCGCCAACCACCACCGCCATCCACACCGCGTGCCCCGACGTCCACTTCAGCCGGCTGCTCGCCGCGTTCAGGAAGATGAACAGGAACTCCAGGAAGAACACAACGAACACCACCACCGGCAGCAGGAACGGCGCGAGGCGCACCGCGTAGGCGCGCTCCAGGAACAGGAAGCGGCCGCCGCAGTACAGGATGGCGGCTGCGATGCCGGACAGCAGCGGCGAGATGAACCACGACACCACGATCGGCACGAAGCCCGACACGTAGGGGAAGGTGTCCTTGTGGCCGGCCCACACCACCGCGTCGCCGCCGCCGTACACCAGCGCGAAGCCGATGATGCCGCCCGCCACGGCGTGGTGCGACGACACGGTCAGGTCGGTGGCCGTCGCGAACAGCAGCCACATGAAGGACGCGCCGAGCGTGCACAGGAAGCCGTACATGAGGGCGTAGGGGTCGTGCTCGAAGGTGGACATCTTGGCAATGCCGCTCGACATGGTGGTGGCCACGTTGCTGCCCAGCCCGGCGGCGCCGGCGAACTCGCACGCCGCGGCGATGACGATGATCTGCAGCAGCGTCAGCACGCGCGACCCGTAGCTCGTGCCGAAGGCGTTGGCCAGGTCGTTGGCGCCGTTGCCGCACGCCACCAGGAAGCACACGAAGCCGCCCACCACCACGATCCACAGGTACGGGTTGATCATCGTGCGTCGCGCGGTGCCTGTGCGGGGCTCACAACCGGCAGAGTCTTCGGTGGTGCGAAGGGGAGAAAGTTGAGTCTGTGTGTGTTTGTGTGTGTCTTGTTAGGGGAGACGCAGGCGAGGGTGTTCGGCTGGTTCAATGGAGAGAGAAGAAGAGAACTTGAGTCGCGTGGAGGCGTTAGCTGGCGTGCGTGGAAGGCAGTGGGAGAAGCAGCGGGGGAGGGAAAGGGGGAGGCAGAGGGGGATGGAGGACGTGGCGGGACGACGGGGCATCGTGCACGACGCACGGGGCATGCACGCGCGCTCGGCTGCAGACACGCGTGTTGTGTGTGTTTCAGCGCGGCGGCGTGGCGGGGGAGCAGTAATAGGAGAGAAGTGCAGCGGGGCTGTGGAGCGGCTGGTGGGTGCGGGTGGACACACACACATAAACATATATGCAAACACACATAAGCATGCGGAAAAAAAAAAGGTCGTAATACTAGTAATTTGGTGTCAGGAGGTTGGTAAGCGGAGGTGGTCGCTTATCAGCTGCGGCATTTAATTGAATCAAGTAAGAAGAGGGAAAAGTTAAAAGCCGGTGTAATAGATGAGAGAAGTAACTAAAGGCGCCACAACTAAAAAATCTGCAAACGTGAGTGTGAAGAGACGAGCGCAAGAAGGAAACAACGGAAAACGCCAGCAGAAAAAAAAGAATTACAGATGACGCCTCGAGTGTTATTGTGCGCGTGGCGGCATCCGTGCGTGCGGCAGTGGGCCTTGACGCTCTTCGTGTCCACGTGGCATCGCTGCGGCTCGTGGTTGGGCAGTGAACTGTTGCTGCTGCTGCTGCTGCTGTTGTTGCTGCTGGCGCATGCGGTGCTGCTGAAGGTGTTGCGATGCGGCGTAGGCGTTGTTGCGGGCGTGGTGTAGTAGCCAGCGGTTCAACACGATGTCGTCCCACATAACGAGTGATATGAGAAACATGTACATATAGACGGTCCAGTGCTCGTGGCCGGTGGTGAGGAGGCGGCGCAGGTAGTACACCTGCCAGGCCCAGTTCACGGCGCAGCAGAGGGCGTAGACGACCAACGCAACAAAGGAAAGCACACGCGCCACGTTGACGGACACGCCAAGAAAGCGCGATGCAAGCAACACATTCACGCAGTAGGCGAACGATGAGAAGGCGGCGTAGACCACAACACACCGGCAGACGTTCTCGTGCTGGTAGTTGTTCATAATGCTGAAGTAGTTGAAGACGACAACGCAGGCATGATGTACCCAGGTAGACCAGCGCATGCGGCGCACGATCACCATCGAGATGAAGTCGGGAATGGCGTAGATGCAGCCAAGGTTGCGCAGTATGTGACTCTCCCACTCATCGAGGACGATGATCTTCACGAGGTGGATGCAGGCGAACGGTGTAATGGAGACCAAAATGCCTGCCTTGATCAAGTTGCCAATAATATAGAACTTCTTATCCTGCGAGGCGATGCGGCGGAATGAACCCGAGAAGCGCTCCAGAAAGTAGTAGATCATGTAGTACGACGCAAAGACCATGTAGCTGCCAATGAGAAAGAGGCCGAGGTGGTCGCGGGTGTCGAGCACGTGGTGCTGCAGAAACATCACCACCACCATGTTCAGCGCCGCGGTGAGGAGCGAGACGATGATCGCGGGCTCGAGGTTGAGGCTGATGTCCGAGACGTAGGCACGAACAAAGGAGGTGGAGCTGTAGGTGGGCAGGCTGGAGAGGGCGGAGAGACCGCTGGCAAAACCACCGCTGAAGGCACCACCCGCAGCACTGCTGCTGCCCGGACCACCACTACTATTACCAGCTTGGGTACCGAGGCCACTGCGTGGAGGTGCCGCGCTCCCTGCCGTACCACTTCCACTGCCGCCAAGAGCTGCATCCCCTCCCCGTACTCCTCCACCTAACTGTGCCGATGAGCCGTAGCGAAAGACGCCGCCGCCGCTGCTGCGAATGCCGCTGGGGTCACTACCGAGCCGACTGTGCAGTCCCTCCCCTCCCGCTACGGTATTCGTCGACATAAAAGGCGGAGTCGCGAAGCGTTGACCTTCTTCTCCGCGCCGTGAGTCGTAGCCGTACCCGCCCTCGACTCCCATACTTCCACTCCCGCCGACTGTGCCGGTGTAGAGCGGGGGTAAAACGTAGGAGGAGGGTGGAGAGAATGTGGTTGGACGCGGTGCGTCGGTGGCGGAGAGCACCGGTGGGGTGGCAGGGGACGCAAAGGCCGCGTCGTCGCTGTTGTGGTGTGCCGCTGCTGGACCGAAGGGGGCGAAGCTGCGTGGCGCACTTTCCGCATGGCTGAGAGAACTGCGTGGGTGGTGATAGTTGGGGCGTTGGTGGTGCTGGTGAAGAGGATATTGTTGCTGGTGGTGATGCTGTTGTTGTTGTTGTGGGTGGTGCTCGATGCTGCTTCCACCGGCATCCTGTGCAGCTATCGTGTGCTGCGATGAAGTTGGCAGCGGAGGCGTGGGAGGGGAGGACAGGCGGCGGCCGTCTGGTGATGAACTCCACTCTTCTCGCCTCGCGGCTGCACTCTGAGCCATCGTGGCTGTTGATGGCGGTGGTGTTCGGTGTTGCTCAAAAAGCTCACCGCCCGTGCGCCGTTGATGACGCTTCCCATCGTCCTTGGGTGGCGCGTCGCCCTCCTCGACCCCGTCGCGGTGTGCTGCTGCGGGCTCTACAGCACCAAGCAGAGTGGAGTGACTTGCCTCAGGCGAGGTGAAGGTGGGTGTGGTCGCTGCTGCGCCTCCGGTTGATGTGGCCGTCGCCGTCTGCTTGCGCAGGTAGTAGCTCTTGATGAGCTGCAGCAGCTCTCCGTCGAACTCTGGCATGAGGGGCGGGAGATGAGCAGCCTGCTGCGCTTGCTCGTGCTGGTGACGCTCCGTGCCTACATCGACAGCAGCAGCTGTGGCGCTCTCCACTAGTGCTTCTGCGTCTGATATCGTGCCGGTGGATGCAGATGAGCCGGAGTGGTTAGTTGCACCAGCGGCACGTACGTCGGCCCTATGCGGAGACGCTGTTCTGTCAGGCGCAGCAGGTGGGAAGTTGAGTGTGAAAGTCTTCTTTTTCCCTTCTTTCCCTTCCAATTTTCTTTGTAGGTCCACTTCGATGCTTCTTCCCTCCTTTGAGGCATCTTCCCGCTTGTCTTCTACGAAGGGTGTCGTGAAGCCGCGCCTGTCTAGCGACCCGGCATCGTCTTGCCCGCTGCTGCTGTTACTGCTGCTCCTCTTGTGATTTGTCTGTCTCTGCGGCTGCTGTGATCGTCGCTGCTGCTGATGCTGCCGCCTTTCCCCTTCCTTCTTGCCAGAGATGTCGGACGACGACGACGACGACGACGACGACGCAGCCGTGGCGCGTGCGGTGGCAGCGTTGGTGTGGCGCTCGTGCACGGCGGTGTGTTGCGGGAAGAGCTCCGAGGTCTGACAGTAGAGGTCCAACTCGTCAATAATTTCCTCCTCCTCTCCCTCCTCTTCCTCCTCTGTTGCGCTGCGTGTGCCGTCGCGAATATGAGCGACTGACGCAGAGTTGTGGCGCATTACGTGTGATACGTACTTTTGTATGTGGCTTAAAGGCGTTGAGTGCTGTTTTTTTTTTTTTGTTTGTTCGTGTCGCGTCGTTCGCTGCCGCTGCTGCTGAAGTCCAGCGTCGCTGATTAAGAAAAAGGAATAAAACGTACGAGATAAGTGAGAAAGCGGCGCTGGATATCCGGAGAGGAGGTGCAAGTACACGCCAATGGAGACCTTTCTCTCTCCCCTGGCTTCAGAGGAGGGGCGAGGGCAATCGAGGCAGAGGGAAAGAGTCACTCAAAGAGCTATGTGCGGCACAAAAATAAAAGAGCCGCGTGTGAATCTCTAATTCAGGAAAAAAAAAGTTCTAGCCTCCTGATCAGTAAGTGTTTCTATTGAACAGAGAGGCCGACGCACAAATGAGAAGAGCGCAGTGAGGGGGGAAGGAAAGATTAGACAGAAATTTGCAAAGAAGGAGGAGGTATGCACTTCTCCGTCGACATGCATCGGCACCACACTCGTTGGAAGTCATCAGAAAGAAAAAGAATTAGGAGACAGATAGTTTGCATCAGCTTGATGCGCACAGAAGGTAAAAGACTCGACAACCCATTAACCTTTTGCCGCTGTTGCAACGCCTTGTTTCTCTTTTTGAGAGTATGACGACGACAACTGCCTCAAGCCCTTTGAAAGTGGAGCGCAACAGGCTGCAGCGACTACTACTATTCTCCCAGTAAAAACTTTCCTTCGCATATTATTTTTACCTCCTTCAACGCATGCTGCACTGCTCTCTCACAACTAACACTTCGACTCCAAAAAAAAGAAATAATAACAATAATAGTATTAAAGCAAACCGCAGAGAGGGGTCCCAGTCAGCACAAACACAAAACAGAGTCCCGTGATACCTCTGTGGTAGAAGAGCAACCCACGCACATCACAAACACACACACACATACTCACCGGTCACCGAGGCAATAGAGGCTCGCAGCCCACCTCAAATATGCCCATTAGAAAATAAAAATGGGGAAAAAAGGGGTCAAAGTACTGCAACAAAGTTACAGATAATTGGCTAGTGAGTAAAACACAAGCACGACGTCAGGAGCTGTGATGTAGGTAGGAAGATGCCTCATCGGCAAGGCACAAAAGAAAATTACAACAGGACAGAAAAAAATAATAGTGAAGACGAAGAAAAAACGTCACAAGGACATAAGGGAGAACGATGCGCTCCACTCTACAAGTAAGAAACCGAACACCACAACAAAATGAGAAGCACAGAGTAAACATAAAAAAAAAAAGAGAAAATGTGCAAGCAAGTAAAGCTGCAAGAAGCGAGCAAAATCCAAAAAAAAAATGATTATAAGTTTTCTTTACGTGTGTGTGTGTGGGTGTGCGTGTGTATGAGACCTGTTGTCTCAGATCTTTCGCGCTCTTCTCAATCCACGTTGCCCTCTTTCCAGCGCGGTCACCGCTCTGTGTTCTTCTTCATCGTTGCCCAATAACAGATGCTTTCTTTTACATCAACATCGGCGTCTTTACCGGCGTGTTGTGGGCCGACACCGTCATCGCCCCACTCCAGCGCCGTCCCCACCGACCGAGTAGAAAAGCAAATATGTTAACAGGGCCACTGCCTTCAGCATAAATGCACCGTTTACCCAGCTCAGGCACTTGATCTACCGCACGTGCCTTGCTCGGGCACACCGCCGCGTAGTACCGCTCATCTTCTGCATCAATGGGCACAACACGCTGTGCTTTCTGCATGTCCTTGGGAAAGATGGACACCAAGTCGCCATCGCTGCCCTGTGCGAGCGGGTTCGCCAGCTCCATTCGGGTGGCGCCGTGCCAGACACCGATCCACTGCCGTACGGCTACCGTGCCCATTGCAATGAGGCAGAGAAAGCTGTAGTGCAGGACCCAGATACCAAGCGCCGAGGCTTTGGTGGGCCACACATAGTACTGAATAAGAAAGAAGAAGCGGCGCACCGCGTTTGCCAACTTCGACGGTGCTGCGCCATCCGCCGAGGCAGCCGCCACTGCGTTGAGGTAGTCGCGTGTCATCGTGTCGAGGCGCGCATACTGGCGGCAGGGCAGCCCGTGCAGAAGGACATCCATCCCGGTGTTGAGCCAGGCAAAGCTGATGACAGGGGCAGCAAAAGAGATGACAGCAGAAGACAGAGCACCGACCGCGTCTGTCTCCAGCGGTACCGCCGTGTTTGCCGCTTCAGCTCCAACTGCCCCCGCTGCCGCCGCACCACTCACCAGCCTCACGGCGCGAGCCTTCAGCGCTGCAGACATCGCGTCGGTGGGTTGGAAGGCGAAGAAGGCGTCATGGTACCACGGCACCCGCACCGGGCACTGCAGCAGCGTCTGCATGTGCTGCAAGCCCCACAGCATCACGAACAGCTCAAACAGCGTAAAAAAGGTCAACATGAGCACGAAGAAAAGGTGGTTGGAGTAGCCAATCGGGCTGTCCAGCAGGTTCGAGTAGCCGTCGTAGCCGCGGACGATCACGTCCCGCTCGTGGCAGTAGAACGCGCGCAAGGGCAGCTGCACGTGGCGCTCCTGGAAAAAGAAACGCGGGTGCAGCCAGCGGTACTGCCGGGCGGCAACGATGCGCCACAGCGGCGACGTGCGCAGCGTGCCTTCCTCTGAGCTCCGCAGCATGGACCGCGCGGCACACAACTTACACAGCACGGCGCAGACAACCGTACCGACGAGGAGCAGCATCAGCACCCACCGCACGAGGCTCTGCGACTGCGCTACGTAGGCTTCCGCGGCGGCGTACATGGTGGCGCGCGTCGTGGAACTCATGCCCTTCTGCGGCGCCTCGTACGCTGCGTAGCCGCCCACCGAGTTCAGCGGGTTCGACTGCAGGGTGAGGAAGCGGAAGAACGAGAGACCAACGTAGTGCACAAACAGAGGAGGGTGCAGACCAGCACCGGCAGCAGCAGCAGCAGCAGCAGCAGACGGGGACGTGGCGGCTGGTGTCCACGTCGGCCACATATCTGCAGCACCACCGCTCTGACCACCACCCTGAGCTGCCTCGTCGTTCGACGCAAAGAGCTGTGGCAGCCCGAGTGCGTTCCACGCCGACACCTGAACCAGCAAGAAGGCGACCCAAATGCACAGGTTCGCCGGATCGCGCACCCGGTAGAGCCACGTGCCACGCACCGAGTCGGCGATGTTCGCGGCGATGCCCATCACCTTCGTGACGGAAGGCGGCGGCCCTGCGCGGCTGGACTGCGTTGGTGGCGGTGTCAGCGACGTCCAGGCCACGTTCTTAAAGAAGTAAATGCCGAAGGGGAAGTAGCTCACCATCGGGGGCAGCAGGTTCATTAGCACGTAGGTGAGGGCGAGGTAAAGAGGGCCGCTGACGGCCATCACGGCGAAGATGGTGTGGGTGCGAATCATTTGCACGGTGCCGTAAGCACGTCGGTCCCGCACACAGACGTAACGAGCCCCATTACTAACTCCAGCACTCCCGGTATTGGTGTTATGTCCACTGCTGTTGCCTCCACCACCGCTGCTGCTGCTGAGCAGGGCTGCCCGCGCAGAGTCTGACGGAATACCGTCCGCGGAGCTCGCCAGCGCCACCGGGTACGACGACAAGACGTACACCGCCTCGGGGTGGTTGCGGGTTCGGGCGTACTGCAGTGCGGTCCAGCTGTCACTGTCCGCTGCGTTGCGGTCGGCACCGCGGCTCAGCAGCAGCTCCAGCACCTCGGCGAAGCCCTCACGAGCAGCCCAGACGAGCGGCGTGCGGCCGTGCTTGTCCCGCGCATCCACCTCGTAGCCCCAGTGATCAATTAGGTACTGGCACGTCGCGGGTGAGTTGCGATACGCCGCCCAGTGCATCAGCGTGTGCCCTTCCACGTCCCGCATGGCAGGGTCTAGCAGGTAGTAGGGCTTTCGCGTGCGTGGGTTGATCACCGTGGCTGCCTGTGCACGCTGCTCCGGTGTGGGTTGGTAAAACACCGTGCCGTGATCGCTGGTGGGCAGCAGGTGGCCCTCCCGCGCAGCGTCTTCGGTGAGCATCAGCAGGAGCGCTAAGCGGTCGTTCTGCACGGCAGAGAAGGCGGCGTCGAAGCCTTGCCGATCGCGCTGCGACGGGTCTGCACCGTGATCGAGCAGGTAGCGCGCGACATCGGTGTGTCCCGCGGTGATGGACCACTGCAACGCTGTGTGGCCGAGAGAGTTGGTGGCATCGAGGGGGGCGCCATGATCGACAAGGAAGCGCACCACCGGCAGGTGGCCCTTGAAAGATGCCCACATGAGAGCAGAGGCGTTGTTGCCTTCGTACACGGCCCGCCGAGTTGGGATGTCCACCGTGCCTTGGGACCACATCAGGATAGCCGCCTGCACGTTGCCGTACGCACAGGCTTCCTCAAAGCAGGAGGGGAACTGTCGACGACGGATAGCGTCTTGCTCGCGAAACTTTCGCTCCTCTGCGGTGCCAGCAGCGGCTGCTTCGTCCTTGCCTGGCATGCTGCTGCGTCCCCAAATGTGGTAAGGAAAGGCATCAAGCAGACTGCGACCGGTGTGGGGGGTGCCGGGCAGGTACTCGTCGAGGCCCACCTGCCGGTCCCACGCTCCTTCGAGCCACGCACGCATTGCACAGCAGCAGGTGGGTCGACACGAAGCACGAAACTAATAAATACAAGAAAAGAAAGGTACACGAGAACCGTTCTTAGAGTGAGGAGCAACACAGGAGTGTGGAGGAAGGAGAAAAGAAAAAAAAAAGAGAATAATAAAGAAGGACGTGAGGAATCGCAAATCGTTTACGTGGACGATACCAAACAGAAGTACCGACTCGCTCACAGCCGCAAGAAAACTAAAGCTCGCAACGAGTTCCGCTTCGCGAGAGCCGTGAAGGGCGTTGGACACTGCATGCATTGCTGGTATCGATTTCCACAGTGTTGAACACAGTTTGCTGCTCTTTCTTTTTTATTATTACTATTGTTGTTGTCCGTGATCGGACTCTACTGCATCTAGGCAACAAGAAGAAGAAAAGAAGTGAAAGGCTAAAAGCATCGCAGCAAGGCGGAAAAAAGAAAATTTGTACCGCTGACAAACACACTGCATGCTTGCGTTTCCAAAACGAAGCTCCGTGCTGTTGTCCGCTGGCGACGACATTACCACGCCGGCAATGGTAGCCATGCAAAGTCCAACAACACACACACACAAATAAGGATGTTTCAGCTCAGTCATCGTCGCTGGCCTCGCCAGCCCAGCGCTGCACCGCGTTGGGATCGCGCAGGCGCGTCGCGTAGGCGCCGGGATTTGCGCGAAGGTGCGCCGCAAGCTGCTCGAGTGCCTGTCGCGTGTGCGCGGCACCGTCCTCGTCATACTTGCGCAGCCGCCGCTCGGTTGAGGAGAGGGACGCGTACTCGTCGTGGTGCGCGGAGGCCGCGAGTGGGCGGACGTACGCACGCGTCTGTCGCGCTGCATCCGGGACGTCGTCTTGCGGGTCCTCCAGTCCCCACCCGTCGCCCACACTCGTTTGAGACGGTTCGGCTCGCCTCCACCGCTGCTGCGGCTGCTGAGAAGCGGAAGACGAGGCAGCGTGCATCGAACCGCTGATGCTGTTGCGAGGCGCGAGGAACCACCGGAGTGCTCGCGACACGACCAGATACGCGATGCAGGTGGCAATAGTGGCTTCCAGGTTGTGCCGCAAACACAGCCACCACAGCAGCGCCAACAGCACCCGCACCGACCACCGCGTCGCAGTGCGAAGGTAGGCAACGGGAATCAATACCGTCAGCACCACGCCACTCACGGCACAGAGCAGGGCGGCAACACCGACCACTGTCAGAAGCACCATCGAAACGCCAGAAAATAGAGAACCATTCGCTTCATCAGCATCATCGTTGTTTGTGTGGGAAGCTGCTGCACTCCAGAGAGCATCAAGGTTGTAGTACGACCATAACACACTCCACAAACCCTCCAGTGCCGCTGTCGAGCCACCGAGCAGCAACGCCGTCACCACCGCGAGTTTCCCCACTGACATGCGCTGCAGCTCCCGAACAAGGTAAAAGACGCCGACAACGAAGAGCAGCAGCGACCCCGTCAAGCCGGTGACCACGTGACGGGCCAATGCGCTTTGTCCGACGCGTCGCTCCAGCTGCAGCACGACGTAGGCCGACACGATGAGGAGCAGCCACACGTGATCCAGCACCAGCTTCTCCTCCACGTGAAGCAGCAGCGCTTCTTCTGAATCAAAGGCTGCAGGAGTAACACTTGCGCTGTCAGAGCCGGGCAGCGCTACAAGCGCGAGACACAGCGGTGCACCAGCGGACAACATCGCCGTCCACTCCATGTAAAAGGTCACGCCGCTGCCGTCACCGCGAAGCGAGCGTAGATGACCACCACGACCAGCTGCTCGCGCGTTCGCGGCCTGCCGTCCCTTTTCTGCTGCCTTCTCCTCTTCCTCCACCTCGATCAGCTCGGTGTGGCTGTGCAGGACACGTCGGCCCAGCAGCTGCTGCAGTGCCAACGGCAGGGAAGAGGCGGCAGCGGGCTGAAATGGACCGAGCTCCTCGCGCACGTTGCGCAGCAGCTGCAGCGCAGCCGGCATCGACGGCGAGGACGAGCCGCGTCGTGCAGCGTGCGCCGCGATCACCCGTTTCGTGGGCGGCAGCGACCCTTCTGCTCCAAACAAACCCAAATTCTCCCCGCTGCTGCCACTGTCGAAAAAGTCTGCTTCTTCTCCCCGCAGCAGCAGACGTCTTGCCAGACGCACCACGAAGTTCAGCGCGTACGAAACGAGAGTGCCGCGCGTCCCTCTCACTGTTGCTGCGGAGGCCCCACGCGTTGCGGTGTTGCGCTTCGCAGATGCAAAGGCAGGTGCATCACGCACCTGCGGCCGCCGCCCGTTTTGTGCGTCCTTCTGCGGAAACGCACGCTGGAAAGCCAGTTGATCCTCGTGCACCACACGCGCAGCCGCACTGATGGCGGACAAGGAGCACACGTACTGCAGCGACGCGGTGTCTCTCGATGACAGCGACGTAGCGGAGGAAGCAGAAGAGGAGGGAGATGTGCGTTGTGCCATGGGAGGGAAGGAAACCACCCGCAGCAGCCCGAGCGTACCGCGCGTCAACATGTCCATCCGCGACAACGCGTCTCTGTCCTCGTCCATGTCTTCGCCGTAGGTGTTATCGTTGTTGCTGCTGCTTGAAGTGATTGTGTGCCATACACCAACGGGAAAGCGAACAACGAGGCGACGGGTGTAAAAGATGTTTCGCCATGTCGTGCGGCTGGTCCACGACCGCAAGCGTGCGTTGGCGTACACCTCTTCCCCGTACCGCTGCAGTCTTGTCCAAGCCCCGATGCGATCCAGCAGAGAGACGGCGAGATTCCAGCCCGGGACGACGAGCTGGTTGATGGTGTTGTGCACTGCGGAGAGCCACCATATCTCCTCCATCTCGTGCTGCCCGCCGTCTCTCTCGTCCTTCCTCTGCACGGCGCTCGCCCGCGCTCGAGAAGGGATCGATGACTGCGCATCTTGTGGAGCGTGAAGGGTGCTGTACGCACGAAGGCGACGTGCCAAAAGCATATCCACACTGCTATCATCATCATCTTGTCCCGCAGCAGCAGCAGCATCGGGGTGACGACGGCTGCTGACGTTCAGGAAGTAGGAGTGCATCGTGTTAATTGTGACGGACTGAGTGGCGGGTGACGCGGGACCGAGTTGCCACACAACAGCGCCGCTCTCCTGCGCAGTAGTCACGACAGCAGCTGCAGCTGCTCCGCCAGATCGAAAAAGTAGACTGCGATCACCATCGAGGTGCGGTGACACCGGCAGGACGCATTCACCCGAGCGGTCTCCCGTGTCGATAGAGATACCCGCGTCCTTTTCAGTGCTGGAAGAGGAGCTGGAGGTAGTGAAGCTGAGCCAGTCGGAGCACAGCGGCAGCAGACTTTCTCCTTGTCTCTTCTCACTGCCACGCTGAACATCATCATCGTCATCAGCAGCAGTAGCGAGATGAGGGAATGTCGCCTGCGGCTTGTTGTGCTCGTCGTGTTGATACTTTCCATCTTGAGCTGCGTTCTCTTTGACGTCAGCGGTACTTATCACCAACTCCTCTTTGGCTGGTGAAGCATTTTCTGCATCTGTGAAAGAATTTATGAGCGTTTCTCTGGCGGTGTGGCGGTCGGTGGTCTCGCTCCCGGTGGTGGTGGTGGCGACGCCGTGAAGCGCACACAGGGCCACCAGGAGCACCACGAAGGACAGAACAGAGGCGATGCGCATCCGCGATGCCACACGCGTACTGTGAAACAAGTAGGCTGATACAGTGGAGAGAGGTGAGAGATGGGAGAGGGCGGTCGCAGCAAATGTAGAAAAGCACCATTTTTTTTTTAAACAAGTATTATTTGAAGAGAGGTGGATGTGCAAGCATGCAGTAAGACATGGGAGAGACGAGAATTACGCGACTAAGCTGGTGACGAACCAATTAAAGAGGGGAGGCCGACGCCCACATAACGCGTATCAGCACCACGGCTTCGCTTACCGCAGCACAAGTTGCGCTGCTGAAGCCGGTAAGTTGCTCCTAGTCTTGCGACAATACTTTTCCGTCGCTCTTTCACTCTCTCGCTTTTTTCCAAAGTGGCAGTGCTACCTTAAAATACTACTAGTAGTAATGGAAGCTATAATAGAGGTGACGATGGTGGAGACACGAAGAGTGATAAACACAACAGAGCATCAGTGTGCGCTTCTACTCCACATAGAACAAAAGAAAAAACACTTTCTTCACCTCTGAGAGAGGCATTTTTTTCTCTACTTCAGGAGAACACAGAGGAAGAAGACCGCCTGCACACGCACAGACAGACGGAGAGAGAGGCGTCGAAAAACGTTGCCGTTCCAAAGAAAAGTGTGAAAGGATTAAAGCCATCGGCAACAACACAATACCCAGAGAGAACAAAAATAGAAATGCCAGGAGCCTCACTCTGACGTTTTCGCCCTCTCATCTGCCGCCAAACACTTCTTTGCGAGGCGGACAAAGCGGACGATGTCCACCACGCCCCAAATGCCGAAAATCACCGTCGTGGCGACGATGCTCTTGTAGTAGACGCGCTCCAGAGCTCCCTCCACCTGCTGTGTCACCTCGACACGAACGTCGTCGTGCACCACGCCGGCAGGCCACCACCGCCGCCGTGGTAGCACCACACGCACACCCGCCGCGCGCTGCCAGAGGCCACCCAGAACACGTTCGAACGGCACAGCCAGGATCGCCTTCACCAACAAGTTCCCCAGCATCGCATGGGCAACAGCCTTGGAGTTCGTGCCCGATCCCACCGTTGCCGGCGTCAGCAGCACCCACGGCGCCGCGAACAGAAACATCGCGGAGGCAAAATTCAGAAGCCCGGCGCGCGTGCTGACGTGTGCCTCGGAGAAGACGCTGTAGGTGCGCAGGGAGACGCCGCCCGCCACCATCATAAACACCGAGCAGCCCGTCATGAAGCCGCAGTTGCCGTGATGACGGCGCGAAACCCGCGCACGCCGCAGGTGCACCTTCTTGGCTGCGCTGTGCGCCTGCGCATCACCCATCCGCACCTCCTCCACTCGCGCGTGCGAAGCTATTGTGGTTCCACCGCCGCCGGCTGCGATGACCGTGGTCGACTCCACCACCGTCTTCTTGGCGTACTGCATGTACCACACCGACTCCTTCTGTGTGAGACCGAGGGGCAGGAGGAGGGTGCCGGCAACGGCGTGGAGCAGCACCGCCCAGCGAGGCATTTTCCCACGCATCAAGAGCTGCATTCCCTCTGCGCCTTGATAGATGTAGCAGTCGGTGGTGATGGGAGCTGCTGTGGATTGTACCACGCCAGCACCAGTGGCATTAGCAGCAGCTGTTGCGGCGGGGGCAACGATGACAGTGCAGGGTACGTACTGAGACGGGTGTGTCAGTACGTAGACGAGGTAGCAGACACTGCCGGCGTGTATGGCAAGACGGAGACCGCTGGAGGAGATAAGATAGCGACGGAACCAGTGCTGCTGCTGCTGTTGCTGCTGCTGCTGTGGTTCCGCGTCTTTTGGTGCCGTCGCTGTGGCATCCGTGTTCTTGTCCGCCTGCTTCTCCCTCGTACCCCTGGTAGGGTCGTAATGGTAGTAGGGGTCGCTCGCAACCACGATGGCGATGACGCTGTCCCACTGCATCCTGTTCAGCGCGGCGAAGAGCGACGTCGGCGGCTTCCGAGAGCCGCCGTGTGCGCTGGTGGCCGACATATTTTTTTTTTGTTTTTGATTCCCGTTTCGTCAGGTAGTTGCGTGCGAATAAGGTTTTAATGACTAGAGCACGTGGGAAAAAAAAAAGAAGAAAACAACTCAATATGGGAAAGGACTAGTGCAGCGCGCAGCACTGCGGCTGGTGAAGATAAGAGGAAAAGAGTTTTTTTTTTGAGTGTGTGTGTGTGTGACAACGCAACGCGCGCGTCACTGTTCGAGAAGTCAGCTCGTCACAAACGGAAAACAGAAACGAGCAGTCGCAAATAGAAATATAAGGCAAAAAGAAAGCCGCGGAGTTGAAGTGCGTGTCGAGAAAAGAAAGAAAGATGTGGGGTAGGTAAGATGTCAAAAAATAGAGAAGAAGCGATGCAGCAAGAGGAGTACTTATAGTCAAGTTTGCGGTCTTGCAATTAGTAAAACCCTCTTGAAGGTCGCAGTACACAGTACGTACACGCCTTTGCTGAGAAAAATGTAGGAAGAGGCAAAGGAAAAGGAAACAGAAATAAGTGAGCGTAATAGGTTGTGCGAGATGGGCGAACCGAAATTCGGAAAAATAATTAAGATGTTGATAAAAAGGCTAAGAGTGTTAAGGCAAACGACTACGCAAGAGATTGCGAATACACGAAGATCCGTTTTGCTACTTTGAAACCGTTTTCTTTTACAATTGCTTTTTTTTGTTATTAGGTTAATAAACCGCGTCTACGCTATAGCGAGAGAGTGCTGATCAGAACAACTGCAGCAGGAGCACTGAGAAGCGTCATGCCAAAAAGAAAAAAAAAGAACAAACATTTTGGAAAGCAGTGTTCGCATACACCGATAAGATGTAATGGGATGAAGGAAGCGACGTGCGCAATAGTAAAACAAAAGAGAATGAGAGAAAAAGAGAAGGAGGAGGGAAGTGAAAAGGAGAAAAATGGATGGCGACATGCACACTCTTTGCCTTCCTTCGCTTAGCTGAAAGAGAAACTCTCATGGCGCAGGCCGGGAGAGCTTTTGAGAAAGCGGACTCAAATGAATTACACACACTCACACACCTGCACGTCTTCACAAAATGTCGATAAGCTTTGTTGTCTGTCGCTGAGAGACGGAAGGGAGTCGTCGTGCGTTCCTGCGAATGAATGTGCATGACCGCCACACACCGCAGTGAAGCAGATGTGCAGAAAAAAATCCCGAGTGTGTGCACAACGCTTGTACAACACTACGGACAGCACAACACTGTTGCTAACGGCGCTCCAATTATCTTTTTCTTGTTGTTTTGTTTCCTGTGAGCAAAAGATGATGCCTTTAACTATAAAAGGAAATATGGAAGAGGAAAGGCAATGTATGAAGGGGAAAAAAAAGGCCAGCTACTTGTATTATTACAAGTTTTTTTTTTTTGGATCGCACCACCAACGTCACGAGCAAAAAATAGCGTATCGCAGCTGTTGCCGCAGCACCGTTCAACGATTAGATAGAAAGAGAGATCAGGAATCTCCCAGCGCAGCAGCTGAAAATCGCCAGCACGTACATACGCAAACACACAAGCAAATATTTAAAATATTTGAAAGGCGCACGCTGAGGCACAGAGAGAAAGAGAGAAGAAGGCAAGTGAAGCACGAGCTTTCCACCAGTAAAATCTTTCTCTTGTTCGTCAATGAAGACGTTCAACAATCCCACTGACAATGCGCACTCGACAAAGAGCATACGACGAGAAATAGAATTAGTGGGGACACAGCAAGAAAAAAAAAAAGCGAGAGTGCGGATGTTTTTTTTTTTCTTGCGCAGATTTGTAATGTTCAAATGCGAAATGCAACACACGAAAAGGCAAAAAAAAAAAAATGAAGCGTGCGGCGCAGTAGACGCAGAGCCAATGGCAGCTCAACAAACTTTTCATTCTTTTTTTATTTTTTTTTTAAATATCTGAAAAAAAAAAGAAGAAAAAATGACGCTGGGATCTTTCGCGTTGATTGTTTTTTTTTTTCGATTTTCCGCTTGGCTGCGTGGCAAACTTCTCGACTGTCCTCACTCTGAGTATGGGTTTGTGTGTGTTCGTGTGGGCCTCCTTCTTGGTGGATCTAAGCAGAAGAGAGCGGGAGGCGTCAGAGAATGGCGCGTCCTACACACACACGTAAGCCCATACATACACAGAGAGACACCGACACGTGTGCCCTGCAAATAGTTTTTTTTTTTCTTCTCAGGCAGCCGAAGCAACGTTCCTCCCCTACTTCGCAGATACACCAGCAACGGCCGCAGCATGCATTCAATAAGCGCATACACGTAAAGAAAGGTAATCCGTGTTGGTGTCCGTAAGGCTGCATTCAACTCATCCTCTTCTAAACAAACAAACAAAAAAAAGGAGTAACATACCGTCGCACAAGTTCAACAACGAAATATGGCGCTACAGGTCCAGCATTAAACCAAAATAAAAGATTTCAAAGGGGAGGGGGAAAGTGGTTCAAAATTACAAGACGCACACAAACAAGCCCAGAGGCAGACACGCGGAGATGTTCCATAACTGCAAACACACAGTCACACACACAAAAAAAAAGAGAAATAATCAGAAAGAAGAAGAGGTATGGAACGAGAAAAAAAACTGGAAAAGGAAAAAGATAGCGTCAACGCGTGCCAATCCCGGAAAATGATAACGGGGGAAGGAAATTTAAAAGAAAACAAACGAACAAAACAAGACAAATACACTCTGAGAGAGGGATAAAGAAGATGCTGATGTTAGCACACGAAGAAATGCAGGCAAAGGAGCAGAAGATTCTGTTTTCTTTTCACTGCGATAGTCGCTTTTAGATTACTCGAGAATGTGTGCGTGTGGTTTTTTGTATTTGTCTGGAAGATGCTGCACCTCTGCCCTGTCATTGGAGGGGTCGTGAGAAGGACAACAGGTGCCTTGAAAAACTCTAAAAAAGGAAAACCAGAAAGAAAAAAGAAAAGGAAAAGAAGAGTTGGGCGAAAAAAGACGAAGACAATTTGTTGTCCGACGCAACACGTGCAGCAGCGTTGTGTGATCGTGTATAGGTGAACACATATCGACGCTGCCACTCGGTGTGTTCGCACCGAAGCAGGAATGCTGGGTTCGTTTGTGTTTAGTGCGTGTGAGTGTGTACGCATGTGTTTCGGCCTCGCGACTCGCGGACGCAGGAGAAGAGAGGAACTGGAACACATAAGAGAGAGAAAGAATAGAAAGGAGAAAGAGAAACAAAAAAGAAAAGAACACAAAGACACACACACATAAACACAGGGACCACGCAAAAAAAAAAGAAAGATAAACACGCACGCAGAAAAAAAATGCAACAAGAAAGGGAAAGTGTTTTTCGTCACGAAATCAAAACGCCGTGACATGCGAGTGCGTGTGTGCAAAGCTGATAGAGAGAGGCTCTTCATGAAAGGTTGCTCTCCATCTTTACACTGCTGTTGCAACAAAGGAAAAAAAGAGAAAAGAGAAAGAGACGTTCGCACACATACAAACAGTCACAGTCATACAGTCACGTGTGACTATGTGTGTGTCTGTGTGTCTGGAGCTCTGCATTAGTCTATGAATTATCACCACAACGCGCCAACAACAACAGAGAGAGAGAGAGAGAGAAACAAAAAGAGAGAAGAGCCCTAGTGGACGCCGTTCATGCTGTCAACAAGAAGTTCGAAGAGCAGCGGGACGACAGCAAGAGCACTGACAAACAAAGACGAAATCGAAATCGAGTCGCGGGACAGAGTAGAAAAAAAACGGTCGAAAGGAGTGAGCAGAAAACGAATGCAGTATGAAATAGTCCGTGAGTGTTAATTAAAGCGCGGTGTCGAGGAACACCACCAGCGCTCACGCCAGCACCGACACACACACACATACACACGCTCACTCGCACACCGGGGAAAGACACGTTCTCCTTTCTCTGAAAAACACAAGAACAGCAATACGCAAATGAGAAGAACACAAGCAGCGAAGTGCAAGCAGTCACGCTAAAGCAAAAAGAAAACAGAAAGAAGTGCAGAGAGTGTAAATCACAAGGCACAGAAGTCCCTTCCGCGCACACGGCCCTGTTCCACCCCTTCCTTCTTCGATGGCGTTGCATGTCAAACTGACAAGGTTCCCGCACCTCTAAATAAGAAAAATAATTATCGATCAAAAGCAACGACATCATCATTATCACCACAAAAAAACAGGACGTTTCTGAACAAAAACAAGAGCAGCGTTGCAGCTCCACTCACCGCACACACACGCACGGAAAGCTACGCATCTGCCGGTTATGCACACACGACAAAAAAAATTACCGGCGACCGTCTTTGCTCTTCGTCGCGTGTAGCGGCATGCGAGCAGCCAGGTAGGACGACACGCGCTGCTGGTGCGCCTCACGCAGTTGCCACACACGCCGACGCACCTGCTGCGAAATGGTGCGTCCCGCTGCGTTGGCGGACATGGCGGTACACAGCGGCGCAGGTGGCAAGCGCAGCGCAGTACGATCGCGCACAGGCGGAGCAAAGGCTTGATGCTGACTGGATGACAAGGAAAGGGAAGTAGTGCCGCGGCGCTGCAGGCGTGTGTCGCGTGAGAACGCGGCTGAACTACTTGCAGCCTGCTGCGTGAAGCCGTGGCGCATGAGCGTGGACGTGGCCCACCAGGCGAGTGTTGCTGCCGCTGCTGCTGCCGCGGATGCTTCTCGCGCGGCGTCGCCGTCCACTCCTGCGCTCGCCAGCATGGCAGCGGTGGTGGCGGTGGCTGCTGTGTTCCCTGCAGTCGTTGCTGTCGTGCCGTCTGGAGTGGTGTTTGCGTCGGTCACGGCGTGTTGGATGCGGCAGCACTCGTTCTCGCGGTCGCGGTAGTGCAGCAGCAGCTCCACCCACTCTGCTTCCTCGTCCTCTGCGTCCTTGAGCTGCTGCATATAAAGCTGATCGCCTTCGCTGTCTGCGGCTGCCGCGTACGCTCCTGTGCTGCTGGCGCGCGCACCGATCACCGCCGATGCTGCTGTCGTGGCAGGCGCAGAAAACGCGGTGGACACTCCCGCTGTAACCGGCGACAGCAACGTGGACTTGTCGGTCAGTGGCGACGCAGCTGCGGCACGGCGGCGCTGCGCGATCGCGTACTCGGCCACCTCTCGCGCAGCTAGCATCTCGACGTCATCCCGCACACGATGGGGGTCCCACTGCAATGGCGAGCGCCAGCCGTCATTGACACGGTAGGAAAGTGCGCGACGCTGCTGCTGCTGCTGCTGCTGCTGCTGTGGCGTCCAGGCGAATTCCGGCGTGGTCGCTGCGCTGCTGCTGCTGCACGGACGACGACCATCTTCGTGTTGGCCGCGGTAGTCCAGCTGCTGGGGGCTGCAGTACGGAGAGGAGGCAATGTCAGACGGGGAGCCGAGCATCGAGAGAGGAGCCGCATTAACGGACGATGCCGGAGGAGGAGGAGGAGCTGCAGCACGCATCGTGGCAGTAAAGGGCAGCGCGGCCGGTGTTGCATCCCCACGCTGCCGCACAACTCCCACACTTCTATCTCCTTCTTGTTGATGATGGTGATGGTCCTCAACGGGTACGCGTTGAACATCGCCGCTGCCGTCCGCTTCCTCCTCGTCGTCCACGGCGAAAAGAAAGTCGGCGTTGCGCAGGTAGTGCAGGTGGGCGCTCGTGCGGCTGCTGAGGTGGGCCGCGGTGGTGGCCTCCGTGGCGCGTGACGGCGTGGCAGCGACAGAGAGCGCCGCGACCGCACTCCCGGTATCCACCACACCAGCAGTGTTGTGCCTCGCGGCAGCGGCATTAATATCACCTGTCCCTGCTGCTGCCGCTGCTGCTGCTCCTGTTGCTGCTGCTGCCGCGGACCCAGCCGCAGTCCCCCACGCAAACAGCGGTGGCGTTGACAAGGCCCGTCCCTCACGTCTCGCCAGCACCGCGCGCGGACTGGCCATCACGTCCGGTGTCACCAGCGCTGACGTGGTGTGGCGATCGCCTAAGCGGTACGACGGCGGCTGCTGCAGCGAGTGTGCGTGCGGGTGTGGATGGTGGTGCGACTGCAGCTGCAGCTGTCGGTGCAGCGGGTTCTCTTCGCCCTCCGCGACGGAGGCAGAGGAGGAGAGCGGAAGGCATAGCTCACGGGGTGTGCTGCAGCTCCCGCAGGGACCACAAACAATGGTAGCGGCATCACCAGAGGTGAGACGGAGGTGCAGTCCCATCGTGGTGCGAGCAGGGGTGGACGGGGTCGAGAGGCCGTGCAGTGTTCCGCAGCCGCAGCCAGCGCCACAGACGCCGCTCTCCGTGCCCCACTCCTCGTAGCTGCCGAGCGCCGAGGCATCGACGCTGGAGGAGACGTGGCGCCACACCCGCGCGGCGCAACTCGGCGAGCGCCACTCCGACGCCGCGGGCGAGAGATCGAAGGCAACGCCGCTCTGTTGCGGAGGAGGGCAGGGACGGCGCAAGGGGCTCTCAGCCTGTATCAAGCTGGGTCCCGCAGTGACAGAGGGAACATGTGCATCCTTGTGTGCTGCTGCTGCTGCTGCGCGACTCAAGTTTTGAATTGCACCATCACCTCTCTCACTGCCCTCAATGCCGGTTGCTGCTCCTGCAGCTGTCATCGCATCGACGTAATGATGTTCGCCGCCACCAGCGCCGATGTTCGGGTTGCCTCGGAGCACGTAAGCGCCGCGGTACATCGGCACCCCGTGCGTCGGCCCGTCCACGTTGTACGCGTCGTGTGACGGCAGCACCATCGCTGGAATGCGCTGATCCACCGGTGTCGACAGCCCCTGCTGCGCTCCTTCCTCTAACTGCTCTGCATCCTTCTCCTCTCTCACCGTCAGCGTCGTTGTGGTCACCGTCGTGGTGGGACGCAGCGGCGGGCTCACGCTGCTCTGCCGCAGGACGGACGCCATGGTGAGCGGTGGTGGGAGACCACGGCGGCGGCTCGGCTCTGCGGGCTGTTGCTGTTGCTGCGTGCGTGCGTGGAAAGCTGGTCCAGAGACGTGTGCGGTCCCTCTCTGCCCCATAGACGGCGTTGGCAGACTGCGCAGCGGCGGGGGAACCGGCAGTGATGAGCGGTAGCTGCCCTGCATCAGCGAGCTCCACACCGGGGAAGACGACGCGGAGAGGTGCGACGGGGTTGCGCGCTGCCCACTGCCCACTGGTGAGACAGCCGCAGGCGACGCGTACGGCGGCGGTGAGGGACGACGTTGGCTGTGATGAAAGTTGTTGTGCTGTGGTCGTGTCTGCGACGGCTGATGTCCCTGGTTGTGGTGGTGATGGTGGTGGTGGGTGGGACGGCCAGCAGGGCTCTGCTGCTGATGCTGCAATATTCGATGCTGCTGCGGTGGTGTGCTTAAAGATCCGTCGGCGTACGCGGCCATACTGCTGCTGGTGGTCGCACTCGTTGGGTGGACGAGTCGATGACGGTTACTGGGGTGGCGTGCAGCCGTGCCGTGTGCGCCGGAGGTCGGCGTAGTCGCAGGAATGACACGGGACATGGCTGCGTATGCCACTCGAAAAAGAAAAAAGGATAAATGATAGTGGCAAGAGAAGAAAAGGAAAAAAAAAACACGCTGCAAGGTTGTGTTCACGGTCTGAGAGTCTTACTCTGTGAGAAAGAAAGAGGGAGACACACACAAGAGTCTATAATGTGGTACGTGAGCAGTCTCAGCACACAGTGCGGCGGAGAGCCACAGGGAGCTGAAGATGGACACCAAAGAACAAAGAAGATACGAATAGAGTGGAAAAGCGGGGAGACTCACACAAACACACGTGCGGCACTCCACAAGCACACTAGAAATAACTAAATGCACACACAAAAACACACAAAATAAACACGAGCAAACAAAGGATGCCTTTGACGCTGGAGGAGAGCGAAGGCGCCGGTGAGCGGGAATACACGCGCGAGGTACAAGGAAAAAAAAAGAGATTCTTCCAGAAATCACCACGTCAACGACAATCGAGGATCAGTGATGAGAGGTAGGATAGAGAAAAAAAATTTCTAAAGATGAAAAGAATAGAAAACAGAAAATCCGCTGTAGGGGTGAGTGGATTTTTCTTTTGTTGTGTGTTGAGTTCCACGCAGAAAAAACACACACTTCCACACACCTACAGAGGTAGACCAGAGGAAAACAACGAATAAACTTCAGCCAAACAAAAAAAAAAATGCACGCAAGAGAGTACACAAACAGAAGTAGAGAAAAAAAAAAAGCGAGCACACAAGCAGTTCTTTGCGCTTCGCGAAGAGCGAAGAAACTCCAGCGCGGAGATGTATGTTTCTTCCTCACTGCGTCCGACGTGAGTTCGGTACGTACAGAGAGAGAGGAGAAGAGCAAGAAAGGAATTGAAAAAAGGGGAAAAAGAATAATGAAACAGAAGTCGAGAGGTCGGGTGACGCAGCAAGCTGAAGTGTAGCTCAGTCTACAGCAGCAGGGTGTACAGACCCACTCTCAGACAGAGCAAGCGAGAGGAGCAAGATGAAAAAGAAAAAAGAAAAGCAAGAAGAGAGAGCAATTCGGAGGGATCTGGTCTGGGGTGTTTTGACGTCTATGAAGGGGGCAAACACGCAGCCGAGATGCACAACAAGAGAGAGAGAGAGACGAAAAATCGGATACAAAAAAAAAAGCGGAGCTAAAGAGAGAGAGTGAAACAAAGGTGGTAGTTGGTGTGTGAGAAGCAATGCCAATTCACCACGCAAACACACACAGACACACTTCTAAAAAAGAAAACGAAGAGGAAAACTGGCAACACGCGAAGTCACTGTAATCAGACGAAGATCAAAAGTCGCGGTTTCCCTTCCGCATGCCAGCCAGGCAGCAAGAAAAAAGAAAAAAAAAGAAAATACGAATATATATATGAGTGCAACTTCTATGCGATCGCCTTCTGTGTCGATGGGCCCACTGCGGTGCACCGTGTCAGAGAGGCGTGAGGAAAAAGACAATAACAACAAACTAAAAAAATTAAAGATGCGTGAGGAAGAAGCGGCACCACTGAAAAATGAATTAAAAAGAACAGCAAGAGATTGGGAAAAAATTGAGAGAAGAAGAAGCTGCGCTGTGGTATGACGAGTGGCTGTCGCGACGACAACAACCTCGTAGGAACACGAACACAAACCCACAAGAAGAGAAACCTGCGTCTTTTCCAATGCCCAATAAAACTTTTCCCCTCGAGAAGTCAGTAGAAAAAGAAAAAAAGCAGATAGCGAAAAAGGGAGAGAAAAAAAAGAGAAAAAAGAAAGAAAGAATAGTGTTAAGGCACTCTGATGGAGTTGCGCGCACTGCTCAACGAATGCGCAAATGGAAAATAAGTAAATAAAGGCGGAAATGGGAAACAAGGCGAGAGGGGAAAGCAGCAGTATGAATACAGCACTATGAACAGGTATATGTAAATTTAAGTATGAAGATGGGTAGATGGGTAAGTGTGGGAAAACAATTCTGAGAGAGGGGGAAAAGACAGAGAAAAAACAAGCGGAGTGGAAGAGCCTCGATGACACGCGGAAAGTAAAAAATACTGAAAAAATAAGAAAGGGAGAAACAAATATAAAGAGAGAATGAGAAGACGCGAAAAAGAATGTGGCTGGCGAGGCAACAGTAACGGGAGCGAGAAAACAAAAAAAAAAGAGAGGGAGAGAACACACACGTTGACAATCAACAAGGGAGATGAAGAGAGATGTAGAGTGAAAAGGCCAAGGAAAAAAACAGGAGAAGTAGCGTTTGTATGAGAGGTAAAGGCAATAAATTAACGAAGAGAGAAACAATATATATGAAATAAAGAAAAAAGGATGAGTCGTCTGGGGTGCCCCGCAGCGGCAGTGCTTTACACGCTATTTTTTGTTTGTTTTTATCTTCTTGTTAGTCTCTAGAGAGTTTTGTACGGCTGTCTAGAGAGATAAGAGTGAGAGAAACAAAAGAAGTGATCGCGTCGACGCACAACAAGAAAATTGATTTAAGATAAAAACGAAAAACAAATAAGATAAGGAAGAGTGAGAAATTCGATGAAAGAGAGTGTGGAAAAGTGAATAAATACCGGAGATGGTCAGGAGGAAGAGGTTGCCGCTCTTCGCACGTGCTGACAAAAACAAAAAAAAAAACGAAACAAGGGAAGACGAGACGAAATACACAGACACGCACTCAGATTCACACTCACACCTTTCTTGAGGAGAAATTTTTTAGAAAGGAGAATGTGGGTGGTAACGGATCGAGAGGAAAAAATCTGCGTTTCTCTCTTTCTATTTCAGCTACAAGGCACAAGACTGACCTTCACGTACCACAAAAACAAAAAAAAAAGTAGTCAAAGAAACAAACGTGGAGAGGATGAAGTGCACAACGAGGGCAAAAAAAAGGAGGAGGACGAGACGTAAGATACGGAAGATGCGATGGGAGAGAGAAGGCGAGGCACTGGCGCGAATGCGCACCTGTGCGGGTAGCGAGAGAAGGAAGAAGACGTGCGACCTGCTGCGAGAGCAACAGCGTCCGTCTGCGACGTCGGGAGCAGAAAAAAAAAGAAGGAAAAGGAGAAACAGAAAGCAAGGACCACACACACACGAGCGTTGTCAGAGAAATCAAGCCTGGACAGCTTGTGGTACAAATCTCGTGGCAGAGAAAGAGAGAGGGAGGGAGGGAGAGAGAGGGAGGGAGAGAGAGGGAGAGAGACGGCGAAAAAAAAAAAAAAATGCCGCTAGATACTTTAAAAAAGCGGCGACGGAGCAAACGAAAGAAGAAAAGATATGAAAAGAATAGTGGTACTGAATAGGAGAAAAGAAAGGGAAGCAAAAAGGAAAACAGAAAGAAAAAAAACGAGTACAAGTAATGAGCGCGAGTGCGTCACCCGAAGTCTTCTAGATGGTGATAAGAGGTGAGTAGCTCTAGCGGAGAAAACAGAGGAAAGAAAATAAGGAGAACACCTCAGAGGTAAAGAGAAGGCGGTGGTGTTTGTGTCAGCCGCAGCTGGTCCACAAAAATAAAAAAAACTTCGGTGCTGGCAGGGCAAAAAAACTTTTTGTTCTCTTCTTCTTTTCTTAGGCGAACAGAAGGAAAGCAAAAAGAATTACACGCAACTGCGACACTGGACGGAAAAAAAAGTCGAGATCTGAAAAAATATATAGAGAAAGATAGGGAAAGGGAAAAGGGGAGAGCTGTAGATGCGTTTGAAACACAAGAAGGTACAGCACACAGCGAGGAGGCAGACTGTGCAAAAAGACACACACCAGAAAAAAATACACACACCCCGAGTTCAGCCCTAAATCACAGGATTATGATGAAAAGAAAAGAAAAAAAAAAGTGGGAGTCAAGCTCGCGAAGAAAGATAGAGAGAGGTAGAGAGACACCGCCTTTTTCCTTATTGTGGATAAGGTTATGGGAGTGCAATGAGAAGGAGCGGAAATGCGCTCGTCTTCCCTCTTCTTCTTCTCGTTTGTTTGTTTTTGTGTCTTGTTGTTCTTTCCACACGATGTCGTCCCACAGATGCCAGCAACTCAACGAGGCGGAGAAGAGAAGACGGCGATGGCGACAGCAAGAGAGCGACACGTGTGGCTGTAGAATTATTATGGCTTGCCCAACCAGGGAAAAAAGAAGGGGGCAGCTGCTTGAAGTACTCTATACCTGTGAAAAAGAAGAAAAGGAAAAAAAATACACACAAATAATAGGTTTTTGTTTGTTTGTTTTAGGAGACGGGAGTGGCGTGCGTTGGGTGCGTCTGTGCAATTACCCGTGACTGCAGTCAGTGCCAGCATAATTGTCGAATGACGGAGAGAGAGAGAGAGAGAGAGAGAGAGAGAAAGGGGGAGATGTAAAGAGAAAAGGTGTGGTAAGCACAACAAAGTGGACCAAAGCAGTGGCAGTACGTCTTTTCCATCTAGTCCTTCCTTCGCAAGGCGCAGGCACCAACGCTCGGGTCGAATGCATCAGTAAAGATTGAATAGTAAACCCTCTTTTCTTTTTGCTTTGTTGATGGACGACATTAAGATGTGAATACGACGCTCCTTTTGCCACTCCAGCACCGAAGCATCTGCTGTTGTAACTGTTATCGTTTTCAGTTCTTGTGACAATAGAAAGGGTGAGCACATACTGTTGGCGAAGAGCGAGCAGTGAGGAGAAACCCCAAAAGCAAGGTGAAGTAGCAAAATGAGAATAAAAAAAAGCTAAGAAAACGTAAACAAGCAAATCACAAGACGGGGGAAGCCACGTCGAGAGAGATGTATAAAGAGAGGCAAAGAAATCTATTGTGTATTACCGCACGTGGCAAATCGCATCGCCGTGAGAAGGACAAAGAATACGAGGAACGATAAAAAACAATGGTGAAAGAAAGCTACGGAGGTAAGTCCGTCACTGCCCCTCCACTCACGCCAACAATGCCGAAGCAAAGCCTCTCTCTCTCCAGAAAAAACGCAATGGCAGCGTTGTGGGTACGCACCATCGTCTGTGCGTCTTCCTCCGTTTTGCCCCCTCTTCAACCACTACACATCCATCACCACCACCTCCACGTTCAACACGTAGAGGCTGTGCTGAAAGCCTACCTCGCTCGCAGCGCCACCGCCTGCATCCGAGGACGACTGTGATGCCTGTTGCTGCACACCGGCCACGTCGCACAGCGTCGCCGCGGCCGCCTTCCACGTGCTCAGCGGGGGAGAGTCGAAGGTGACACACGCACTCGTGGCGCCGTGGCACAGGCTGCTGTCCAAATACACACTGCTGCCACACCCGCCACCGCCAATCACGATGGACGTCGTGCGACAGTTGATGAACTGCGTGTTCTGCCGGCTGGCGTGAAACACACGAAGCTTCGGTGCTGCTGCTGCTGCCGCTGCTGTGGTGCTTTCCTGTGACCCTGGCACGAGAAGCTGAAAAACAAAGCAGTCCTGCGAGCCGTAGTAGCGTCGCGACTCCAGCCGCAGCAGATCGGACAAATACGCGCCGATGTACATCTTGTTGTACGGCGTCGTGGCAGAAAAGTCTGGCGCTGCGGTGGCACGGCTCGCCTGCTCCACCGTGAGGCCCTCTCGCTGCTCCGCCAGCGCCGCGCGCACTCCAGCGTCATCTTCGGCGAATTGGAGAGTCGTCGACGCCGGTAACTCGAGCACCAGCAGCATCGGCCGCGCGTCCCCGGCTGCCCCGCTCTCGGTTGCACTGGGCAGACTAAATAAGCCGTTGGGCTGCCGCTGATGCCGCTCCCTCTCCTGCCGGCAGTTGGCGAGCAGTGTGGCAAGGCTCACGCCGTGCATGCGGGTGCTGTAGATGACGCGCCACGGCGCGTACTGCTGCAGGAGGGGCAGCTGCGCGTGGAGGAGTCGACGGCAGGCCGAGGAGAGCAGTGACACGCCGGGCACGTTGGCGTTCACGGCATCTGCCTCGTGCTGTTGCCGCTGCAGGACCTCAACAAGGCGCCGCGTTGCCTCCTGCGTCTCAACAGACGTTGTCGTGAAGGCGGAGAAATCGAGCGAGACATCGGGCGTGTAGGCGGGCGGCACATCCCAATCCACCTCCATCGCAGCGACGTCCGACACACTCAGCCCTGATGCGGCTGGCTCTTCTTCCTCATCATCCAACGCTCGCTGCTGTGCTTCGAGACTCTTCTGGCGTGTCGCGGAGTGCTGCCGACGCTCGCGTATCGCCTCCTGCGTGGGAATCGAGAGTGTGCGGGTGTTCCAGAAGGTGGAAAGGACGGGCTCCTGGCGTGGCGTGGGCTGGGGAGCTGATGGCGGTGGCACCACAGCTGCTGCTGCTGCTACTTGCTGCGCCGGTACCGGTTGCTGTTGCTGTCCTTGCGGTGGTGCGCGGAGAACGAGCGAGGGATCGGGTTGGACGGCTGTGGTGCCGACCATCGACGGTGGCCGCACCACCTCTCCTTCTTGCCCTCCCTCAGCGCTGCTCGCACCGGCAGCAGATGCGGTGATGGTAGACGGGAGAGAGTGTGAAGAAAACGCCACAGCAGCGCCACCCACTGGTGTGCTGAGCGCGTGCCCGCCACGCTGCGCATCCGCCAAGGCCCGCGCGTAGTACCGCTGCGTCTCGCCCTCCCGTCGCGTGCGCCACTGCTGCCACCACAGCTCCCCAAAACGGCCGCGCATCGCAACTTGTAAGATGTGAAGGGCCTTGTTCAGCTCCTGCGCGACGAGCTCGACGTGTGTGCTCGTCACAGGCTCCAGCGTGTGGAGTTGGGGGTAACGGTAGAGAAGCGTCAAGAGGCGAAGGCATGCGGCTTCACTGGGTGTGCGACTTGCCATCGCTGCCGTGGTGGTGTGCAGCTGCGTAGCCGTGGTGCTGGTGGTGTTCGCAGCCCGCTGTGTCAGCGCCGCACGCTCACTCTCTTCCACCAGAGGCGAAAGGGGGAAGATGCTGCTGTCGGCGCTGGTAATCGCAGCAGCCACGGTGGTGGTGTTATTCGTTGTTTTAGCCGCAGGGTGAGAGGGCAATAGGAGCTCAGAGGCACCGGGTCCACTCGTCTGTAGACCTGGCGAGAGCGCGGTGGCCGTGGCGCTGGCGTCAACCAGGCTGCTGTTGTTGCTCGTCACCGTGTTGGGCGACGTCCGTGACCAGGGCGTGGCTTCCGCTTCTAGTCCACCACCGTACACCCCGCTACCAGCAGCACCAGCGGCAGCACGCTCACGACGCGCTTCGGCGAGCCGCTCTGCGTAGCCGCCGCTTCCCCGTCCCCGCGCACCAACACCACCACCGCCTCTCGTAACGGTATTGCTCGGCGCATCAAAGTCGATACGTGAAGGCCGCACGTCATGATGCTGCTGCTGCTGCTGCTGCTGCGGAGGTGCCAGCGTCTGTGGCTGCTCTGGCTTCGCTTCTTCTCCGTCCTCGGGTGCGAAGGCGGCAGCGGTGGAGGGCAGCACGAAACCCGCCACGCCCCGCACCAACCCGAAGAGCTCGCTCATCACCCCATGCTGCTGTTGCTGCTGACCTGCTGCGTGTGGCGACTGAGCTGTACCACTGCTGCTGCCGCTCTTCGTGCTGTTCGCTCCAGCAGTGGTGGCTGCTGTGGTGCTGGGTGCGCGTGTCCAACGTCTGCGCCGCTGCCGCTCTGCATCTGTCGCCTTCCGTGTGCGGTTTGGATGCGCCAACACACTCGCCGCAGATGACGCCTGCTGCTGCTGCTGCCCGCTCTGCATCAAACGTGCCTCGTCGTGCCACCCACAGTGGTGCACCCGCATCACGCCCTGGAAGACCTTACTCAACCGATAAAGCGTGGCGAAGTTCAGCGTGCTGCTCAGGACGTTGCTGACAAGCACGTAGGGCAGCTCACTCGCCAGAATCTGCACCCCGTTGTTGCCCGTGTCGTGCGGGGTTGGGATGCCGTACGCCTCCAGCCCGTAGAGCGTCATGCAGTGCCCATTGGTAAACGCGCTCACGAGCTCGTCGCACGCTTGCCGGATGGCACGATCGACCTTGTGTGCGTGCTCGCCGTGTGAGCCGTTGGCACCGAAGCACTCTTCCCCCGCAGCGGCAGCCGGGTTGGCGCAGCTGGGAATGACACCGGTGTCGAGCAGAATGCGCTGAGCCCGCTTGGCCAGAAAGTGTTCAACGAGTAGGTTTGCGACGACAAGCACCTCGGCCAAAGCACCGGTAGTCGTGGGCGACGAGGCCGATCTGAAGGACTTCGCCGCGTCCTCCTGCTGCTGCAGCTGCTGCATCTTTCGCTGCTGCGTCATCAACGCCGTGTTCAACGCGTACACAACGTAAAACACGTCTTCGGCGGTTTGAGAGGCGATCATCAACCCGCAGAGGTCACGCAGAGCACTCGTACGACGGGCAAGACGGCGAACAAAGCGTGCGGTGGACTCGCTACGGTCTGACGCTGCTGTCTCATCTGATGCCGCGTCTGCTGCGTGTGCAGCCTCCGCGCTGTCAGGCGACAAGGGGGCTCCGTGCTCCTGCTTTGGTTGTACTGATGCTTTATCATCTCCACCAACGCCAACACTGCCCTTGTCTGCGTCGTGCAGGTCGCTCTCGGCATCGAGTGCCGAACCCGTCATGGGCAGCGGTCCAGACGCACCTCCAAAGGCAGAGAGCGTGATGCCTGAGCGCGGGCGTGTCAATTTTTTCTTTGCTGGCGCATTTGTAGGAGCGTTTATGGTGGTCGGCGCCGTTCCACGCGCTGCTGGTGCTGCTAGTGCTGCTGGTGCTGTTGCTGGTGTTGGAGGTGCGTCGGCCGCTCTGCACTCCCCAAGCACCGCCATCCAGCTCAGCGCACAGGCCCGCTCATCGCTTTCCACTGCCTCCTCCTCTGGCTCTCCCGTGCCGAAGCGCGTAGAACCACTCGCTGCGGAGAGCGGAGAAGCAGGGCTGCGCTCACTGGTCGGACTGTGTACGGCGGTGTTGTGCTCCGCAGCAGCAGCAGCAGCAGCAGCGGTGCAGGAGTCCCCATACAGCCTCCACAGTCGGCGCACATCCATCACAGCCAACCAGTGGTGGGTGTCTTCGATAAAGCCTTCGTTCCACAGCGCACACGCGACATCCCACAGCAGCGTGGCAAAGAGGAGCGACAGAGAGGCGGATGCGGCGGTGGCGTGTGTGCCGTTCGGTGACGTTGCTGCAGAGAAGGTCGGTGAGCCCACAACGTTTGGTCCGAGAGAGGAGGTGGGGGAGGCTTTGAGGTGCGGTATGAGCCGTGCAATGGCCGCGGCACTGTTGGGAGAAAAAACCGACGCCGCGGTGGCTGCGCTGCCGCCCGTAGCGATGGTGGTGGTCGTCGTCGCCGCTGCAGCTGTACCTGCTGTACCTGCTGCCGCTGCAGAGGTGGGAAAGGCGTTGGCTGCGCCGTTCGTGTTCGCTGCGGTGTCGCCGCGCAGCGCAGAGGTGGGAGAGCCGAACGACGTCGTCTTGGGCACGGCTGCTAGGCGAGAGGGAATGGGTACTTTGCACAGTTTCTCCAACGTGGCGATGGGAAGGGCGTCAGGGTGGACCTTTGCGAGCAAACACGCAAGCCACCGTGCTGTGGCGGCATCGTAGCCCGGTACATCCTCGCCCGCACCCATCGACGACGCCTGCTTCTGCTTCAACGATGACTGCTGCTGTTGCTGTGGTGGGTAATGGTGATGGTGGTGCGGATCGCGTGCGCTGGCCAGTGCGGCTTCACGCTCGCGCTTCTGCTCGTAGTAGCGCCGCTCTTCTTCGTAGTCGTCTTCGTCGAGGCCGGGAGGGAGCATCATGCCCACACTGGCGAGTGGGTCTACCGCCTCTGCTGGCTGCAGTGCAGCGACCACGTCAGCGTTGGGTGTGTCCTTGTCAGACTGCGATGCGAATGTTGAGCGCGGTGCCTCGTTGTCCTGTGTTCTGTTCGCTGCTGCGCCGGCTCCTGCCCCCTGCCCTTTCTGTGCGGCCGTTGCTGCCATGCGGGTGTCGTAGCCCATCGCCAAGGCAAGCAACACCAGCTCCTCCAGCAGGAAGCACTTGCGGAAGAACATTTTGATGACGAGGGCGTAGTTGTTGGCGGCGACGGTGGCCTTGCCGGCTGACACGGCTGTGACGGCGTTCTTCAGAGCGAGCTGCAGCAGCTGGGTGTCGGTGAGAGGGGAGATGGGACTGCTGGAGGAGGAGGGGGTGGCTGCACGCGCGGCTGCCGACGGCGGCTGTGACAGTGGTGGCGCCACCGCTGCTGAAGAAAGTGGGAAGTCCATCTTTGCGTTGTGCACCGTGTATTGGTATGTGTATGTGTTTGGGTGTACACGTTGTATGAGCTGAATAAGCAGAAAACAATAATAAAGCGCTGCAGAGGGAGATGGACCACCAATACCGTTTTGTTGTTTCCTTTTTTTTTCTGCGCGGTGCTAAGAAGAGAGAGAACAAATAAACAAAAATGATAGTGGGCACCAGATACTACGCAAAGAAAAATAATAGAAATGATAATAATAACGTGAGCGCAACCTTCAGAGGTGCGGCACTGAGCAACCTCCTGGAGGGCAGGACAACTCTTGCCTTCGTCGTCCTTTTTTTTTTTTTTTTGATGCTGGGTACGCGAAGTCAGCAGTGCAGGATTGCTCGAAAGATGGCTACAATGCAAGGCAAGATGAAGATGTCGAGCGAAAGGAATCCGAGGCGGATAAGCAAGAAAAAAAAAAAAAAAAAAAAAAAAAAGGTTTTATAAAGAAAAAAGGGGGGAAAAAAAAAAAAAAAAAAAAAAAGAAAAAAAGAAAAAACCCACCACGGGGGGGGGAGGAAAAAGAAAAAAAAAAGGGGGCGAAAGGAGGGAAAAAAAAAAAAAAAAAAAAAGTGTGTCTTCGAAACACAGCGCTGACCTTCTCTTTTTTTTTTCTTTAAGAAGGAAAGAATACTCAGAAAGAGATGATGGCCTTGCTTGCTTGTATCTGTATGTGGGTGCTTTGTTAAGATAGTGTCGTCGATGACAATTTGATGTGTGTGTGTGGGTGTTTGTTCGGGGGAGACTGCGGAGATGTTGCATGCGTGTACCTGTTCATGTCAAGCAAGTAAGAGAAAAAAGAGGGATGAGAGAGACAATAGAAGAGAGAGCGTGTTTAGGTGCTCGGCACATAAAAACAAGTGAGAAATGACCGTATTGTTCGCCGCAGATCGTTTTGCTTGAGAGGCGTACACCTCTTTCACCCAACCTGCGACAAGCAAAATCACCTTCTGGCACAACAAAAATATACAGCGCCAAGACAGCAGCGAAAACATGTGTTCCGTGAAGTAGCCCCGTTTCGTCTTCGGCGTCATCTTCAGTGGAAGCGACGAAAGAACAGGTAAGAGGAAGTAGACGGGGGAGAATAATGAATCGCATGCCGGTGTCTAATCTGCACGATTGAACTTCTTTTTTAGTGTTTGTTTGGGGTAAAATAATGTAGAAAAACATTGAAAACAGTAAAATAAAGATTTGAAAGACCGTCACGATCACCTGTCACTTCCACACATGCGAAACGCACACACGCACACCTGCACGCCCGCGGCTGCGTCATCATCACTGAGGCTTTAAAGCTTCTCAAGACGAGACGCGCGTGTGCGTGCGCATGACACATAACGTGTTATCACCGGTGACCGCAAAAAGAACGGAGACATGCACGCAAATGAACCTTAGTCGAAGAGACCGAAGCCCATGTCGTCGTCGCCCTCCTCCTCCACCTTCTCCTCCTTCTTGGCAGCCTTGCCAGCCGCAGCGGGGGCCGCAGCACCGCCAGCAGCAGCCGGAGCCTCCGTCGCCGTCGGCGCCACCGCAGCGGCGGCCGCGAGCAGCGAGTCCACCGGCTTCTTCTCCAAGAAGCGAGCGAAGACGATGGGCAGCGTCGGGCGGACCTGCACGCCAGCAGCCTTCACGGCGGCGGCGATGTTCTCGGCCGTGGTCGGCACGCCGGCGTCGTGCAGCAGCAGCGCGGCGTACGTGCAAGCAAGAGACTCAGTGGACATGATGAGTGTATTTTCTAATCTCTTCTGTTGAGTGGACAGGGAGAACAATAAGTTGGCAGAGTGAAAGGCGACGGGAGAAAAACGCATCGTGCAGGAGGCGAAGAAGAAAGGCAGATGTGTTTGAGGTTACATGCAGAATGCGGGAGAAGGCAACAGAGAGAGAGAGAGAGAGAGAGAGAGAGAGAGAGAGAGAGTCAGAAAACGAAGGATTTAAGATACTCGCCAACATCTGAGGTGTGAAAAAAAGGTGTGCGCGGTGGATGAACTCGCAGGTGCATGCGTGTGTCACCACTCTTCACGAAGGGACGAGGAAGAGAGAGAGGGGAACACACACTCTGTCGCCCATGCAACGGGGCAAAAGCACGCGTTCCTCTCTGCACATCCACAAACACACAAACACACAAACACGCACACACCCTACATAAGCCACTCGCAGTCTGGTATCAACCGCGCGCATTTTCAATGAGCAAGAACATCAACCAGGCAGCTGATGCAGTTCCATCCCCATCGCTATCTGCCTCTGTCTTCACCTTGCCCTCTTCCATCAGAGTGCACAAGAGGGGAGCGTAATGCACGGATGGTGCACATTCATCACTTCAGACTCCAGTGTCTCTTGCAGTAGCAGAATTGTTTTTTTTTTTTGAGAAGTTAGAAATAAGGACGGCGAGTCCGGCAGTACGAGTACCGATCACAATCGACGCCTAGGAAAAAAAACAAGGGTGAAGATACGGAAATACAAAGACAAGCGAGGAAGGCGGAGCGAGAGGTGAGCGGCTCTCGTAGCGCCTAACGGAACATACAAGAGAGCTTCCCACCTCACGCGCGCAAGCACGCAGATGCACCTTAGTCGAAGAGACCGAAGCCCATGTCGTCGTCGCCCTCCTCCTCCACCTTCTCCTCCTTCTTGGCAGCCTTGCCAGCCGCAGCGGGGGCCGCAGCACCGCCAGCAGCAGCCGGAGCCTCCGTCGCCGTCGGCGCCACCGCAGCGGCAGCAGCGAGCAGCGAGTCCACCGGCTTCTTCTCCAGGAAGCGAGCAAAGACGATGGGCAGCGTCGGGCGGACCTGCACGCCGGCGGCCTTCACGGCGGCGGCGATGTTCTCGGCCGTGGTCGGCACGCCAGCGTCGTGCAGCAGCAGCGCGGCGTACGTGCAAGCAAGAGACTCAGTGGACATGGTGAGTGTATTCTCTAATCTCTTCTGTTGAGTGGACAGGAGAGCAAGAAGTTGGCAGAGTGAGGGGCAATGGGAGAAAAATGCATCGTGAAGAAGACACAAAGAAAAAGAGGGAGAGAATGAGAGAGTCGAGAAGTCTTAAATACATTTCTGGCCGATCTACTTGAGGGCGACTGCGGCCACCTTCGAGAAGAAACGAGCCTCAACAGAGCAGCCACAAGGCGAGAGAATAAATACAAAAGACTGAAGCGACTGCTCTTATGCACACCGTGAAAGAGAGAGAAGCTTCAACGGACGGGTAAGACGAAGAAGAGGCTTTAATCGTTGTGGTACATCAAAATGCAGTCATGGTATCTCGTCGATTATATATTTTTTGGTTTTCTTTGTTATGTGGTTGGTGTTCGTTGAAGAGCGGAGAACGAGCAGCGGCAACAGTAGCAGAAGGTAAGATCAGACTGGGGCATTAGTACTCCGACGTAGCGGATAAGAAACTGTACATGCGTGTGTGTGCATGGCAGGTATAACACAGATGAGCAGCGTGCGCAAGGGACGCAGCATATAAGAATCCTTTAAGAAAAAAAAAACAAAAAAGAATAACACGACGTGCAGAAGTTGCTCAAACGAGAGCGCAAAGAAGCAGAAAAAAAAAACGAAGGAGGAGATAAAAAGGAAAGAGAAGCTGTCAGACGACTTTTTTCTTTTTTTCGATCACACGCGCCTGTTCTTCCCCTTACCTTTCCTTCAGCTCTCGGGGGAAGAAGTCGAGGGCGAAGTGGACACCGAAAGCGATGAGAGGAGCGTCGTGGAGGAGGAGGGCAAATGACTTAAATCGTCATCGTGCACACCATCGCCCTCGACAGCAGGCACACTGTCCAATGAAAGCGAGTCCGTGCTCGTCATGTGCAAATTCTCTCCGTCGGTGTCACAGCTCACAGTGCACCGCCCGCACCTGTCACGGTGACGTCGTTGTGGTGGAGGTGCAGCAGGCGAAGCTGGCAGCTCGTACACCCCGAGTGCGCCGTCGCCGTCCCGCAAGCCAGGCGGCAACACACCATAAAGAAAATCATAGCGCTGAGCTGCGCTGGCTCCCGTGACACCACCAACGCTACCAAGGCCTTCTTCTTCTTCCTCCTTTGCTGCGTACTCCTCCACCTCCTCCTGCGTGCGCTGCAGCACCTCGTGAACGCAGTACCGGAGACAGAGAAGAAATGCGCGGGTGCGGCGAACATCACGGCGGTGTACCACGTGACCACCGCGAAGAGGCGCAGCAACAGAAGCAGCGGCTGATGGTGATGTCGCTGCACCGTCGGAGAAATTGAAAGAAGAGGTAATGTCACTGTTAAGGTGGGCTGTGCGTGCGAGCCACTGCCGTACAGCAGTGCGACACGTCTCACGCCAGTCACCACGCGGCGCACACCCATCGTTCAGCACAGATGGACAGGACGCACAGTATTCTCGAGGAGGAGGAAGCGCTGATGCGGGAAGAGGAGCAGCAACAGCAGCCGCATGCGATACGCTGCACGGTGTGCGAAGAGAGGGCTCCGTCTTTACCGACACAGGCGGCTTGTCAAGTGGTGCCTTAGTGGTGGTCCTACTGCAGTTCAGTGGCAGACTGCGGAGTACCGGTGGCGGAGCAGGCGCAGTAGCAGCAGCAATGCTGGTGGTGGCAGTGGACGCCGTGGCATACGACGACTCGCTGAAGGGTGAGCACAGCGAGCTACTCTCCCACTCCTTCTCCTTCTCATCTTCCTTGCCTCCTGCGCGCTCCTTCCATACTTGACGTTGCTGTCGTGGACCTTCGCTGCTCGATAAAGGGCGATAGAGAGGCCGAAAGCGCTGACGCGCAGTCTCCGCCGAGGCGTGGCGATGACGCTTGCGAGAGGCGAGCGAAGAGGAGGGCAAAGACTGACGCTGTCCTTCCCGCACGAGCTGCAGCAGTGCAAGGGCGTAGTTTAGTACACGCTCTGCCATTAGCAGAAGACGAAGCTGCGGTGGGTCAGAGACGTCCACGTCTGAATCGGCGCTGTCTTGGGCTGTGTGATTCGCGCTGGCAGCGGCGGCCACAACACTCTCTCTGCTCTGCCCTACGCCGTGGCTGCACACGTCGTTGTAGCTCACCATCACGGGCAGTATCCACGCCTGCCATACGCTGCGTGCAGCCTCAAGAGTCGACGACAGCAGCGAGGACGACGGCGACGACAACTCTTCTGCCTTCTCTTCATCTGGAAAACACGCAGCAATTCGCATAGAACTTCGTGATGACGTGTGCGGTGCAACACCACCACCACCACCACCACCATCACTGTTTCCACTTACGCAGAATGCACCCAGCACCACGGCGACCGCCTCGTCGGTCAGCATCGTCGCCCTGTAACAGCACGCAGTGAAGATAACACGAAAGGCGGCATGAAAGGCGGTGGTGAGGTCGTGGAGTGGCATCGCAGCGCACGCACGACGCAGGCCACTCTCTACTTCGTGTGGTAAGACAGAAGACTCCACGAGGACAGGCAGCAACGATAGCAGTTCAAGCACACACTGCATGTCTGTAGACGTTGGTGCTGCGTGCTGCACCACACGCTCGCTGCGTTGGCAGCTATCTTTCTTAGTCGTCTCGCTGCTTGACACGGCAGAGGGAAAAATAGTGGGCAGCATCAGCCACTGGAGCAGCTGCATCTTCGCGTAGTTGACGTGCGCCGCCCACTGCAGTGCAGACCCAGACGTGCGTGCCACCTCCATAAAAAAATGCTCATGGCCAGCTGTTGATGCTGACAGAGTGGTCGCTGCGGACCAGTAATGCCACCGGTGCAGCACACCATGTACAAAGTCGTGCGCACACGCGTACACTTCATCGTGCAGAGATGTAGTTGACGATGCTCCTCTCTCCGCATGCTCCGTTTCAGGAAGGGCACGCAACGCATCGAGCACCACTCCAGGATCGCGTGTCGTCAGAAAAGAGTGGAGACGGCTGGAGAGCGCCGGAAAGCACTCCCGCATCCACGCCAGCGCCAGCGCGTGCACCACGTCCAAGACGGAAGGGTAGCGCGTAGGTGACGGAGGCGATGTGATCGTTGTGCTGCCCTTCATGCATTGAGATGCGCCGCTGCTGGTGGCGTTGCTGCAGCACACTGGCCGGCTCAGCAGCGCACTGAGATCATTTAAATGCAGCGGCAGGCGATCGCGGACAAAGTGACACAGCTTCTTGTTCTCGGCGTCGCCGAACACCGCCTCCGTGAAGCGATGAAACTCGTCAAGACGACGCTGAACGGCGAAGAGAGGTGATGCCGACGACTCCGTCACGGCTGCGTCAGTGTTCGTCGTCGCTGTCCGCAGCGCCGCCGCGATGTCCCCAATCAGCACAAAGGCGGCGGACGTGAGTGCGGTGAGCACCTGCAGGCTCCACTGCACGTCGGGCACCCACGCCGGCCACGCCACACACTCCAGCGCTGCTTTCCCTGGATGCGACGCAGCTGTCATTTCCACCTCGTGCACGACACCAGCGGCAAAAGTAGTCACGCGTGTCTGAATGGCGTGCGAGTAGGCGAACACACTAATCCAGAACGGTGGTGGTAATGCATGCTCAGTGGCCGCCGTGCTTTCTGCGTTGCCCTGCGCACCTCTCCCGCCTCCCGTCTTCCCCACGGCAGCAGTGATGTACGCCTCCAGACACGATCGCAACGACGCAGCGGCAGCTGGCGGCAACACCGATGCATGCAGCAGCCACGGAAGCGTCAACCGGACCTCAACGGCTGCACGGGGATTCGTCGCCATTACGGCACACCCACGGTGCAGCGCGCTCGCAGGAGGTGCGCAGACGCGCTCGCGGCGACGAACACGGCTGCTGCTGCTGCTCCTTCTGCTGTCGCGACGCTCGTCAGCTCCCTCAGCGTCTGCGTCCTCTTCGCGAGATCGACGGCGGCGGTGGCGTCCACAAACGCCACGCGTCAACGCCGCTCCCCTTTCTGCCTCCTCGTCCTCTGCGTCTGTGTCGTACACGCCTGCCCTTTCACGCCGCGAGTCTCTTGCAGTACTGAGCAAACGACGAACAGACACGCGAGTAATAACGGCATCTGTGGCTGTTTTATGTGACGGCAGCGCCGCACCGGTTTCGTCTTCGCTATCACTGCCGCTGCTGCTGCTGCTGCGCGCATTGCGAAGACCACCAGCGTACGTGCACGCCGCCGACACGTACCCGCCTGTCTGTGACGGCAGCGGATCGCTTTTCTTGTTGCTGGGCTGCTCTGTTGGTGCGAGCGGCACCATCGATGAGGGCAGGTGCATCTCCACGCACTCAAACGCGCTGACACGCCACTCGGCCGGAGAGGAGAGAGGAGAGGGGACGAGAAGGGCACCCCGCAGCGACGCATTCATGCGATTGCCTTCACTCACGTCTCCGCTGCTGTGCTCTGTGTATCTCTCTGCGTGCTGCAACGACGCTGTTGCTGTCACAGCATTCGTGCTACGCCACACCACCGCCTGAGGCAAAAGCCGCGTCGTGGCGCTGCTCTCGCCGCACACCAGCAGCTCGATGCGGCGTGGCACCCACACCTGCACACGCTGCGTCTGCTCAAGACTCGCTGTGGACACCGCAGCGGCGTTGCTAGTAGGACTTTCGCCCGCATTCTGTTCTGCGCTTGGTGTGTCGGCCTGCAGAGCCGCAGCGCTAGGAAGACAGTGTGCGTCGCCGCCGTGCCAGTGCTGCTGCTGCCCGACTGGTCCACCAGGGAGGGAGAAAGAGAGAGAGGGAGGCGGCACGAGTGTCAAAATGTTTTCTTGCCTGTGTGTCTGCTGAACTGCAGAAGCGCCATCGGACGCGTCAACAGCCTCGCTGATGAGCAGCTCCACCTCTTCCTCCTCCTCTTCCTCTGCTCTGTCAGTATTCGCGCAAATCTCTTTGACGTGATGCACCCGTGCATTGCCTGGTCGTACACGGCGCGTTGCACTGTGCTGCTTATCTGCACCCTTGTGGATCTGTGTGTTCATGTCGGCCGCAACAGCGGTGGTCCTGTCTTCGTCAAAAAGATCGTCCACAGAGCTCTGTATCTGATGCAACGTGTGCCGTGGCTGCTGAGACGGGTGCGAGACATCATCGAGGAAAAGAGAGGTTTCTTCAGCGCTTCTCGTCTCTTTTTTGCCAAGACATCGCGTAAGCGAGTTCTCGTCTGCGGGAAGGAGCCTTTGTGAGCTTTGATGACTCTCTGGTGGTTGTCCGGTATTCTGGAAAGGATGCAAGGAGGACATGGTGAGTCGCGGCATTGCGTGTCTGCGTGTGTGTGTTCGTTGGCACACGTGGTTAATTCTTTGATCTTAAATCGGTGTGCGCGTTCTGCTGAAGCTGAAGTGGTGCGCGTGCTGGATTCAGTGACACGCGTGTGTGTGAATGAATGTCTGCGTGATCTTCTCCCTCTACTTCTTCTCTTCCCTCTTCTGAGTGCTTTCGTGACTGTACTGATGCAAATCAAAGGGAAAGAAAAAAGTAAAACGAAGGTGGAGGCGGTGGAACGTCTGAAGGTGTTCTATCGCCGCTGCTGACTCCTTTTTCAGCTACGGTGTAGCGTGCTGAGTATTGTCTGATAAAAAATGATAATAAACAAAGAGATACGACAGGTGTAGAGAGAGACAGAGAATTCGGCAACAGTAAATTTCAAAAAGCAAAAAAAAAAAAAACGCTTCTCTGATGATGATCTATGTGCGTGGTAGAGGAAGTCTCGTCTCGAGAGAGGGGAGTAGGCAATTGTCTTGCTTTGTTTTGTGTGTGTGTCTGTGTAGTGACGAGTGCACAGAAGCGAGGAGGAAAAGAGGGGAATGGAAGAGAAAATAGGAAAAAACAGAAGCCGAGTCGAATATACTTATTAAGTGTTCTCGTCGCTTGCACGTGCTCTTTTCTACACCCTATGAGGGGCTCGAGAAACGAAGCGTTGCCATTGTGTTGATTCCGCAAAGGACGAACAAGATGACCAGCGCTGCAGTACGTGTAGTTCAACCCGTTTTCTCTTTTTTTTTTCAAAAAGCAGCATACTAACCTGTGCTGAGTGACACACTGCAGCTGCGTGATACTCTTCAAGTGCAAAGAAACGTGTATCAGCTACATGCTTCTTGGCGTGTTTCTTCTTTTTCTCTCTTTTTCTTGACTTTTTATTCAGCGTGCTGCTGAGAACAGTACGGGTGTGGACGCCTATTTCCTTTTCGTTCTCTCTCTCTCTCGCCTACGCGTGTGTTCTCTGAAAAGACAGAGGAGTTAGGGAGAGAGAAGTGAGTAAAGAAAAGAAAGTAGATGTCAAGACAGTGCAGGGCCTCCGTGAAAGAAGACAAAAAAAAGTGAGGGAAGACGAGGCAGTTCAGCGGTGCGTAGCTGCGTGTGTGTTTGTGTGCAACAGCATGCATCTGTGTCTGTGTCTGTGGGTGTGTGTACAAGGTTTGTATGTATATTGTTGGGCAGAGGCACATAAACAAAACCTTTTTATGTCACTCGGATATAAAGAGAAGAAAAAAAAGAGAGAGAAAAAATCCAAACCTGTTAGATGCAAGAAACAGACGCCCACCCACACATGCACACATAGAGAAAGATAGATTTGGGCAAACTGCGGGGAGGTGAAGAAAGAAAAAAGATGGAAAACAAGCGGCTAAAAAAAAAGAGAAATTAAAAAATAAAAAGGCAACTGTTACAAACAAACAGACAAAAAACACTTTATATCGCGATAAGGAACGACCCTTTGCATTCTCTATATTTTTGATCTCTTCGGCGCACCACGCCACTCGTCTCTCCTCAACATTCCTTTTCTCTTAATAGCCCTCCTCTCCCTTCCTTTCGTTTTTTTCTAGACCCACTTCTCATGACGAACACATCACTGCACCGCAGATGTTACCCTCTGTGTGAACGACGAGTACGCCTGAGAACGAGCGAGGAGAAAATAAAAAAAGGGAGAAGTGAGAATATCAAAAAGAACGATAGCAAGCGATGAGTTGTACGCACCGCAACAGAAAAGAAGTAGGAAGAGGACGTGAGAAGAAGCTGGACGTCGGTGATAGCGCGGAGAAAAGGAGAAAGAGAGAGAGGCAGAGGCGTGTTCCACTTTTTTTCAACTTTAGAAATTATCAAAAGGTAAAGAAAACATTAAAAATGCTGAAAAGAAGAGATGCTAGGAACAAGAAAAAAAGGGTTAAAGCAGCAACAACAACTACAGTGGTACAAAAACACAACAAGACACCATCCAGAAACGTGTGACTCTTTTCTTTTTTTTGGAATTTTCTCTATTATATTCAACTTTTCCTTCCTCTCTTTCTTATTGAATTGTGCCCCTGCTGTAGCCTTTAAGCGTCGATGCTCCACTAAACGAAAAGAAAAAAAAAAGACAACAAAGAAGAAGGCAAAGAGAGCAACATTAACACCAACAACAAGACAGTATAAAGAGGTGAGGAGGGCGATGGGAGGGGCGGGAGGAAGGCGAAGTTCGACGACGCGTTGGTGCTGCCTTCATCCTGCATTCCTTTTCGACCACTTCACCCCTTTCTCATCCTCTGGTGAGCGAAATATTTTTTTTCTTCTTGCTTGATATTTATGTATCTCATGCGCTTGCGGACGTGCAACGTGTCCAACAAAAACAAAAAAAGACACGAGGTGTTGCTTCACGACGCATTAGTCCATCTTCTTCTTCGACTTCTTCGGCACCTCCTCCGTGGCCGTGTGCGAGGGCTGGCGTTGATGCAAGCCCTCCGCCGCACTCTCCACGTCCACGGCTGCCTCGTTGTTCTCCTCGCCAGCAAGCGCGGCGTCGGCAGCCGTCTGCAGGCGCAGCTTCCGTTGCTCCAGCATCTCCACCTGGCGCTTCTCGTAGTCCGTGCGCTTCGTCAGCGGCCTTGTCAAGAAGAGCGACACGCAGCCGACGACGGAGACGACCGTAGCACCAATAAACGTGCGAAGCGCTTCGTTCTCGGTCGGGTTGTTGCCGAGCACCTCGCCGAGAATGAGCGTGAGGAGGAAGTTCGTGAGGCAGGCACTCCAGGTCAGCACCGGCGCCGACGTGCTCTCAGCCATGGGGAAGGTCAGCTCCACGACGTACTCGAACATGAGAGGCATCATGAAGTTCTGGCACAGGCCAGCAACGCCGCCCCAGAGCACAAAGACGACGATGACGTAGTACTTGCCATCCTCCTCAACTTTGGGTCCGAAGTGCAGCAACAGCGTCAGCAGCACCATCACGATCACCACCACGACTGAGAGGGAGCAGAGCAGCAGCTTGTAGCGACGGCCAAAGCGGTCGACAAGGGGCATGAAGAAGGGGCACACCACGGTACCGAGCACGAGGTTCAAGAAGCCGATCCAGCCGGAGATGGCCTCACTGATGCCGTACGGGGCCAGCATCTGCGGCAGCACCGTGGCCACACCCCAGATCAAGCCCAGCTCCGCGGCAGAGGCGAGGCCCAGCAGGACGAAGGAGATGTTGTGGCGGAACTCGCGGAAGCAGTCCATCAGCACGGAGAACACGTTCACAGGTTGCACCTCGGGCTCCTCCTTCTCGGACCCGCTCGCGTCCGCGCCGCCCATCGCGCTTGTCACCTCCTCCTCCACGTCGTTGCCGTGCGCACACTGGTTGCCCGTCGCGTTGCCCTTCTTCTTCTGCTTCTTGCTCTTCTTGGCGTTGGGCTTGCCGCTCTCCTCGCTGCTCACCCCCTCGGCCTGCGCCGGCTCGTCCGCGTTCGGCTCCGTCCAGCCCGTCCCAGCCGGCTCGTTCCTCTTGTGCACAGAGGCGATCTTGTTGCGGCCACTCGCGACGTCGTCCGCCTCCTCGTTCTCGTCGTCGTCGTCGTCGTCGGTGTGATGGCGATGCAGCACGTTGTCAAGGGCACGCGTGTGGCGCTCCTCGCGCTCCTGCTGACGTGCCGCGACGTGGCTGGCCGAGAAGCGCGGCTTGCGCGGAAAAAGAAAGATAACGAGCAGCAGCATCAGCGCCGCGTAGGCGAAGTGGAACCAGAAGAAGTTGCCGAAGTGTTTCTTGTCCTGCTTGTCGGGCCCAACGAAGAGAGTGGGGATGAGCACACCGATACCGCAGCCGAAGTTGAGGGCAGAGGACATCAGTGTGTTGGCCACCATGCGCTCGTTCTCCGGGAACCACCGGTTCGAGATGAGCGGCGGCGTCGCAATCGTCAGCACCTCCGTCACACTCAGCACCGCCTGCGCGATGTAGAGTAGGGCGGCGTTAGGCCACGCGTACAGGGCGATGATCTTCAGCACCGCGCCAAGGCAGTTGGCACCCGCGGCGATGAGCACACCGATCTTGATGCCCGTCACCTCGTAGAGCTTGCAGCTGAGGAAGACGATCACTACGTAGGAGATGACGTAGGTCGTGGAGAGGAAGTTGACCTGTGTCGCGTTCATGTGGAAGTACACACGCACCTCATCGACGATCGGCGAGAAGGCGATCCACTGCATGGCGTTCGAGATGGAGAGGAAGCAGAAGATCGGGGCGACGGCGAAGCGCCACGGGTCACCCTGCAGGCGCCGCTCCTCGCGTTCTTCAATCTTGGAAAGGGCACGCGTCTGGGCAGGGTAGAGGAGAGGGTCGGCGTTGACGTCGTTCATCTCGTCGACCAGCGCGTCGTCATCCAGGTAGTCGTCCTCGCGCTGGGCGAAGGCGAGAACTGTGTTGGAGGGCACCTTCGACTTGGCCTTGGCAGCGGCGTCTCCGCCGGCAGTGCCGTCATGGTCGTTGTGAGAAGGCATGGCGTCCTTTACTCTCTCTTTCTCTCTAAAAGTGCGTGTTTGTGAGTATGGATAGAAGAATGCGAGAAGAAGAGAGAAGCGAATTTTTATTCTTGAGATATTTTTAAATTTGACTTTACCAGCTTATATACTTATATGTTTTTTTTTTTTATAGGTGTGCTTATGCGTGTGTGGGTGTATATGCGTCCACTGCGGAGAGTACAAAGAGGAGAAGTTGGTAAAAGAGTGATAAGTGAGAGAGAGAGAGAGAGAGGAGGAAGGCAGAAGCAGTTGGGCAAGTTACGTAGCCTCCTGATGCGACAATGAAACTGTGTGTACAGGTCTTTGCAGCCAACACCGTCACGATGCTCATCTTTGCCACACACATGCACACACAAAAAAAAAAACAAATACAGCCATCGTTCATTGCGCACAACACAGTCGTGGCAGTCCGGCAGATTCACCCTCCTCACTTACACTCAAGAGCGGCCGGCCCATGATACTGCTGCACGCCTTCTTTTTTTTTTTTTGCGCTTTGGATTTTAAGATAGTGTCGCTGGCATGGTGAAACAAATAAAGAAAGAATGAAGGAAACACTATTAGAGATGGATGGAGAAAATAAAAGACAAAAAAATATTCCTCCCTCTCTCTCTTTCTCGCTTTCACGTGTGCGCTTGATATCTCTCCACGTACTCCAGAGGCATACGTCTCTGTAACGGAGGTGCAGTAAAACAAAGACGACTATCACAATCACTTCCCCGTCTCTCTCTTCTCCCCGATTCTTCTTTAAACTGCTCCACGCCATCCATCTGCCCCACCCACACACACATACCTTGCATCCCGGCATGTTAGCTCGGGATCACAAGGTAGGAGGGCGGGCACCGCGGCGTCGTCACGTGATGGTCAAAGGAAGAAGGAGGTGAAGAGAGAGAGGGGAAAGGAAGTAAGCGTGATAAGACAGAGAGAGAGAGAGGAGGGACATGTAGTAAAGAAATGTGTGTAGCAAGGGAGAGAATGAGAAAAAGCAAAAGAGCAAAGTTTGCGGAGGGACCAGAAGAAAAGAAAAGCCCAAAGCAAAAGTGTTTTGTTTGTTTTCGTTTAAGAAAAAGCAGAAAAAAAAGTCATAGTGTTCTTTCCGATTTATATGTGTCTCGTGGCTCTTGTTCGAGTTTGTTTTCTTCTTGTCGCTCTCCTAACCTGCGTCGTCGCTCGTATGCGTGTAAACCACCGTCACACAACGACGGCGCAAGGTGCAAAAAGAGTGACAAGTCGCGAGAAACAAACTGAAAGACAAGCAAATTACGAAGTTCAGCTAATGCGTCTCACTCAACACTGAAGCCGAGAATCAGCTGCAGGCGCATCAGCACAAATTTCGTCTACTCCGGTTCTTTTATGTTTTTTCTTGTCGCTGCGCCGCCTGCGACGTTGATTGGGAAAAAAAGAGGAAAATAAGGTAAATTTTGTACAAAAGACACTGAGAGAGGAGAAAAAAAGAAGAAAGAGGGCGGGTGCTGTGGGGAAATGTTTCGCGAAGCTCCGCGCATACAATACCCTGATACACACACACGCGCGTCTCCCCCGGGAAGGAGGTGAAATAAATCTCACGCACTCGTGGGTTGAGAGCAGCGTGATCACTCAAAGCAAAACTTCGAAAAAAAAAAGAAGTCGGTAGAGTATGTGTAGGCAAAAGAGAGAAATTTATATTTTGTGTTAAGTTCGTTCTGGTTTTCCTCCGTCTCTCTGTTCACTATTATTTTATTTTTCTTTTTCAGTTGAACGTCCGTACCCTCCACCACGTCCCGCCCCTTCAAGACGTGCGCCACGAGATGGAGAGACGTTAGAAAAGAAAATGGAGGTGTGTAGCGTATTTTATAAATATATATCGCTAATACTGTATTAACAGTACCAGTGAACGAAAAGCAAAAAAAAAGAAAGATGGTACAGGAAAAGCAAAAAAGAGAAAGAAAGAAAACGACGGAGAAGACGAGGAGCTCCGTCGCGCGATGCCGCCAACGGAGAAAAAAATGAACAAAACGCATTCAGCAAGAGATGAAACGCAGTAAAATAAAAGTCGATGAAATCAACAAAAAAAAAGCAATGAAGAGGTAAATTGCAAAATACCGAAATCGTATGAAAGTGAAAAGCAAAAAGTCGTATTATTATTGATGAAAAGCAAATGGGTTCATTTATGCGGATACGTCGATAGCGAACGTAGCCGTAAACACTTCAAGAAAAAAAAAGGCAAGTCAGGAGAGAGAGGGAGACAACACTTTTTTATTGCTCCGGAATGTACAGGTACACATATTTCGGTGCCTTTCGTACTTATCCCTCTCTCTTTTTTTTTTTTAAACAAATATAAGCTAATTCTATTTAAGTCATAAAATTCCTCTCATTCCGTTCCTTCTCGTACCGAAGTACAACCCGTCTCGCGGCACGCCATCGACGCATGCACGCACCGGGGAAAAGAATAAGACACAGAGAGAGAGAAGTAGAAAGAAAGCAGAGGGAGAAAAGAGAGAAAAATTGGGAAGTGGTCAACTGGAGAACACAACAGTAAAAATAATAAAACAAAATAAACTTAAAAATGGGGTGCGGCGCGGTATCGTCGACAATTACCCCCTCATCCAGCAGAGGCGTTCAACGTCACATCGCTAGAGAAAAACAGTGAAAAAAGCAAGAAAAATAATTCTACCTTGAGCAGAGTAACTCAAAGTTGAAAGAGACGTTCGAGGGAAAGAGAGGAAAAAAAAAATGAGCAGAATAGAAATTAAAAAAAAAAAGATAGTTCTTTTGCGTTTTTTAGAAGAGTAAAAAAAGAGCTCTACTTCTTCACACCAAGTCTTCGTCGCGTGGCGCCTTCTTCGGCTTCTTTGGCTGCTTCGTCTTCTTCAGCGAGTCCTGCGAGGTGACCGATGCGCCAGGCGTCTCGATCAGCGACGTGTCCGCGCCGAACCAGCCGAGCACCTGCGTCATCGGGAACTGCGGCAGCAAGGTGCGGTCCCACGCCTCGTTCAGAATCTCCGCAAAGGACACGTAGAGCGCGATGGACCCACTCACGACTCCCTCGTAGCCCGACATGCGTATCGCGCTCTCATTGTGTGTCATGTGTGCACCGCCCTGCCACAGATACAGGAGAGTGGTGCCCAGCAGTAAGAGAAACATGATGAGATTCATGCGCAGCGTGCAGACCACCATGAACACATTGAAGACACCCCAGGGAAGCAGAAAAGCACCAAGGATGTACTCGCTCGTCGGCTTCACCTCTGTCCACGTCTTGAAACTCGAGTTGGGCAGCATCCACAGCGCCGTCAGCGTCAGCCAGTAGGCGCCGAAGCAACCAAAGGCGGTCGCACCGAACGTGTTGCCACGTATGAGCTCCAAAATACCGGCAACGAGCTGCGCACCTCCGCCGAGGGAGATGGCAATAGCAGGCACCACGGTGTCAAGCTTAAAGTGGCCGGTGTTCGTCAGGTTCGTCAGCAGCGTGGCCATGCCAAAGCCGAGGAGACCAATGGGTCCGGGATTCGCCCACCGCCGCGGCGTTGTCAACACCTCGTACTCCCAGTCCTGCAGCTCGCGGAGGTGTCGCCGCTTCATCTTCAGCTCCTGCGCACGCTGCGGGTTGCGGTGATGACTGTGGAGCGCCGGTGGGTTGGGCTGGTCGGGGGAGAAGACATTCCGCACCATGTACGACGGCAGCGGGCCGGACGGGCTTTGGTACTTTATGTGGAAGTCTTTGAGATCGTTGCTGGGACTGAACGGGGCGTGTGCGGGGTCGTCGACGCATTGCGAGGCCGGTCGCTGCTGCTGCTGCTGCTGCTGCTCTTCCGGCTGGGTGTTTGGAACGTGGTGAGTCGCCATGGTTGCTCTGATCTTTTCTGTGTATGTGTGTGCGTCTGTCTGCAATCGGGTGTCTGCTGAGTATGAACCGCAAAGTACCGTTGATGGAAGTTGAAAAAAAAAGAAAGAGAGAAAGAGAGAAGAATGAAACACAAGAAGCAATGACAGGAGAAAAGAAGTGCTACTTCGCTACCTCTATTTCTTCCTTCAATTCTTTTTCCTTTTCTGTTTTATAGGTACTGAAAGTGGAGGATGGGAATGGTGTGTCACTTGAAGCGAGAAAAGAGAACAGAGAAAATATTGATGGGTAGACTTGTTTGCTGTTTATAAAAAAAATATTTAGAACGTGTTGAAAATTACCTTTTTTGGTTATTGTTGTTGTTACGAAAGCACAACGTGAAGTTGATATGGAAAGCGATTAGGAGGAAGAGAAGGAGGGAGAAAGAGAAATGGCAACAGGTTACATGCCGAGCGACTTTTGCATTGCACGAACAAGCACCATTAATGCGGTGGGACACGACAAGACACGGCAACTTAGGAGCCACTCAAGCATCCCAGGACTCACCGCAGTGTATACTCTCTTGTGCGTGTATGTGTCCGACTGTTCGCTTTGCAATTACTATTTGATGTCCGTGTACCATACACACTCACACACACACACGAGATACGAACGGCAAACTCTGCGTCCACGTGAATGAAATCGCTTCGCCGAAACGACGCAAAAGCTGCCAATTCTGATAAGAGCGACCGCCGCAAGACGCCCGCACCCTTCGTGATGTCTTTTCAATTTCTTTTTGTTTTTTTTTTTAAGAGAAGAGGGAGTTATTATACTCACATAAAAGCAATCGCTGGCATTGTAAAGTCGAGGAAAAAAAATGGTGAGAGAGAGAGAGGGATAAGTCGATGTTAATAAAGAAAAAAAAAGACACAAGATACAACACTCGCGCATAAGAGAGAGAGAGAGAGAGAAAAGATGTGTGTCGATAGAAGGGTGGCTTAGAAGCAAGATAACGCTGGCAAGGTGAAGGAGAAGGAACAGAAACTACGTGTTCAGTTGTGCGTGCGTCGGTGAGTGTGTGGATACTTGTAGGTTGGCTGGCACCATCACACCCACGCACACACACACGTACATGAACGCCACCAAAAAATAAAAAGCTTAAAACATCTAAAGAACGAAAACAGAAGAAAATATACTCGTTTTCGTTTTCAGAGTTCCACAAACTGTGCGCAGTCTTCTCCGTTCGCGACAAGTAGACCAAGACTGCGTGTGTGCAAGAGGGGTCCGATCGCGCTGTGGATTTAAAAAAGTGAAAAGCAGGAACAACTGGAAAAAGGGAAAAATGATAAACGAGAGAGAGAGAGAGAGAGAGAGAGAAGAAAAAGACTTTTCAACATGTTTGACAGAAACTTGTACCTATTCGTACATGATACTATATATAGCCGCTGTCTTTATTAAACTCTTGTTTCCTCTCTCTCTCTCTCTCTGGTCTGTGCTCATGACGAGTGGTGATGATGGCGGAGGTGTCAGCAGTGATCACGCAGACGCGGGGGGGCTTTTTTTTTTCGCGTTTTCTGAGCGGACACGCACGCTCTCAAACGTCAAGAAGAGATGCAGGAAATAAAAATGAAGAGAATTGCTGCGTCGACTGGCATGCACGCGCACACGCACCATCACCTGCCACCTGTTACGATCTACTTCTCTTCTCTCACAGAGGTGAGAGGGGGGGAAAAAAAGAAGACGAAGAGCAGTAAAAGAAGAACCAGACCAACAACACAACAAGAGCCGCGCAGACTCTCACCAGATCTATCTGATTCGAAAACAGGGGGAGAGAAAGTTAACAGAAAACAAATCGCTGGCTGACGTCGTGCATAATTTCTTTCATGTTTTTTTGTTGTTGTTGCTTCCAATCTTTTCTTCCTCCTTCTCCTAATTCTTTTGTTCTTTTTGGAGTCGGTTGGGCAGCGCGTCCTCTCTCCTTCGTCTTTTTTTTTTCTCTCTCTCTATGCTCCGTCCCTGTCACGCGGACAAGGCGAAGACATCAAGCAGAGAAGGCACGACGAGTAGCAGAGAATTCAGTCACACCAAAGAAAAAGAGGTAAAACTAGCACAACACAACGCACAAAGAAATAAAACAAAGCACAGGAAAAAAAAAGACGCATCTCTACACCAATCCATACACACACACATACGTGCACTCAGAGAGAGGGAGAGAGAAGAGTTGAATGACATCGCTACCTCTCTCTCTTTCCGTCTGTATGTGACTGTGTGTTTGTGTGCGTGTGTATGCAATAAAGGGTGGAGGATCGAATTCGGAGGCGAAGAAGAAAGGGAAGAAGAAAGGGAAGAACAGAAAAAAAAATTAGTTTTAGAGAAAGAAGATGTAGCAAATCGCATCTCGCTATATGCAAAAGAAGCAATCCGAAAGTGCATGTATGGAAAAGGTGGGAAAAATGATAACAGTAAAGCACAATACAAAGGGAAGTTGCCAACAGAGTAACATCCGGCCAGAACTTCGAAAAGTCCGTCATCTAGCAAAAGGCACAGTGACGTGACGCACGTACGCAACAAGCAAATATACGAAATGAGAAAAAAGAAAGCAAAAACGTATGAAGAGACGTGAAATTATCAGTACAATAGACTAATCTGATAAAGAAACGCATAGAACAAAAAAATAAAAATAATTGACGCGGATTCACTGACATGCCGCCTCGCCTGCCACAACACACCACCACTTTAAACACCAAACAAGCCAGTGAAGCAAACAAAAATATGTATTTCTATTTTTTTGTGTGTGTGTGTTGCCTATCACGTTCGTGGCGCACCTCTTAAAGCAGTACTAAACAGACCAGATAAAAAAAAAACGTAGCTTGAAGGTGACTAAGAAAATAAATACTAATAAAGAAGGAGGTAGTAATAAAGAGCACGTCGACGTGTACAACACCGTGCTTCGCGTTTTGGTGTGAGAAGTGACAGAGATAACGAAGGGAGAGCAGCACCGAAGACATAAAAAAAGATAGGAAAAACACAAATTTAACGAAAAAGCTATATATGTTTTATTCATATGAACTGCGAAGAGTTCAGCTGTGTACGACTACATGCACACGTCTAAAGAGAGGAGGACCAAACACATATATAGAGGTTAATAACAGAATAAGGTCATACGAGAAAGAGGAGAGAGAAAACAAGGAAAAATAAAAGAAATTATATAAGGTGTAAGCAAGACGGAGGTCTGCGCAGCGGGACGCACTATACTCATATCAGAACTCAGAAACACACGTTTGACTGCGTACTTGAAGCAGCACTGATAAACACCTGATGAGGACATATGATATTGACTAAGAAAGAGAGAGAGAGAGAGAGAGAGAGAGAGAGAGAGCGTAGCTGACAAATAAAAAGTTCTAGACTGAGAGTGGGAGATGCGAACACACACGCATTCGCACGCGTCAAGCAGTGCGGTGCTCGAGTAGGGCACCTCTCTTCTTTCCGCTCCACCCATGCTTGACACACACGAGAGATACGGCAAAAAAAAAAAGGAAAAATACAGCACACGCTCTTCTTCACTGGCCACAACTACCATCACCACCACAACAGCAAAAAAAGAAAAGAATTGCTTTGTGTGAGAAGAGAAGAAGATAGAGCTCGGAAAAAAAAAATAAAGAAAACTAGAAATGAAAGAGCTCCATCCTATTCGCTGACGTGCAGCCTAGGCAAGCTCCTCATCCTTCTTCAGCATTCCCTCGTCCACCGACGCCGTGTCGTGCTTCGAGCTACCCTTCGAGTTCTTCTCTGCTGCCTTGTTGGCGCCAAACCAGCCCAACACCTGCGTCATAGGGAACACGGGCAGAATGACACGGTCCCACACCTCATTCAGCACCTCCGCGAAGGCTAGGTACAGCGCCAGGCAACCACACACGATCCCCTCGTAGCCACACGCGTGCACGGCCTTCGTGTTGCCCGCCATGTTTGCGCCACCAAGCCACAGGAACAGCCACGTAACGGTGAAGAAGACGAGAAAGATGGCGACGTTCATGCGCAGCGTGCACAGCATCATAAAAAAAGAGAAGATGCCCCAGATGACAAGGTAGGCACCGAGAAAGTAGCCACTGGCGGGCATCACCTCACTCGGAGTCGTGAAGCTCGAGTTCGGCAGCATCCACACGCACACCAGCGACAGCCAGAAGGCACCGTAGGAAACAAAGGCCACCGCCGCGAAGGTGTTGCCACGCACCCACTCTAGCAAGCCAGCAATGAGCTGCGCGCCACCGCCAAAGCAGATACCCATCGCCGGCACAACAGTGTCGAGCTTGAAGTGGCCGGTGTTGTGCAAATTCAAGAGCACCGTTGTCATGCCGAAGCCCAGCAGACCAACCGGGCCCGGGTTGGCCCACTTGCGCGGCGCCGTGAAGGTCGCGAACTCGATGTCTTGCAGCTCCCGCAGGCGGCGCCGCTTCTCGCGGAGGTGCTGCTGATGGCGCTGGTTGCGCACCGGTGGCGGTTGGTTCGGTGACGCGTTGGCCTGCGAGAGGTAACGGAGCAGCGGCTGGAGGGGGTGGCTGTCACCGGCATCCTGGTACTTGGCGTGGAACTCGCCGAGGTCGGTGTGCGAGTGGTTCGGCTCGTGGAGCGGGTCATCGACGAGAGGGGCTTGAGCGGCCATCGTGGACAGTGGCACGGCCGAGCGGAAAAAAAATGATCAAAGGAGGATTCAAGAAGCGAAGTGCTGAGCCCGACTACGCGTGCTCCGACTGACAACACTTCAACGTCTTCGCTTGCTTGTTTAGTTTTTTTTTTTCTTATTCGAGCACAGGATGGGAAAGAAAAATTTATGCAGGAGTGGGTATGGGAACTGCTCCCAACTCGTGCAAAGAAAAGAAAGAAAGAAAAAAGATAGAAAATGGGTAGGACTACGGGAAAAAATAAAATAGAAAAAGAGAAAAATATTTTTGATTTCCCTTATGTCTCGGGAATTCACAACACTAGCGAAGAAAATTCCAAACAATAAGGGAGGGCGAAGGAGGGAGGGAGAAGGAGAAGAGACGGAGACAGGTTTTTTTAATTTATTTTTTCGTTTCTTGAAACTCTTCTTTTCTACTTTTCCTTTCTTGCTGTTCTGTTCGACGCACGGTCAACAATGGTGCACGAAACGAATGAAAGAAGAGAAGAAACAGAAAAAAGCCTAAAGATACAAAAAACAACTAACAGAGATAGATGTACCTCGAAAAGATTCTTTCTTACCTTTCCGTTAAAAAAATGTTGTTTTTTGGAGGGTGCAGAGGTCGGGCAACGTGTAGGATGCTTGAGCCACGTAGAGGTGTTTGAGAGAAGGAGAGAAAGCAAAGGCTGGATGTTGTTTGCCAGGCGCATGAAGAAAGAGAGAGAGAGAGAGAGAGAGAGAGAGAAAGAGGATGAGGGGCAGAGTAGGTTAAGAAGTACAAATATTCTTGCAGACAGACGCGAGTGCGTTCTCTCCTGGGTCTTCTATTATGCTCTCTTCGCGAAGTTTGTTCTCCGCAAGAGAACCAGCGAGCATCGGCTCTCCCTGTCTTTCAGAGAGACGAAAAAAGCAAGAGAGTAGCATCCCGTAGGGACTACTGCGTGGGTAGACTACTTGAGTTAAAGTGGTACGCCTCTACAGACATCAGTACACGCAAAAGTCTCGTTGTTAAAAAAAAAAAAGGACCAACATTTAAAATAAACGGGAAGCAAGTAAGAAGTGTTGACACTGCCGCAGTGGCGCAGAAGCAGCAACAGCGGTGCATTGCTGCCAACACCAGTACGCGTCATGAGGCAGGAGAGAATCGCATGGTGTATTTTTCCACAATACTACTGAAGGCAAAAGAAAAATTCACGCAAGAAAAGGGGGAAAACTTCAAAAGGGGAGAGAAAGAGAGAAGTAGCGATAAGCATACTTGCAGCCCCTTCTTAGCTGTTTCGTTGTTGTTGTTGTCTTTTACCTGTCTCTAGTCCTCGATTGCAGAGAGGAAGGGTGGAGGCCGCAACTGAGCAAAGCATGGCAAAGGGGAAAAGAAAAGCACAAAAAAGCAAAGCTTTCGGCCTCCACCATTTATTTCAATTTACATGAAAACAAAACGTTCGTATCTCTCTCTCTCTTTCGCTTTTAGTCTTTGCGACATTCCCGCGCGCACAACCGACAGCTGAAAGCGGAGCAGCCACGCGAAGCAAACCAAATAAAGAAGGATAAGACAATGAGAGAGAGAGAGAGAGAGAGAGAGAGGACTGAGAAGCAGGGCAAAAAACAAAAAGCGCAGAGAGTGAATAATAAACTGAGAAGAGAGCGAATCATGACAAAAAACGAAGAGAAGCGGATGCAGCAAAGAACCACGCAAGCGCAACGAGCACCGTTTTTCTTTTTTATTAAGAAGAAAACAGACCAGTGCTTATGCTCTGCACCACCGACTGTGCCATGGTTGTCGAATGCTGCGCCGCTCTTCCAATTACAGGTACAACACACACATTTGTCTGCGTGTGCGTGCCTCAACGCGCTAAATTAACAAAAAAACAAATTCACAGAGAGCAAAAAAAAGAAGAAAAGAAAGTTTTGTTGTTTGCTGTTGTTTCCCGGTGCGTCGACAAGTCACTGTGCTACACTGCCACATTGCCTTCTCCTTCTACTTTATCTTTTTGGTTCTGTCTCTTCCACACTCTGGTTGAACAGAATCTTCAACGAAAAGAGAGAGAAAAAAAGGGAGAAAAAACGACGGGCATACAGAGGGCAGAGAGTGAGGGAAGAGAAAAAGAGTGGGACTCCGTCTTGTACAACACCCCACTCATGTCAGCGAAATCGGCTTCTTCTCGGCCGATGGCGCTGTGCTTTTCTTCTCCCTTCCTCTCAGCATCCTCCAATAGACAAGAGATCTGAGAGAAAAAAGAAAAAACACACAAAGCAGATTCCCATAAAGTAAGAAATGTCAGCGCGCAGGAATAGAAAAAAAATGTAGTATGGCTGGAAGGCCCTACAAAGAGAAATGACCCAAGAAGAAGTGAGAGACAGAGGAGGACGCAATCACCAAAAACAATAATACAATCACCAACAGCACACACACACACACAAAGCAATACAAATAATAACTAAAAAAAAAAAGAATTACGAGAAGAAAGAGAAATAGAGCATGAGGGGCTGCGCCGAGAAAAAGGGGGAGGAAGAGGAAGGACAGAGGAACGCAGCCACTGTAAAGTAACAGAAAGGTACAAAAAAATTGAGTTTGGAGGAAAAAGAAAACAACGGAAAGAAAAACAAGGGCACTTGGCAAATGATCGATGAGTGTAATAGTAGTATTAGTAGTAGTGGTGGCAAGAGCATTGTGAGTAGGTGTGTGTTCGTGCGTCTCCTTCAGTGAAAAAACAATAAATGGTGGAGGGATTGCCAAACCGCAAACTACTCGACACTAAAAAACAAAAAAGACGGGTGAAACGACAACTGCGAGGGACTACAATTAAGGAAAAAATTTTAAAACTAGACGCACAGAAAGAGGACACTGATGGCATAAACCGGTGGAAAAAAAAAAGTGAGTCAGCGCGGATGACTGCTAAAATTATAATTATTATTTTTTGAAAATCTCCATCGCCTTCCTTTTCTTTTCACGCTTCCGCATGGCGGTCACTGCCAGCCTTTCACCAGCAGGAATTAAAAAAGAAGCAGATCGAAGACTCTTGCCTTCTGAACTCTACGTGTATGGCCGCTGGCGTATGTGCAGCCACCACACCATCTAGGCAGCAGGCGCTACCGCCGGCCCCTTCGCCCTCTCATCCCCCGCCTCCAGCATGTTGCCATCGCTTCCTTTCGCTGTTATTTTCTCCGTTTCCTCCTCCTCTGCGTTGTGCTGCGTGCCGGTAGCTGCCGACTTCCGCTGCCAGATAACCTTTCCCTCCAGCAGGTGCGTTGTCTGAAACACCGGAACAATATCACAGTCCCACACCTCGTTGATTAAACTCGCAAAGCACAGGTACATGGAGACTGCGCCGCTGATGATACCGAAGTAGCCGCCAACGTGCGTGGCGGTGGTGTTGCCCGCCATCAAGCCACCAGCCAGGCAGAGGAGGCACAGCGTCGTCGTCAGCACCTTGAGGAAGATGCACAGGTTCATGCGTGGGGTGCAGAACACCATGATACAGGAGAAAACACCCCAAAAAGAAAAAAAAGACACCAAAAAAAAAAACACTCAGGACCCCCCCCCCCCCTCTGAAACAAAAATCCCCCCCCCCCCAACAACAAAAAAAAAAAGGGGAAGAAAAAAAACCCACAAAAAAAAAAAAAAAAGAAAGGAAGGGGCCCACCCCCCCCCCAACAACAAAAAAAAAAAAAAAAAAAAAAAAAACCAAAAAAAAAAGAATAGAAAGAAAAAAAAAGAAAAAAAAAAAAAAAAAAAAGAAAAAGGGAAAGAAAAAAAAAAAAAAAAAAAAAAAAAAACCCAAAAACCCGAGAGGCGGGGGGGGGGGGGGGGGGGGGGGGGGGGGGGGAAGGGGAACCCCGAAACCAACCACCCCGCGCGGGGGGGGGGGGGGGGGCCCCCCCCCCCCCCGGGGTGGGCGGGGAAACGGGGGGAGGGGGGGGGCCCGCGGGGCCCCGCCGCCCTTCACCCGGATTCGGGGGATGGGCCGCCCCCCCCCCCCCCCCCCGCGGGGGGGGGGGGGGGAAAAAAAAAAAAAAAAAAACCAAAAACAACCCACCCACAACCCAGGCAGGAGGGGGGGGTGGGGGGGCGCCCCCCCCCCGCCCCCCACGCCGCTGCTCCGGCTGGGGGGGGGGGGGGGGGGGGGGGCCCCTTTTGGTTGTTTTTTTTTTTTTCCCCTCCTCCCGCCCCCCGCCCTGCGCGGCTGAAAGGGGGCGGGTGCCGCGCCTCCCCCCCCTCCCCCCCCCCCCCCCCCGGCGCGGGGGGGGGGGGGGGGGGGGGGGGGGGGGGGGGGGGGGGAAAAAAAACCGCCCCCGGGCCACGGCGCGGGGGAGAAGAGGGAGGGGGGAAAGGGGAAAAACTTGCTTAAATAAATGATAAAAAAAAAAAAAGAAAGGGGGGGTTGGGGGGTTGTTGTATAATTAAAAAAAAAAAAAAAAAAAGATATTTAGCCTTGAAGAGCTGAGCTTAACTAAGAATACTCAATTTTAAAATTTACGGTCGCTGTTAAAATATTGTGTTTTTTGTGTGAATAGTTGCGCTGTTGCTTTTAAATTTATTTTGTTTTGATGTGCGTAGCGGAGAGAACCCTGTGGCGTCCTTCGTTTACGTGTTGCGGATATCTAATATTTTTTGATGATTTTCTCTGGTTGTCTTTCGTGTGTCCCTTGCAGTTTAAATATTTGCTTAAATGGAAAGGGGGGAGGGTGATAATGTGCAAGACGAAAAAAAAATATTTTTTTTGATGCGGGAAGAGAAGGGGAATGTTGGGAGAGAGAGGGAGAGATTGCGGTGGTGCGTGTACGCCGATCGAAGACTGTTCTAGACCGGTGTAGTCGTGGGCTGGAGAAGCGAAAAGGGGAGAAAAACAAGGGGGAAACAAATGAAAGAGAGAGGGTACGGAGGAGAGTAGAAAAAAGATCTGGGGGACTTACCACAAGATGGTTGACCCTCTCACACGACCCATAGAGCAGAGCAGCACGGAGAAGAGGAGAAGCGTGAGAGCACACACACCTCTGGTATCACATGCCTCTCTAGCGGCATAAAAGAAGAATGCATGAAACGTCTCTCTCCGAGAGTCGAGTTGGCAGAGTTGGACGTTGCTTTGTCTCCTGCTGCTCAGCAGAATAAATATTTTTGTTGGGGATATGCATCAATTGCAGTTCTTTGTTGTTGTATTGTCTTTCTTGCACTCTTTAGATCAATGAAAAGAAAATGAAAGAGAGCGAACACGTAAAAGAAAAAGACTTGCTTTCTCATTTCTCATGTTCGCTCCCTCATGACGGTGGTGCAACTCCTGTGTCTCTCCATACGCGGTGGTGTCTCAGAGAGAGAGAGAGTGTACGCACAAGTACGAGACGACGAGCGCGTCGGGAAGAAGAGGAAGAGATGAGACGATGACATTCAAAAAAAAAAAAAAAAAAGACGCCGCTGCACACAGACACACCAACACACACGCCACCACAAAGAAAGAAAGATGATCATGGTGTACAAAGAGAGAGAGAAAGAGAGAGAGAGGAGAAGAAGGAGAACAAAAAGAGAGAAAAGAAATCAAGGCAGCAGTGAAAAACAAAGGGAGGAGGAAGTAGTAGAGAAAAAAAAAAACAGCCACACACACACAGAAAAAAAGATCAGTCAACAGATGCGAGGCGTTGAAGACGACGAAACAGTGCTTTCTTCCCTCCTCTCTGACGTGTTGGTAAATCTATAAAAAATGCAAAAGCAACTCTTGGAAAAAAAACAAAATAAAAAAGTCCCGACTCAGTCAGAGACCATTGCGCTGTCAGAGATTTAAGGTAAAAGAAAAGAAAAATCGAAAATTTAGAGAGAGAGGACGAGAGCGGAAAAAAAAAATAGAAGGCACAATAGTATTTCACTGCATTCCCTCGCTCTCGTATTCTTTGTCTTTTAGTGTAAGGCTGCGAGTCAGCGAAAGAAGCCGATGAAAGGGGCGTTCTTCCTGCTCTATAACATTTTAGAAAACTCAATTGTCTTTTATTCTTTCTTTTCACCTGCAGCGCCTTTCGCTCGCTGATGATGGAAAGCGCCACACGGCGCCACCAACGTGCGCTTCAGAAAAAAAAGAAAAAGGAAGAATTCGAGGGGGAAAAAAAACAGTGGAAGATTGGTGGTGGAAAAGAGAAAAATGAAAAAGGGGAGAGAGGTGTAAAGCAAGTGACAAAAAGAGATGTGGGCCGGATCAGTTTTATAACATTCTTTAATTGTTTATTATATGGAAAAAAAAGGGGGTGGGAAGAGGAAATGCACGTGTGTTGTGGTGCCTGCGTGGACGCGGGTATATGCACGCTGAAAGCGTTACGGCGCATCGCCAACGCGGTGTCTATCTCTTTACTTGCAACTTTTCCACTTGAGTCTGGGCTCTGTTGGGCCCCTTGTTCCCCTTTCTCTTCTCTTTGCACACACTCTCTCTATCTCTCTCTTCTTCATTCAAGCGTTGTCATCTCATGTCTACCCAGCAAAAAAAGAAAAAAATCACCGCCATCGCAGCTCTGTCACCCGTCAACTTGCACAGCACAACACGTCGCAACAACAAAAGAACAACGACAAAGAGACGGTTAAAAAAAAAATGCGTTGATAGTCAGCATTGAAGTTCATTATATGTAAAAAAAGAAGGAAGGGGAAAAGTGGGAGAGCGAGAAGAGCGCGATGAGGTGACTTCGCTACAAAAAAAAAAAAGAGCAAAGAAAACCCCCAAAAATAAGAGTGGCAAGTCCCCTTGTTCACTTCCTCATGGAAGCACACAACAGAACTACAGTGCCGCCTTCTCTCACCTTCTTTGTTTCGCTTCACGCTCACTTTTTTTTTCCCCCTTTCACCTCTTAACGATTGCAGAACGAAAAGAGAGTTTTAAAAACAAACGTACAAAAATATGGAGTAGCAACGAACAGCAGTGGTTGCCTTTCTAACGCAATGGCGGACTCGTCCCCTTAAGTTTTTTTTTTGTATTTCCGATGTATTTTTTTTTCTTATTTTTGATGGACACGTAGTACCAGTTGTAAAGGTACGTCCATGTCGAGTCCGAGACTTTCTTCTTTTTATTTTTTTTTGATGTAAAGCAGATGTTGCTCCGCTCGCTTTCTCTCTCTCTCATCAACAGATACACACACACACACACACACACACACACACACACACACATACACCTACGTACAAACAGACAAGACTTAGTCCTTCTTACCCTCCTTCGGGGCTTCATTCTCGGCCTTGTTGGCGCCAAACCAGCCCAGCAGCTGCGTCATGGGAATGACCGGCAGAATAACACGGTCCCACACCTCATTCACCACCTCCGCCACACCAAGGTAAATCGCGAGAGCACCACACACGATCCCCTCGTAGCCGGCAGCCTTCAACGCCGTCTTGTTGCCCGTCATGTTGCCACCACCGAGGAGCAGAAAGAGTAAAGTTACCGTCAAGAAGACGAGGAAGATGGCAACGTTCATGCGCAGCGTGCAGAGCATCATGACGAAGGAGAAGATGCCCCATATGGCGAGGTAGACGCCAACAAAGTAGCCATCCGCGGCGTGCACAAGCGGAGAGTCACCGGTTGATGCGTTCGGCAGCATCCACACGCACACCAGCGACAACCAGAAGGCACCGTAGGAAACAAAGGCCACGTAGGCGAAGGTGTTGCCACGCGTCCACTCCAGCAGGCCAGCAATGAGCTGCGCACCACCGCCAAAGCAAATACCCATCGCCGGAATCACAGAGAAGAGGGGAAACACGCCGGTGTTGTGCAGGTTGAGCAGAATCGTTGTCATGCCGAAGCCCAGCAGACCAATGGGACCTGGGTTGGCTACTTTGCGTGCGGCCTTCATGGCCTGCTTCGCCTCCAGCATCCGAATCTGGTGATCCAGAAAGGCCTCCTCGTCGTCAGAGTCCGAGTCGAAGTAGCTTGGCCCGTTGCGGCCACCAATGCTGGTGTTCGACACCACCGGCATACGCGGCGCGCGGTTCTGATCCTCATCGAGATAGTCAAAGCTGCGGTGACCGGAGGGCTTCTTGCCTGTGTGGTAGCTGAACTTGCCCGCCACATCACCCTGCCGCTGCTCATCACCAGCACCGGCCAGGTAATCGTAGCTGGCGGCGCTGCGGCGTGCCTTCAGCTTCCCACTGAGGTCTTGCGCGATGCTGCCGTGACTCTGGAAGACACGACCGAAGGTGCCCTGGCGAGGCAGGCCGGACTGGCTCTGGCCGTTGTTGTCCTGCACCTCGGCGGCGGACGTCTTGTGCTGCTCCTCCGCCTTGTCGAGGTTGGCCTTGGACATGTCTGCGGGTGTGTGTTCGCGTGGAGGTGGTGCAGACGACTGCTTGTCAGATAGTGAAAGAGATAGCGGGTGGTGGCTGGAAAGCTGGGAAAGAGGCTGTGGCCGTGCGGAAGAAGAAAGACTAGATGGAAAGCAACGCGTGTATTTGTTTGGGTGATCTCTTGTGTGGGATCTTTGATTGGAGTGGGAATAAGCGGAAGAGAGTGGGAGGGAGATTGCGGAGGAAGGTGAGGGAAGTGGTGATCTCGAAGCACGCCGATGCATGGGAGACAGTACAACGTATACGAGATCGCTCATGCAGCACAGGGGCGGAGAAAAAATATATACATATTTTTTATTCGCGTGAAACAGTGCGCGTGACTCACACCTTCTATCCACTGGCAACAAAACGCACCTCTTTATTTGTCTATACACTTGGACGCCTTCTCAGAGCATGCATCTACCAGAAGAGCTTAAAGCATTTGAAAAAAAAAAGGGAGAGGAAAGTCACGGAAAAAAAGGCAGAGTTGCTGAAGCACGGCAGAAGGTGGTTGCGAGGCAAAGCCCCTCCGCCTTGTGTCCGTGTTGTTCAAAGCAATAAGGGAAAAAAAGGTGAAAAGAGGCGTTTTGTTTTGGGCTTACTTGAAAATTTAATTACTAATGTTGAGTCCATTTTTTTTTCTGCTAGCAGAAGAACACTAGAGAAGACAACATCAGCAAAAAAAAAATCTGAGGAAGAGAGAAGAGAGAATGGAAAGAACGTAAAGAGATCGAGGCGATGGAGGTGCGTGCGTGTGTGCGGACTCTTGACAAAGCGAAGGAAGTGCTTAATTGAAACATGCATTCGCTGCACTTTACAAGAAGAGGCAAAAGAAAAAGCAGAAATGTGGGCTTGTTGTTATCCGTTGCTGATCTCTTTTTTTTTTGTTATCCGCGTCTCCACGTGCATGCACTTGCACACTCGCTTAAAATCCTCCATCTCAACTTGTACTAGAAAAGGAGAAAGAGCTGCGAAAAGTAGAAAGAGAGAGAGAGATAAAGATGGCGTCGGTTCCTTGTTACACTCTCCTTTCTATTCCCCTTGCCGCTGTTGATAATATGCGCCGCCTTCTCTCCGTCACACACAGAAATACACTCGCAGAGTGAATAAAACAGTGCCTTACAAAAACTAACGCAGCGGTCTCGCTCGTGTTGAGTGAGCGGAGCAAACAGCGTGCGGGATAGTTTGTGTGTCCGGTTCTGTGTGTGCCACAAAGTTTGTGAAGAAGAAAAGGGAGAAGAAGATCCGAAAGAGAGGTCGCAAACACGTAAAAAAAATAGACGTGTCGCATTCGTAGGCGGTAACGGAACAGAAAATATGAGAAATATCGTTTTTTTTCTTTGTGCGTTAAAAATCCAGAATTAAAAAGAACAAGAAAATGTTAGTGCGCTGGCATGTGTGTGTGTGTGCTTCTTTGTGTGCTTTGGTGGGTCGGAGAGGAAGAGAGAGAAAGTAGCGACCAGAATAGCGGGCGACATCCATAATGTCCGCCGCATTCGTCACCAAGCAGCAGAACAAGACACACTGAAAACAAAGCAAAAAAAACACTAGAAGAGAGAGAGAGAGAAAGAGGGAGAAGAATGGAAGGGGGAAAGAGAGAAAGAAAAAAAAGAATGTTGTCTGCTGTCTTTCAACCCTTTCTCTTTCTCTCTTTTAAATTGAGTAGTTCATAGTGGAAGTCAAAGGAAGGCAGTTAATAAATTAGGAAAAGAAATGAGGTGGTACAGCAAGCAGTAGAGAGAGAAAGAAAAATGGGGTTTATAGTAAGTCGAAAAAAAGAGAGATAAAAAAAAGCTACATATGACGCCTGAGGAGCGTTGAAATGTGGAAAGACACGCGAGGTAAAAAAGAAGAGGGACGGAAACAAAATGAAGCAAGTCAGCGACATAGCAGAGAGGAAAAGAGAGAACACCATAAAGTGTTTCGCTCACACAGGTCTTCCTCTGCCTTCTTTGCCTTTTCTCTCTCCCGCTTCTACCTTATCCCGAACTTCCGTGAAACCCACTCCGAGTGCTCACCGGTTGGAGCCGTGGTTGCTTCCCAGGTGGCGCGCGTCATTGCTTGCATCGCCCGCCTTCTCGTCCTCCTTCTCTTCCTCACTCGCCTCCTCCGCCTCTGCTGTCTTGTTGGCACCGAACCAGCCCAGCAGCTGCGTCATGGGGATGACCGGCAGCATCGTGCGATCCCACACCTCGTTCAGGACTTCGGCAACACCAAGGTACATGGCGAGGCAACCACACACAATCCCCTCGTAGCCACCGGCCTTGACAGCGGTGCGATTGCCCGCCATGGAGCCACCAGCGAGTAGGAAGAACATCAGCGTCGCGGTCAGGAAGACGAGGAAGAGCGCGACGTTCATGCGCAGCGAGCTGAGGGTGAGAATAAGCGAGAAGAAGGCCCAGAGAAGATAGAAGACACCGATGAAGTACGTGCTCGGTGCCGCAATCTCAGGAGAGCCACCATTAGATGCGTTCGGCAACAGCCAAATACAAAACAAGCCGATCCAGAAGGCACCGTAGCCCACAAAGGACACGTAGCCGAAGCTGTTCCCCTTCACCCACTCGATGATGCCCATGATCATCTCCGTACCGCCACCGAAGCAGATGCTAAGGGCTGGGATGACGGAAAACCCATCGAAGACTTTGGTGTTGTAGAGGCTGAAGGCGATGGTGGTCATGCCAAAGGCAAACAGGCCGACGGGACCGGGGTTGCCGATCCGGCAGACACCATGGCGCGCCTTCTTTGCCTCCAAGATGCGAATCTGGTGATCCACGAAGTTCATCTCATCATCCGTGTCGGAGTCGAAGTCTGGCGCGGCGCCACGGTGCGAGACGCTGCCGGTCGACGCGCGTGTGATAGGCGGCGCACGGTTCTGATCCTCATCGAGATAGTCGTAGCTGCGATGCCCCGAGGGCTTCTTTGCCATGTGGTAGCTAAACTTCTCTGACGTGTTCGGCGGCCGCTGCTCGTCGCCAGCGCCGGCGAGGTAATCGTAGCTGGCGGCGCTGCGGCGTGCCTTCAGGTCACCGCTGAGGTCGTGTGCGATGCTCTCGTGGCTTGGAAAGGCGCGTGTAAAGGTACCGATGCGGGGCAAGGCGGAGCCGTGCGGCTGCGTTTCACTGGTGCGAGTGTTGGGGGAGGCAGTGGTGGGCGTGGTCGTGGGAGTGGCGGCGGGCCGTTCCGCCGTCCTCTCGATGCTTGCCTTGGACATGGCGATGCTGCTGTCAGTTGGTAACGTCTAACCCCTCTCTGCTTCTTTGCACTGCTTTCAGTAAAAATACTTCTCAATTTTTAAAGCTGTATTGGAAAGAAGTGGCACGTGAGAAGAGAGTAGAAGGCGGGCGGAAGCAAACAGAGAAAGAGGCAACAGGACACAAGACGGCGTTGGTGCGGTATGCTTTGGCTGAAGCAAAAAAGATGTTGTTGCTCGTTTATTCAGGTATTAGAACCCTGTGCGAGGTATCGCAGTGCGTGTGTGTGTACGGGTAGTAAAGAGGAGAAGGTGCGGCGAAAAAAAAAATACGTGCAGGAAAGAAAAAGATTTTCTTTTTTAATAGAATGAATCGCGTTACAAGGAAGTAGAGCAAACTAAAAACTTATCTGTTGTGTTGTTCGTGTTGTAGCAACGGGAGAAAAGGGCAGACAGACGCGTTGGGCGAAGGCGGGGAAGAGTGAGAAGCTGACACACACACACCAAACAGATGCAGAAATACAGAATTTTTTTTTAATCTATTATTCATTGAAGTCATACAACTCAGAGAGAGCAAGCATCCAAAGGAACCTCTGAGTCTCTTCCGCAGCAAAGCTATTATTTATTTTTTATTATTTGCGCTTCAAGTTCGATGCGCACAAGCAGAGAATTCCCTTCACCTCGCACAACCACATGAGCATGAAGTCCTAAATACTCTCCAGCACACCACCTTCCCTCGATCTTTTAATTGTTACTCGTATATAAAAACTACGTTTTCTTTTGTTGCTGTTGTTCTTATCAGACGCAGGAGGTTTACACGGAAAGAAAAAAAATTGGTACGTTGAGCTTTCGTCCACTATGCTTATTTGTAGGTGTTTGTTTGTTTGCGGCAGCGTCAGTGGGAAAACAAGGGACGGTGACGTGGTCGCTGCTACGCCGCACCGGCATCCACTTAAGAGACTCGGCTTATGGGGGGAAGCGGCGATCAGCGACGCCACGCACACGTCTGCTTGAATCATTAAAAGAATGAAAGAGATAAGAAAAGAATAAAAAACAATACGCGAGAGAAAAAGAAACAGAACAACGACGACTCAAAAAGGTGTCGCAGCAGAAAACGGGACAACAGAATAATCAAATAAATTCGAGAAGAACAATAATCATTATCCACAGTCGGCACTCATAACTGTGCGTGTTCTAACGAGAGGTGCGAGCAAATGCAAAAGAAAAGAAAAGGAGTTGCGGTCCACTGCAACGATTTTTCTTTATCGTATATTTGTGTGTAGGCAACTTTTTTTTCTTGAAAAGGAAGAAAAAGGTATTTTGAAGTTGCTGCTTTTTTTTGTATTTTTGTTGCTTCGTCGGTGCAGATGTGTGTTGAAGGCCATGTTGGTCACGGCGATCTGCGCCGCTCCTCTCAGCAGCCGAGCCACAGGCACAGAAAGATACGCGTTCTCTCAGACTGTTCGTCGGAAGAGAGAGAGAAAAAAAAAAAAGAGAAGACCGTGTCGTTGCGCCTTGGTCGATCATTATCGACGCCCCCACGAAGAGCAACGCGCGTAAGAAAGAGAAAGCAATTAATTTGGAAGCAAAGCAGAAAAAAAAAGGAAACAGGGATAGAAGCCCTCAAAAGGCGGACAGTGCAGATAGGAGAGAGAAACAAAAACGAGAGAAAGCCGCATGTCAGTCGAAAACACGCGTGTTTATTTCTCTCCCTCTTCCCTATTTCTTCTTCCCTCTCAATCTTTTGTAGTTTGTTTTGTTTTTCTCTACCACTCTGTAATAATGAAGTTCTTTTGGAAGAAGAGAGGAAGAACGCTGTGGCCGTAGACGTCGCGCATCGTGAAGGCCATCCCGACATACGTGGCCAGGCAGCCCTCCACGATGCCCTCGAAGCCCGCCACGCGCAACAGCGTCTTACTGCCGATGAAGTTGCCCAGAAGGTTCAGAAGAAAGTTAAGCGCAACAGAAAAGTTGAGCAGCATCTGTACAAAGGAGAACTTGAAGGAGCTGGCGAACATCGTCGCGGCAAAGAAGAACCACAACATGAAGAAGCCACCCAAGTAGTGCGAGGGGGCATCGCCCGTGACGTTGGCGTTCTCTGGCACGAGATTCGTGATCGCCGTCGCCATCCAAAATGCACCGTAGGTCACATCCAGCGTGCAGAAGATGGTGTTCTTGTTCACCAACTCGAAGAAGCCACCCACAAACTGGGCCAGGCCGCCGTAAAAGCAGATCAGACCCATCGTGGTGAGGTTCATCGGACAGATGCCAGCCTGATGCACGTTGTAAAGGCAGGTGGTGAAGCCGAAGGCGAAGAGCGTCACGGGGCCTGGGGAGCCGATGCGGGGGTTCGCCGGCGTGATAGCCGCCGCGTACTCTGGCGGCCTGTACACGGCAGCTAAACACGCGTGGTTGCCGCCGCAGGTACACGGAGCAGCAAGCAACGCTTTCGTCACCGCAGTCTCCTCGACCTCGTCCGGTTTTTCATTGACGGTGTCGGCGCTGTCGAGTGGGATGGACACCTGCGAGGAGGAGTCTCCGCCACCGCTGCGCGGCTGCTGAAGCGTTTGCGTGGATATGGATGTGCCGTGGCAGCCGGGCACGTGAGGCCGCTTCGTGCCACCTGTGCTAGCAGTAATGACGCCTGTTGTTTCCGTCGAGGAGGACTGCAGCACGTACGTGTGCGAGGTGTTATCGGCGTAGTGGTAGACGATCTTGCAGGGCTGCATTGTAACGACACGCGTGGTGGTAGTGGATGATGCGTGCGCACGGACTGCGTTGTCTGTTGTGGTCTCGATAGTAGTGCGTGCAGGCGGAGCCGCCACCGCTTCAACTGACGCTGGCACCGTGTAGTTCACAGCTCCGGCTGCTGCGTGATCGCGGGCAGGAAAAGCACCGCCTTTTTGCTTTTTTCCCTCCGGCGCTGTGGGGGCCGCTGTGGCGTGCCCCCGTGAAAAAGGAGCGTGGGAGGACATGATTATCGTGAATAGCGGCGGTGACAGTGCCTGCTAAATTAGTATTTTTTTCGTGTGTGATCAAGTGTGTGTGTGTGTGTGTGTGTGTGTGTGTGTCAACGCTTGAGAAAGAGCGGGCGATGAACAAATGCACAGCTCGCACGCAGTGAGCGATTCAGGGATGAAGACTGCAAGGAGAAAAAAAAGAGAGGAAGCGTTAATCGTGTTTCTCACCGTCCTCGGCAGGATGAATGGGAGCGATGCGGTTGCGTTACCTTGGTAGCCTACACACAAAATCACCTTCAAAGAAAGAAGAGTGTGCGTCTCTTAAACAGGGGACGGAAGGGACGACGAAGCAAGTAGAAAAGGTAAAATAGCCGCGTTTTGAAGCAACCGACCATGAACAGGCGATGGAGAAGATCGCAGAAAGGCTAATTCTCCCGCCACCCTCTCATTATTACTACTATTTTTGCCGGTATATGAAGACACAGCGAGATTTCGTTGAGGAAGCCAATAGAAAGGCAACCACCTTTTCTCGCTCTTTTTTTTCTTTTTTTCCACAACCTATACACATAGCTGCGTGCATAAACGCTCTGCCTTTCTCTCGCTATTCCTCCGAGTTATTCCGAGGGCCGGAATGAAGAGGGAGAAAGAAAGCGAAGCGCTCACGCGACACTGCAGAGGGAAAACATTTGGAGCTTTTTCATTGCGTCTTTTCCTTTTATTTTTAAATATATATATATGCTTCTCCTTCTTCGTGTTAAAAAGAACGCAGACACTCCTCTACCAGTTAAAAACCACACAAATGCGTAGCGAGCGTGCTTGCGTGTGTGTGCGCGTGTGTGCTTGCGTGTGTGGACAAGAAAATGAGAATACGCTCGCACAAGTCCGCTCTCTGCTGAGCAAAATCTCTCTTCAGCCATTCCTCTTCCTTTCCAATAAAACAAAGAAAGCTATGCCACCGCACACTGGCACCACGTCGACTCGCTCGCCCTCGAACGCATTCACGTGTAGCAATTCTTTTTTTTTTCCTTTTCGAGAAGAGAAGAGAAAAGAAGAGAATAAACAATTATATATATTAAGACCGAGAGAGGAGAATGATCGATGCGCCGAGGTTTCTTGACATGAAGGAAAGAGCGTTGTGAGAAGGAGCAGCTGTGAACAAACAACACGCTCGAAAACTCCAACAACTGTGCGCGGAAAAAAAAAAACATGAAAAGACAGTAGATTTTGACAAGAAGAAAAGGAAGCGCAAAAAGTATATTCTTAGAAAGCCGAACACACCACGTTTGTGCGAAGTGGAAAGGGAGAGAGAGAGGAAATAAAATATTCATCTCTCCTCGCTCCTCTCACTGTCATCGTTGACAGACCAAAAAGGCAGAAGCGCAAAGACGAGAAAAAAAAGACCTAAAACAAAACAAAACAAAAAACCCTCGTCTCTTCTCCCGCCTATACTGTCGCAGGAGAGTGTGAGAGAGAGAAGCGATCTTGGACGCATCGAACCATCAAAACAGACAACGCGTATGCACCTCAACAGCCATCACAAAAAATGAAGAAGTGAGTAGAGCACGAGCTTCAATAGAGTAAGAAAGGCGTTTGTAGAGAAAAAGGGACAGGGGGCAATGGAATTTGTTAGGTTTTACTTTTGTTTAGGGATTCCAAAATTTTCTTGTTGCGGTAGTCAAATACGAGAAAGCTGCGAAAATGAAAAGAGGAGCACGTGAGCTGAGATGTGGGGTGGTGCGCGCTTGCTAACACACTCGACCCACATACCGACACGTTCAGAACACACCTCAACGCACAAACACCAGGCTGAGACTTCCAATGCGGAGACTACGAAGGGCACGACTCAGTCAGCTGGCGTCAAAATAAATATATAATCGTAAACGTTCCAATTAAATTTAAAAAAATTGACCGAGTAAAAAGTGTTAAGCTGCCAAAAACAAGAGAAAGGCAAACATAGTGGAAAAGACGCAAGTGAAAAAAGAAAAAGAGAGGAGGGGAACGTTGCTGATTGGTGCGTGGGTAGAAATCTCATGAGAACCACAGTCGTGGGACCGCCATCGGTGTCATGAGATCTCAAACGATTGGAGAAAAGAAATAACGGAAAACGTTCCTTTCCTCAGAGAAAAAGTATTTGCGTTCCAAAGAAAAGAAAACAGAAAAATACCAAAAAACAAAAATAGATGCCCTGGCGTGCGTGCGCGCGTCCGTGCATTTTTTTTTTGTTGTTGTTGTTGTGTGTTCCACGTCTGAGCAGGAGAATCATTCTTCGATTGCCTCCTCTCCTCTTGCCTCATGTGACGTCGCACAAAATCATTTTTCATTTTTCTGCTTGAAAGTCGGGTTTTTGTTAATATCACAACACGAACTGGTGCAGAGCGTGAGAGGACAAGAGGCAGAACGTGATGGCAAAGGAAGAAAATACAGAAAAAAAAAAACAGAGAGAGAGAGAGAGAGAGAGAGAGGGAAACGCGCAGGTAGGACAAAATTTTACCACTAGGCGTTTACAACGCAAAGCAGGGGATGAAAAGAAAAATAATGTGCGGAGAAACAGCCACACGTGAAAGGCGAGAAGGAAGGAGAGAGAGAGACGCAGTTTAGCGATCTGGCAAGCAGAAAGATCGCAGACATCGAAAAAGAGAACAGCTGGCGCCTTCACTCCTTTTCACACTGCAGTAGCAGCGAGTGCGTGACATCGCGTTGCGGCAGCCGTGCAAGCTAGCCTGCTCTCTCCACCATCTCACCGCTCTCAATCTTCTACCGTGACCAGAACAAGGACAGCATCCATGCAAAAAAAAAAAGAATACGGAAAAAGATCAAGGTCACACATACACATATATACATATACATTAGTCCAAAAGCTGAATGTAAGAAAAGGGGGAAGGAGACCGGGTGACAAGGGTGAGAAGGTACGAGGTAAAAAAAAGGGAGAATTCAACGGTGATAATTAGAAGTTAATGCAATTATTATATAGAAGGTGGGCCAGGTAGAAGAAAAAAATGATCTGGAAGCGGCTGAAGAGGTGCGTTGCTTTTAGTCTTTAGCATCGTGTGGGCAGTTGCCGCAGGGGAGCACCACAGCGAAACGGAGAAGAAAAGAAGACTAAGTAGAAGACATAGAGAGAAAAAAAAAGAAATACTTAAGAGACGGGGAGGAGAATGGAAAGTGGGCAAGAAAAGTGTGAGCGAGAGAGGAAGTGGTAAGGAAAAGAAACGGGCAAAAGCAGGAGAAAAAATGCACCGGTGGTTGCGACGAGTGCCTGAAGGAGCTATTAAGAAAGCGTGTCGATGGGGATTTATCACCCATAGCCGCACCGCTCGCTGCACGCTCTGTTGATCTTTAAAAAAGGTAATAAAAAGGAAAAAAAAGTGGTTAAAGCAGGCAGCAAATTAAACATACGAGTGTAAATTCTTAACAAGAGATGAAGAGGGAGACACGACGGCAAAAACCGAAACGCGCCGCACAAAGAAAGGTTGGGGGAAGTGGGGAAAAAAAACCTGCTGAAGGAAAATATGGAAGAAAAGATAAAATTTTGGAGGCGGTGCGGCGTACGTACTAAAGTGTTTTCTATAAATAAGTTCTTAATAAACTCACCGCCCTCCAGCAATACTTTTTACATTCCAAACTGTTTTCAGTTACTACTAAAATACTTCATTTTTCTTGCTTTGTTCGGTGAATGCGTTTCGCCACGCATGTGTGTCTGTGTGTCTGAACCAGAATAGGCGGAAATAAGAGTGTTATTGAGTACCACCACTACACCCAACACACACACACGCTCAGAGGCAATAGTCACGAGTCGAGAAAGCAGGTCTCCGGCATGACAGACCGCAGACCATCCGATGGACTTCCCAGCATCGAGGAGACAAGCAACGTGCTTTCCGTCGCAGACTGCAAGCTTTCCAGCTGAGAGAAGGGCTGGGAATCAAACACGTTCCCACGGCTCGCCACCACGCGCAGGAAGCACTCCTTGTGAAAACTGCGGCCATCCAAACCGATGGGCAGCAACGAAAAGAGCTGCACAGGTTCCGCAATGCCCTTCAGCGTCTGGAAGCCGATGTCTTCGACGTGCGTAAGAGATGCAATGGTGGTGGAGGGACCGACAGAGCCCTTGTTTTCGTCACGCACGCTATCCAGCCGCAGCTGCTCCGTCTTCACAGCGGCAGAGAACCAGGCGAGCCGTGCGTCATCAACGGCGATTCCACGTGCCTCCTGCGCCTGCACCAGCTTCCCGAGCTGCTCCGCAAAGAGGCTGCTGAGGGGACTCGTCGCGTAGCCGTCCTCCGCACACAGGTGCGCGTACGCGGCGTGGCTCATCAGCACCTGCCCACCGCACGCCGCAGCCTCCACGCGCGCCGCGCAGTTCACGCTGGGCCCGTAGTAGTCGAAGCGGTTGTGCACGCTGTCGTACACCGCCGCGGCGTCCGTGCAGTAGTGGATGCCAACGCGCACACGCAGCGCGTCAGCGCGCCAGCACGACGCGGCACCCGCCCCCTGCGGGTTCTCCACCATCTGGAAGCCCGGCGCACTCGGGCCCGCCATCAGCTCCAGCTGGATGCCGAAGGCGATGAGCAGCGCCTGCGTCACGTTGCGCGTCGCGATCAGAAACGAGTCGCCCACCGTCTTCACCTCGTAGCCACCAAAGTCTTCGATCAAGCCACGAATCACTTGGTGGTGCTGCCGCACTGCTGTGCCCATTGTTTGTGTGTCGCGGTCCCACAGACGCGTGCTCGCTTCGATATCGGTGAACATGAGGCAGAAGGGTTCCTTGCCGTCCGGCGCTGTACCTCCGTGCGCCGTGTCGTCCCCTTTCGAAGGCTTCGCGACCCAGTAGCCTGTGATGTACGTCGCCCACAGCTCCTGCAGCGCGGCCCGCACCACGATATTCCACGCATTCACCGGCTTCAGGTACGACTCACAGGCTTCCAGGAACGGCCCCTCCATCTTCTTCATGACCTCGCCATCAAAGTCAGCGCCGCAGTCGGTGAAGAGCGCCTGCACGCTGAACTGATCATTATACTCGATCGTAGTCGGTACGCCACCGGTCGTGACGCTCTTCGTGATTCGAAGCAGCGTCTCCATGCAGCGGTGCGCCGTGCGCAGATCAGACATGTGCTGCAACACGTACAGCTCCGGATACTTGCCGATGGCGCGCTTGTAGGTCGACTGCAGGAGGCGGTGAAAGCCGCCGCTGCGCTGACGCGGGAGGAGTACGTGGAACGCAGCCGTCACGCGCTCCGCCCATACATTATTACGGCGTTGCGTGTAAATCACACCGCGCTCACTGCTCGACCCACTCACGGCCAACTCAATCATGGTCTTCCAGAACATCTTCCACACACCGACCGACTTCGCGAAGGTTTCGGCCCCAACAAACTCCGCGTACACCTGCAAGAAGGCCTCGCGCATCGAGATGAACTCGGCCTCGCCAAGACCGTACAGGTTGTGCCGGGCTCCCATCTCGCCCATGATGTCCATCAGGTCTGCAGGGCGGGTGAAGGCAACGACTGCTCGACCAATCATGTCCATGATCACCAGCGCCTGCGCAGGAACATCAACAGAGTAGAAAAGAACGCGGTAGGACGGGTTGTTGTCCAACAGGCGCTGCAGCACCGCCTTGGCAAATTCGTCGAAGCGGTTGTCATGCAGGTGCATCCAAGTCTGCACCAGCACGTACAGCGACTCGGAGTAGTCCTGCACGCGTTTCAGCGCCACCTGGCAGTCCGAGGCGGCGTCCTCTATTGTTTTCAGCGCCTCGCGGTAACGTCCCTCCACCGACTGCTTGCCGGAAACGCTGCCGTGGTGTTCATCTCCGCTGTGAATGCGCACAGCGCAGGTTGGGGAATGTGGACGGGTCTTGGTGCCGCTGCTGCGACTCGCACACGCGTTGCTGCGCTGCTGCCGCCGACTGTCCGTCTGCTGCTGCGGTGGCGATACAACAACAGGCGGTGTCGGCGCATCGTCACTGAGCGGGAGCTCCATTGCACACAACTCACGCCGCTGCTGCTGCTGCTGCTGCTGCTCTTCTTTCTGAGCTGGTAGAAAGACACTTAGATCTTGCAGCACAATAAATAGCTCCTGCATCTCTTCTCGCGTGAGGCCCACGTAGGCTTCCGCAGCCGCCCCCGCACTCGCTGTAGACGGCGTGGTGGTCGTCTCCGCGCTCGCAGCCGGTGCGACGGCCTGCGCTGCCTCCGGCGACACCCGCCGCTCCGCGAGAAAGGCACGCAGCAGCTGCTCCACCGACCCGTCCTTGCCCTTCACCGAGGACAGCCGCCGTGCCGTGGGAAGCGCAGAGCCGTTGCCAGCACCACCAGCAGCAGCAGTGACGTCGCTGATCTCTGTTTGCGCGTTGTTCTCGCCACGACTCCCGCGTGTGCCGGTCGCCGTGAAGGTTGCTTCGGACTCCACCGCCGCTGAAACCTCAACGTTGGCGATGTTGTTCGACGCCTTGTGAAGCTCTGAAACGCGGAAAAGAAAGATGTGACGATCCTTGTCGTTGTCGTTGTTATTGTTGGTGTGTGCGTGATCCTGCATGAGCGGCGTCGCTGCGCACCGAGAAGAAGTTGAGTGCGGCGAGTGAGGTGAGAGGGGCGGCGTCAGAGCAGCAGACGAAACGGTAAGCGCCGCTGTCGACGATGACGAGTGCGACTCTGCTGTCTTGCTGTGCTGCCGGCGCTGAGGCGTTTGCGTCGCATCATTAAGCGTAGCGGCCGCGGGGTAGTAGTGTGTGGCCGGCGTCGCGTTTCCGAGACTCTGACGTGGACTCAACTGCCGCGCGGCGCCACTGCGGCTCTGCACCGCCAGCTTCGTGCACGGGTGTTGCGGACGGCCCTTCTGTGAGTAGCGTGGCGCACCTCGTGTGGTGGAGGGGCTGGACGAACGCGGCTTGGAGGGCGGGTGCGGAGCTGCTGCTGCTGCCGTGACCGTGCTCGTACGGCGTGGGTGAACGCGGAGGCCTGTTGAACCGTTTTCCGCGCTGTCGCGCGTGGATGAAGGGGAGCGGCGGTGCTGCGATTGTGCGCCGCCAGCACTGGCACCACACGTGTCGCTTGTTTTTTTTCCCATGCGCGCTGCGAGAATTGGGGGAAAGCAGGAGGGACGGCGGCGAGCGGGGCGTCGTGGCGGCGGCGCGACCGCAACGGGCTGATTACAGCGAGTATTGCTCATTCTGGACAACGATAGAGAGAGAGAGAGAGCAAGTTTTTAAATTAGAAGACAGTGCTCTTCTCGTCTGCCGGCCCGATCAGCGATCTGCTGTGCAAAAAAAAAAAAATTGAGAGCGCTCGTGAGACGAGAGAGAGAATGGAAGAAAAAGAGAGAAAAAAAGGGGGTGCACAGAATTATATCTGCGTTATACGTGGTCGGGTTTGACTGCTACAGCTGATGACGCTCGCCAACCTTTCACAGTAAGAACAAAAGAGAGAAAACAGGGAAAAGGGGGGAAAAAAAAGGATTCAGCAAATGAGAGTGACAGTTCAAAAAAAAAAAGGGAGGGGATCGAAGGGAGCGAAGGGAGAAGAAAAGGTATCTGGGAGATCGAAATAAATACACTAGAGAGACGGTAGTTATGATAAATATAGATTAGGGGGTGGAACAACGCAGTGACGTCGCAGCGTCTTCTCGAGAAAGTATCGACCTACACGCAGACACACACACTTGAAAAGAATAACTTTGTCGGCAGATTAACTTTCTCGCTCTCTCGGCTTGTGCTCTTCTCGATCTTCTGTCTGTTTACAGCGCGTCTGCGTGTGTGTCGACGCAGCACTGAGACCGTAACACATATACACACCCACACACGGAAAACGAACACAACAAATTTAGGAGAGAGTGAGAAGAAGAAGGAGTCACAGCAAGAGGCACGAAGGGATGCGTTGATGGCGCGTAAGATGAGGAGGGAAAAACCCAGGAACAAAAGAGACGTCTTGTGGAGCGCACCACAACGTATGCCGAGCGCAGGGTATCTTAGCTGTAGTAGTAGACGAAGTAGATGTCCATAGTGAAGGTGAGAAGAGAGGGACAGAGAGAGAGAATGATGGGTGCGATGGGTGCGATGTTGATGACGCGCACACAACCTAAGCGAGAGAGACGAGAATCTACAACTATTTATAAATGCATGTGCTTTGCACCGCTTCATTTTCTTTTTTTTTTGATTGTTTACCTGACGCAAATAGTGGGGTAACTCTGCAGGAAGGAAACCCATTTGCAAATCACAGCAGGCAACACGGCATGTCCCTTTGCCGTTCACCATGTGCGCCAAAAAAAAAAAAAGGAAGCCGAGCTGACAAGAGGCTCATAACTTCCTTCCTTCAATCCTCTTTCTGTTTTCCCCCGTTTCATTTTATCAGTTTCTTTTTTTTTTAAGGCGTGGCGTTCAACACTTTGCAAATAGTCGAGCCGTCGCGAGCCTCAGTAAATATCAGAAAAAAATGAGGTTTTTTTTGTTTCATTGCCTCATTGAAAAGCACGTCGTGGATGTGAGGAGGTGCGATTTGGCGCGTACGTGGCTAGCGGCACTCCAACAAGCAAATTTCAAAATAAGAGAAAAGAAAGAGAGAGAGGCCGCTGGCAAGCACGAATACGCACCTGCACACACACACATACACACATACACACAGAATAAAATAATTAGAGGCACGCGAGTAATCAATAATTAGAAGGGAAAAAAAAACACTTAAATAGAGAAAAGTGAATTTCCGGGTGTCGCAGCTTTTAGAGCTCGTTGTCACAGGCTACGCGGAAGTGGAAAGATAAAAAAAAAAGGGTCAGAGCACCACACACACGAAAAAAAAAGGCCTTGTTGCTTCGCTCTTCCCTGTCGCAAATCCAACGTGCATCTTTCTCTTCTCCTCTCCGGCAACACATGGGTTTTATTTCTCCGCCCTTTTCTTATGAAAAGAGTGGTGGAGAGTGAGACAAGGAGAGAGATGCGCGACGGTATTGTCTGCTGCGTGCCATCAACAGCCATGCAGGCCATGACACGTTAAGAGGAGGTAGGAAAACGTGGTTCTAAAAAGATACCTTAAAAAAAAAAAGATTGAAACAATCTTGTTGAGTAATGACAGGGCCTTTACAGGCTGCACTGAACCCTAAATTGATTCCTCGACCGTCAAGGGGGAAACGCACACGCAAAAAGTACAAAAAAGAGAGAGAGAATGAAGAAGAGGAGCAGATTGAGCTCCGCAAAACACCACATCCCTTTCTTGTTTGTTTGTTCTTCTTACCAATGAGAGAAAAGAGAAAAGCAGAAACAAACAAACAAAAAAAGGACGGGTATAACAGGAAGATATATAAAAATGTGGAAGAAAGGGGAAAAAATAGGTATAGAGCAGCTCGCATAACTGCAGTGCCGAGGAGAATCATCCCGAAAAAACTGAGGTGGTGAAGGAGTGAGACGCAGGCGACGAGAGGGACGAGCTGTAGGTGTGGCGAAATTGTGTACTGCGCATCGAGAGACCACTCGTGTTATTTGCCAAGAGCGGCTCTTTTCGCAGACGCCTAACAATGTTAAGGGTATAAACTTACACGACAACTCAAGAACAGACGTACAAAAAAGAAAATGGGGGAAAAATAAGAGAGAAGTTTTCTCGTTTGTGAGGTATCACAGAGAGGTGCAAAAAAAAAGAAACATAAAAAACACCGTCTACTCCGCAAAGGAAAATAAGTGCCATCAAGATTCATATATAGAAATAAAAAAAACGTGAAAACCAAAAAAAAAAAATCAGGAGAAGAAGAAGAAGAAGGTGAAGGGTATAGTGGATGGAAGCAGGCAACACATACCTCACTGTGGGCAGTGTGCGCTGTCTCAGGTCGGTGGTGGTGCGCGGTGCGGGGCAGCACACCTTCACGGACACGCGAATTCGATAAAAAGATTGCTAATACATACACACACAATAAAACAAACAAACACTTGAGCTGCAAGTCAAAGCAGACAAAGAGATCGAAAGGTATAGAGGAATATTAAAGTAAACTGTGCAAAAAAGGGAAAAAAGATTCCAGAAAGAAACAATATGCCTGTCGCTTCCAACTACAAGAGGGAACAAGAGGGAAGAGGAAGCGACGAGCATGAGCCACAAGAAACCAGATACCAGCATGTAAAAAAAAATTAGATAAATAGGGTGTAGGAGTGAGTGAGACTATACATCAGTCAGAAGTACAGGTTCAGTGCACGGAATAACAATAATAAAAAATAAAACAAGGGAGAGAGTGTGTGAGACGCCGTTCTCCCTCACGCCAGTGCGCGCGAGCACCACTTGACGGCGCACCACGACTAACACACGGCAAAGCATCACTGGCAGCTCAAACCGTACCGCACGTCATACAGGAAAAAAACGAGAAAGATACCGAGAACATGACGACGAGATGATTACTCAAGAGATGAGAGAGGGAGTACGAAACATGAAGGAAACAACGGCTAGGAAGCATTGCTTAATAAAAGGTGATCGCAATGACACTACTACAAGAGATTCCAATAGATAAATAATCGTCTAAGAGGAAAATGCGCTTCAATACCTTCTCTTTTTTTTCTCAGGGGCAAAAAGCACTGTCTGAGAAAAAGGGGGCCGCTCAGGGTCGGGTAATGAAGAGCCAGAAAAAAAAAAATAATAATAATAGGAGCTGTGATTAAAAGAAGAGAGCGCCGGGGAAGACACTATACCTGAAATACATAAATGAAATTATCTCTCACCTTCTGCCCGCAGCAAATCTCCAAACACGCGAGAGTATCACCTTCCAGCGTAATTCAAACGCAAACGTACATACAAACACACAAACACACACGCATGCATCTTTAGCGCTCCTCTACGAGAAGCCGAAGTCCGCCGCTACGAGCGCAAACCCATCCGTCATCGCCATCTCGCTCGGCAGCGACGGCGCCACCGACGAGCTCAGCTCCAACGAAAAGCTGCTCCCTGCCGACCGCTCAAGTGAAGCCAAATTTGTCAGCCGGTTGTTCGGGAATGTGCGCTCTGTCAGCCCGGCCGGGAGCAGCGAAAAGAGCTGCACGGGTTCGGCAATGCCCTTGAGGGGGTGCAGGCCCTCGTCCGTGATGGTGGTCAGAGACTGCAGCGTCATGACGTTCCCTTGTGCGTTGAGGCGCTGCTCGACACCGGCTTCCCCACCCACACTATCCTGCGCATTAGACACGGTGGACTTGCCTGGTTGGTGCTTCAGCGCCGACCCCGCCACCCACGCCAGATCGGGATGGTGCTGGGAAAAGCCACGTGCCTCCTGCGCCAGCACCAGCTTCCCTAGCTGCTCCGCGAAGAGGCTGCTGAGGGGACTCGTCGCGTAGCCGTCCTCCGCACACAGGTGCGCGTACGCGGCGTGGCTCATCAGCACTTGCCCCCCGCACGCCGCAGCCTCCACGCGCGCCGCGCAGTTCACGCTGGGCCCGTAGTAGTCGAAGCGGTTGTGCACGCTGTCGTACACCGCCGCGGCGTCCGTGCAGTAGTGGATGCCAACGCGCACACGCAGCGCGTCAGCGCGCCAGCACGACGCGGCACCCGCCCCCTGCGGGTTCTCCACCATCTGGAAGCCCGGCGCACTCGGGCCCGCCATCAGCTCCAGCTGAATGCCGAAGGCGATGAGCAGCGCCTGCGTCACGTTGCGCGTCGCGATCAGAAACGAGTCGCCCACCGTCTTCACCTCGTAGCCACCAAAGTCCTCGATCAAGCCACGCGTCACCTTGTGGTGGTGATTTATTGCGGTAGCCATTAATTTCGTCTCGCGGTCCCACAGACGCGTGCTCGCTTCAATGTCGGTGAACATGAGGCAGAAGGGCTCCTTGCCATCCGGTGCGGAGCTCTGCATGTGCCTCACAGCCAGGTGTGCAGGCTGTGCCGTCCAGTAGCCCGTAATGTACGTCGACCACAGCTCTCGAATGCACACACGCACCACCTCGTTCCACGCACCCACCGGCTCAAGATACGACTGACAGGCATCAAGGAACGGCTCCTCAATCTTCTTCATATCCTCCACGCTGATCGGCTCCGCCAAGTCGGTAAAGATGTGCTCCACGCTGAACTGATCGTTGTACTCAATCACCGGTGCGCTCTCCGCGTTCACGACCCGCTTCGTGATGCGCAGGAAGATCTCCATGCAGCGGTGCGCCGTGCGGGGGTCGGACATCTGGCTGTACTTAACCAGCTCCGGGTGTCGTTCCACCCCTTTGATGTACCCCGTGTGCATGAGTCGGTGGAAGCCGCCGCTGCGCTGCACGGGGAGCATTTCCTTCACCGCCTTGTGTACGCGTCCGGCCCAGATTCGGTAGCGGCGCCGTGCGTAGAGCATTCCTCGCTCCGTGGTCGACCCACTCACGGCCAGCTCAGTCGTGGTCTTCCAGAACATGTTCCACACACCGACCGACTTCGCGAAGGTTTTGGCGCCAACAAACTCCGAGTACACCTGCAAGAAGGCCTCGCGCATCGCGGTGAAGTGAATTTCAGTTACACCGTACAGGTTGTGCCGCGCACCGACTTCACCCATGATGTCCATCAGGTCCGCGGGGCGGGTAAAGGCAACGACTGCTCGGCCAATCATGTCCATGATCACCAGCGCCTGTCGCTGTACATTCACCTGATGAAACAGAACGCGGTAGGACGGGTTGTTGTCCAACAGGCGCTGCAGCACCGCCTTGGCGAATTCATCGAAGCGGTTGTCATGCAGGTGCATCCAGGTCTGCACCAGCACGTAGAGCGACTCGGAGTAGTCCTGCACGCGTTTCAGCGCCACCTGGCAGTCCGAGGCGGCGTCCTCTATCGTCTTCAGCGCCTCGCGGTAGCGTCCCTCCACTGACTGCGACTGCGTCGCCGCCGTCGAGTCTTTTCGGAGAATAGATCGAGAGCGGCGCTTATCACCACCGGTAGCAGCAACAACAGCTGCAGCAGGAGCAGCAGCAGCAGGAGCAGCTGGGGAAGCAGACGTCAGACCTGTCATGGGCCGGATGATTTTGGCGGGCGTAAAGGTCAGCTCCGGTGCCACGAGGCGGCGCGCTGCGGCTGCGATGTCAGCATTGGCAACCGCAGCATCCTTCAGAGAACGAGTCGCTTCTGTGCCGATGGGCTGTGCAGCCGCTGCTGGATCTGTAGCTGAGGCTGTGGTGGTGGAGGTGGTGGGTGCGAGTGGTCCGATGGGTCCAGTCGGAGACGCGGGTTGGGGTGCGGTGAGGGGGCTGACAAAGTCCTGCAAGTCCATCATAAGCCGCCCAATCTCCTTCTTCTCCACCTCCGTGAATATTATGCGGGGGTTGGCACCTGTGTTCGTTGTCGCATCCGTGGCGCCAGTGGCACCTGCTGGCGTGGCAAAACTTTTCTGTGGCTGGTGCTGCCGAAGAAACTCGCTCAGCATCCGCATACTCGACGTCAGCGTCACCCTGGACGGGGCATCGCTGAGATCGCTGAGGCGGAAGGGCTGCTGTTGCTGCGGTGGGGGCGGAGTAGGCGCATGCTCGGCAACTGCCACAGCAGAAGCAGCAGCAGCAGGGTGTGGTGCGGTGGCGTCCGCCAAGGCAGCGAAGCCGTCCGCGCTCTCGGAGTCGTCGGAGAGCGCGCCGCCCGTGCCAGCGCGGGTGTACGCCCGGTGATGCGGTGTGTTCTGCTGGATTGGCGGGGACGGCGGCGACGGAGCAAAGAACTCCGTGACGACGTGAGAGGCGAGCGAGAGCGTATTCGGTGGCGGCGCGTGGGAGTTCGAGCTCGTGTCTTCTGCGTTTCTTTTCTCGCCCTGCGGATTCTCGCTAAGGGGGTCCAGTGCACAACCAACTGCGTGCAGCACGTGTACACTCTGCTGGGGCGGTGAGAGGGAGAACTGCGACGGCGGCTTCGAAAGCTGCCGTCTTTGCCCATCAACACGCGTACGGGGCAACGGCGAGCTGGGCAGCGTCGGTGGTGGCGGCGAATTCAAAGCGCTGACGCTGTTTGCTGTTGCATTCTGCTCCACCTGGTCCAGCCGAGACGCATTGTCTGTGAAGGAAAGGTAGGCGTTGCCGGAAAAGTTTGCAGCAGAGGAGCCAGGCGAGGCGAGCAACACAACCGCCACCGTATCGGGTGGCAAGTGCAGCCGATGGCTCGTGGAGAAGTCGTACGGCTCGTCCGTCGACTCCGTTGGCGACCGCGGAGGGCTGCGCCGCGTAGACGACGTGTTCGGCAGCTCCGGCAGCCGCCGGGGCTGGACGGGCGGGGAGCGCGGCATGGCGCAGACAGCGGGCAGGGCCGTGCACCGGTTGAGGGACCGCGACACACGGAATTCATCCTTGGACGTGGACGGGAGCGGGGAGACGTTGGGCAGGCGAGCGACGCTGCGCGCGGCGCCTGCTTCGCTGGGGAGTGGGCCGAGGTTTCCGCTCCGGTGCTTGGGAGGGTCGGTGCGCTTCTGGGAGGGGCGACTGCGCGCGCCGGGAGAGGAAGCGCGCATCATGCAGGTTGAGCTGACGTGCAGAAGGTGAAAAAACAAAAATAGTAGAAAAAGAAGAAGGCGCGTTTTAACAGAGAGCAGGAGATAGAGTTGCGTGTACCAGACGGGCAACGAGCGAGAAGAAAAAGGAAAAAAGAAAGGTCGAAATGCGGCGGGAACTGGAACAGAGAGAGAGAGAGAGGGAGCGCCGACGGCCGTTTAGAAAACAAATTGAGCAAAAGCGCACGTCAACGAGCCACAGTCACTTGTTGAAAAATCTAGACTGAGAAGAAAAGAAAAAAAAAATTATTTCACGTTCGCTGCTCTTTAAAAAGCGGAAGGTACTTTTTTTCTTTACTTTTCTTTTCTTCTTTAGAAAAGAGGGTGAAAAGAGAGAAAAGATTAGAGAGGAAGCTCGTTCAAAGATGAACAACAACCACGCAAAGAAAAGACTCAGTAAATTGAAACAAGCGGATAGAAAGGAAAGCAGCCGTGCGAGTTGTGCTGCAACGGAGTTTTACGTGGAAAGCCGACAGAAAAGGCAAGAAAAAGCGAAAAAAGAGAAAGGAGGAAAAAAGGAAGGAGTTAAATCATTCAATGTCTTTTATTTTTTCAAAGTCGGGAAAAAGAGAAATCTAATAAAAAAAAAACCAGATTGCTATTACGCACGAGTGAATGTGGGTGTGAGGGGGTGAGAGGGTGTATAAAAGCCTGCGATATGCGAAGAAACGTGAAACAAACGAAAAATAAAACAATTAAGTTTTTTTTTTGGTTGTGTGTTTTGCAGCTAGACGTTTCTTCTTCCCTTTGAGAGAATAACAAAGGATAAATCTGAAGAAGTACGAGACGCGCCGTCACAGCAACAACAAGAAATACTAATAGAAAGAGTTTATGAAGCAAAAATAAAAGGTCAACACGAGAAAAAAAACGAAAAAAGATTAGAGTTGTTCTCAAATATGTATGTTAGGGGCTTCAGCAGTGGAGGAGGGGAATGTACACCAACCGAAGAGAGTGAAGCCGAAGGTGCACAACAATAGATGTGCGAGACGGGGTAAATGTGCGTGCGAGTGCGCGTTAATAACGCGCTTTGCTTTATGTTTTTTTTTTTTCCTCTCTCGTTCTTGAATGAGTACTATGTACAGCTGACGGTCCGCTTTCGTCACGCAAAGCGCCGACACAAGGAAGCAGGAAAAAAAAAGATGTCAAGAAGAAATGGAAGACTAAAAACTAAAGAAAAATAAAAGAACGAGTTGAACAACAGCAAAAAGGAAAGATGCGGCGGTGGGTGCCGATAGGTTTCTCTTTTTTTTTAAAGCTTCAGTGCGCTCACGAGAGAGGGATTTAATAGAAGACAGATACTCCACGATGGATGGCGCAGAAGAATCGAAAACACGAGAAAAAAAAAAGACAGTAGAGGTGAAAAGAAAAAAAGGGGGAAAAAAAATGAACTCTGGCACTGCGCTGCAGGAACAGTTTGTTGCCGTATTGGCGCGATGCACAGGCTCGCGTTATCGGGAAAAAAATGTTTAGATAAAAATAAAAGAGACGAACAAACAACGCGCAATGAGAAAAAGAACAACGAGACGTGGCGCCTCTTAGCTTTTCTGTGCGTGTGCAAAGAAAGGGAGAGAAACAAAGAGAGAGATAGAAGGATGAAGGAGAAAGAGGTAGACAAGACAGCATGTGAAAGGCTTCATGGAATTATGACGCAGGTGAGCATCCTTCGTCTATATTTACACACACAGGCGCATTGAGCGAAGCAGTGTTGCCATGCTCGTCTTAGCGCAGCAGCCGAGTATCTCTCTCTCTCTCTCTCCTCACTGTGGCTCATTATGTAGCTAACGACGAGCAACGACGTATTTGTGAAGCAGAAAAGAGAGCGCAGCGCATTCAGCAGATTTTACAACGGAAATTTTTTTCCCTTTTTTTTTGTGTCTTTTTGCACGTGTACGCGCTCTCGCTGGTTTGATAAGCTCCATGACTGGGAACGGGAAAAAAAAACCTTCCGTTCTAAGCAGCGTTAAGCGAGAAGAAGAGGGGATAAAAAAGAAAAAACGAACAAAAACCAGGCACAATGCATACAAGCTTACCATCGAGAGAAGAACAAAGGGACAGAAGAGTCCGTAAAACAGGAGCATTTCCAAACAAGTAACAGAAAGAGAGAAAGAGAGAGGCGGCATTGATCAATGGCTCGTGTGAAAAGGTGAGAGCTCTCGTGTGTCAAAGGTGGAAGTGGGACGCAAGCATTTCACTTATCTCTCTTCCTCTCTTTTCCTCTCTCTTTTTTTTTTTTTTGCGTTGGAAGCGAGGGACAACACGTACATCTGAAAAGATGATGATAAACACGAAATTGTGGAAAAAAAAAAGAAAATAAGATAGTTAGCGAATACCGTTTTAGTCACGAACAAACAATTTTAGATACTGTCCACAGAAAAAAAACGAGGAACTAGATGCTGCAGGTAAGAAGAGAGGCGCGAGCGGGACTCCACCAAGAGAGGCAAAAAGGAGGAAAAAAAAGGGAGAAAACTAAGAAGAGGAATTCACGCACTACCGCAGCAGCACCGAAAAATACGCGCCTTTTTGTTTTCATTTCTTTTTTGCGCATCCTATGGAGGCTCTTCAAGATCTATCCAAAGCTCAACGTTTTTCTTAACAACAACTCGATCTCAATATCCCTCCGTCTGTGCTGCGCGTCGCCACCGATACAATAACAACAGAGAGTTAAAAACAAAACACACTTCCAAAAAAAAAAGATTACAGGGCAGCGAAGCACCAGACAGAGAGAGAAAGAGAGAATTTTTGCGTATGCCTTGAGACACAGAGCAGCAAGAGATGAGGAAAAAAATGAGGGAGGAGCAAGATGAAAAAAAGAATTTCTATGCGTTTTTGCTTGTTGTCAGTCATTAAGCTATTTTTTGTTCTTTTAGTGGTTCGTTGCTGCCTGTACGAAACCAGAAGGAAGATATCGAATCGATTCTTTTTTTTTTTTAAGCTCTTACCGCCAGCTTTGCCCGAACGCCTCCGTCACTGCTCCGACGTGTGTGCGTGTTTGTGAAGGTATATCAGAGGGTCGTGTTCTTAAGGGGTGCACTTCTGGCTTTGCTCTTTCCCTCTCTATTTTCTTCTCTACGCACAGTGGCACACCGCTTCCCGCGTCAACAGGACAAAACGTTACTAACTCACTTAAAAGAGCACCGCCGTTTACAACGAGAGCAGCACAAACCCAGACGCACCTTCGCGGTGTCCAGCTAAAGAGTAAAAAGAAAAAAAAAGTGAAACAGAGAGGAGGAGGACACCACCACGACAGAGAGAACAGAGGGGAAGACAAGGAGCTGAGGGTATTACAGTTTTGATTGGGGGAAAAAGAAAAGGGGGTGATTAAATGAAGCGCACCAAAAATCTCTTTTGACACTCCTACGCACACACCGACTCACACACATGCATGACACGTATTCTTGGGCAGGTGCAGGAATTGTCTGTGAGTGGGTGGGCGTGTCTACTAGAGAACCAAAGCAAGAAGAATTAAAAAAAAAAGAGAGAAAGGAGCTGCACCTGGTGGTAGCATTCTCGGATCAACGCGAATTTTAGCAAGAAAAAAGAAAAGGAGAAAGAAGGAACAAGCCGGAGAGACAATGACACGTGCTGCGACACGGCTGCCGAACCACACACACTCACAAATTAACCACACTTAAGCGTCGACCTTAAACCACGTACAACTTACGTCACCTTCGTCTCTGTTTACACACACAAAACACAACGAAAAAAAATTCTTTTACTTAAAGAGAAAAGCAGCGTCTGCGGTGCTGCCCACGTGCACGGCGTGTGTGCTAACGTGTCCTTCGCCGCCGCCGGCACCCGCTCTTTACCTCACAAGCACGCATTTTGGGTTTGTGTGCCTGTCTGTTTCCACGCCCATCTCCTTCAATAAGAAAAGGAAAACAATGCGCGCTGCTTCATCTCATAAATTGGAGAAAGAAAAACTTTCGAGAGAGGGAGAGGAAGAGAAGGTGTAAAGCAGCACGAACGAGAGCACAGCGTCAGATACAAGCAGCTAAGACAAGAAACAAAAAAAGTTGTACAATGAACAAAAAAAAAACAATATCTGCACGTCTTCCTGCTCCTCCCTCTTCTTTCCCTACTTTACCACTCAACGTAGCGCAGATTCTTCTGGAACAGAATGGGCAGCAACGAGCGGCCGTAGACGTCGCGCAGGGTGAAGGCCATGCCAAGGTAGGTGGCCAGCGCACCCACCACGATGCCCTCGTATCCCGCCACCTTTGCCACCGTCGTGCTGTCCGCAAAGTAGCCGATGCTCTGCAGCAGAAAGTTCAGCGGAACGAGAAAGAAGAGCGCCATGCACATGAAGGGCGACTTGAAGGCGGAGGCGGCGAGAGTGCCGGCAAACACGAACCAGAGAAGAAAGAAGCCACCGGTGTAGGTGTGGTCGCCCATCGTCACGTAGGCGTTCTCCGGCTGCAGGAAAAGGACCGCCGTAGCCATCCAAAAAGCGCCATAGGTGGTGGAGATGGTGCAACCGAGCGTGTTCATGTTGATGAGCTCAAAGAAGCCGCAGAGGAACTGCGTTAAGCCACCGAACATGATCACCAGCCCCATCGTCGCCATGTTCAGCTGGCAGATCTTCGCGTTGTGCACGTTGTACAAGAGCGTCGTCATCCCAAAGGCGAAGAAGCCAATCGGGGTCGGGGAGCCGATGCGCGGGTTGGCGACCGAGACGGGCTTGCGCTCCTGGCAGGTGCAGACGCACGCCGCACTGGCTGCAGGTGGGATGGACGTGTTGCCGTTGCTGTAACCTTCGAGCTCCGCCAGCTCCGGGCAATCCAGCTTGTCCGCCTCACGGCTGCGGCTGTTGTTGTTGCTGCTGTTGCGCTGCAAGACCGTGTCTTCCTCTGCGTCCGAGTCGAAGTAGTAGACGACGACCTTGCGCGGGCGGCGGCGGCGACGCACGGCTTCGTCGTCGGCGGCGTGCGTCGGCTCACGCGAGGCGCCGGACGCAACGCCGTCGGCGAAGACTTCACTCTTATCCGCCATCTCTTACTGTGTTGGAGAAAGAGAAAGAGAGAGAGGGATTGAGGTGCAGTGACACAAGAAAACAGAAAGGAGTGAAAAGCGTGAAGAAAGGATGATGGCCGACAGAAGGTGTCAATGCTGTTCCGTATATTACTGTAGTGTTTGACTATTAAAATTTTACTTTAAAGAGAGATTAAAAACTTTTTAAAACTTGCGTTCTTTTTTAATTATTTTTTGCTGGTGTTCGCTGAATTATGAAGCTACGTGAGGAGCTGCGGAGGCGTGAGAGGCTGCAAAGGAAGACTGCTGCAGCGCTCGAAGGCGTGTGGTGGGAGAAAAAGGAAACGTAGGAGGTAAAAATAGCGGGGAGAGTAATAAAGGACACACGAACTTTGAACTGCGCACGCAGCTACCTACGATTACCTTTTTCATTGCAGCCTGCTGAACTCATTTCTTCAGTTCGCCTTCAATCATAACCATCACTTATAAGAGAAAAGTAGCCACGGCGCACCGCACACACACAAGACGCGCTTCAGTCTTTAGACCTTTATAAAGAGCCGCAGAACGTCGGATTAGAAGAAGATAAAGGGCACTACGAGCGCTTCTTCGCAGCTTCAGATCTTTTCTTTTACTGCCATTCATATTATTTCCCTATTTTTGTTGTTCATTTGAGTTTTGTGTATCGGCACGTGTCAAGACATCTGCAAAGCAAAATAAGAGATATGTGTGGCCGTCGAACAGCAGCAACCAAAAAGGCGCACACAAGATGACAAGAGGAATCAGCAAAAGTGTCGAAATAGAAAAAAAAAAGAAATAATAACAGCAAAACGCAGAGAGAACGAGAGAAGTGGAATGCATCGGTGCTTTTCCTTAGCTGACAACAGGCTCGCAACCAACAGATGCGGACTTAGAAACACTGGGGGGCTAACAAGAAAGAAAAAAGAGGGAGAATGGAGAATACACAGAGAGCACGCAGCAGCATCTCACATCAATGATGACACGCACATGCACAAAAAAAGAGAAAGAAAGCAGTTCAGCGCCACCATCAGCAGCGCAACATCAACTAATAGCACGTAGAATAAAGGAAGCAAAGAGTAAAAGGCAACAGTTTTTTTTCTCTCTCCCGCTGAAAATTTAAAATTATACCACGCGCGCACACTCACATATGTGTTAGCAGAGCGTTTCCCTCCAGTACAGAGAGAAGGATCCACTTATCCGCTACGGCCTTTTCCTTCCTCTCCCCTCCGCGACACAACACACGGCGTATTGTGTTCCGGTTCTCCTCTCACATCAGCCCGCAAAGACACTTGGAGCTCTCTCGCATCGCCACGTTCTGCTCCGCCTCCGACGCAGACTCGCTGCCGTCACGCGGGGTGCGACCGGCGGTTCGCCCTGCAGCACCGCTGCGCCGCGTGTTAGCGGCGTTGGTGTTGCTGTTGTTGCTGTGCATGCTCCCACTCACCCGCGCGGTGTTCACAACAGCCGTCCCCATCACCTCCTGCGTGTCCATCGCGTCAATGCTGTTGCGGCGCTGGGAATGGTGGTGACCACTCGAACCACCGGCACCCGCAGCAGAGGAACGAGTGCTTGTCGCGTTGGCGTTGTTGTTGGCAGCACCCGACGAGCGCGGGTTGACGGCGAAGGCACTGTTGTTCGTGCCATTGTTGTTGCTGTTGGTCGTCGCCGCGCGCGTCACAATGGGCTGGGATGTGTTACGACCACCGCGACTCTCCTCTCGAGCTGCGCCTCTGCTGGCAGGTTGCGCAGCAGGAGTACTAGTTGCAGTAGCAGCATCAGCAGCAGCAGCAGCAGCGGCAGGTGGCGTGAGAAGATTGCCGAAGGCGTCGAAATGTGCGCGGGGAATATGCCGCGGACCGGCGCCCCACACATCCTCTACTAAGACTGCGGCATCCCCGACGCCTGCAGCACCACTACCCGCAACACACGGCGTTCCTGCACTCGCGTTGCCCACCGCAGCGCCGCCGTCCACCGCCGTCACAGCAAGCTGCGGCAGACCCATCGTCTGACTGCGCCGGTAAACGTTGCTGCTCGCCCCGGGGAGAATGACCACCGATGGCTGCTGAGTGCCGCCGCCCCCGCCACTGCCACCACTACCGTTGCGACGGCGGCCACCACCGCTGCTGCCACCGCTGCTGCTGCCCACCTCATCTTCGATCGGCACGGCACGCACGCGCATCGCCTGATAATTCGGGTCCGGCCCAGTGCGGTAGCCACACTGTACAAGAACAACGTTGTGGAAGTACTCGTCGAACTGCGCCATGACAAGCGGCTTGCGGCGCAGCACCCGCACGTCGAACTCGGACTTACCGCTCTTGATTTCGTAGTAGTCCTCCTCGGTGTGGGGAAGAAACAGTTCGGTGTCGACGCAGCCCGGCGGCATCACGTCGGGCAGCATCGCCCCCTGCAGCACACTCCCCGTCACGGCATCACCGGCACCCGCCGCAGCGCCGTTGTTGTTGTTGCTCGCGAAGTTCAAATTCGTGCTGAGGTGGTGCACACGCGTGGTGTTGCGGCCGCCGCCCACCATCGCTGCCGCCATCGCTGCCGCGGTGGCTTTGCGCTGCTGCGACGTCATCCCTCGTCCTGTGGCCGTGAGCGATACGGCAGCTCCCGTGCCACCGCGTCCTCCGGGCACGTCGTCTCGATAAGGCTCCGCCGGCTGCACTCGAATAATCTCTGGGGGAATGACGAGATTCAGCATGTTGCAGCAATCGGCGACAAACTGCAGGTGGCGCTGGCGGTCCTGCAGCAGCATGCGCCGAACGTGGCGGGACTCCGTCACACGACGGGCGACGTCGCGCTGAATCGCCTCCTCCATCGCCTGCCTCGACGGCGTCTTGCGCGCCGCACTCTGCAGCTGCTGCTGCCCGTTCCCGCTGCCCCGCGTTGCCTCCTCCCCTGTTGCGGCGTAGAGCGTTGCCGCTGCGCTGTTCTTGCGGCCACGCCGGCCATCCTCACGCTCGCTGGGCTTGAGACGGAATGTCATGCGGAGCCACGGGTGGCGCAGAGCCTGCTGCGCGGTCAGTCGCCGCTGGGGGTCCAACTCGAGCAGACCAGCCAGCAGATGCCGCACACTCCGGCTTGGGTACTGCGCGGCGCTCAGCGGTGCGTCGTCGCTCCCCACGCCCGGCTCGTCGTTGGCGTCGTCACCGAGGTCGGGGGGAATCATATCAGGCAAGTCGCTCAGATCCACCGGTGTGGTCTGCGCGGCGATCTCGCGGTAGAGCTGGTAGCGCGTCACGACCGGCGGTGGCGGCACGGAGGACGGCACAGACGTCGTGTGGCGCTCCTCGAGTGGAGCGAACGTTGCCCATTGCGGATCGCGGGTACTGCCGCTGCTGCCGCCACTCCCGCGGCGCTGCTCCTTCTGCTGCTGTTGACGCCGCTGCTGCTGCTGCTGTGATGGTGGTGCTTCATGGACGTGGTGCTTACTGTGCAGGGACTGGAAGTACCGAATCTGCACCGGCAGCGGCCCTGGCTTGCCTGTGATGAGGTAGTAGAGGAGAAGACCGCAGCACCATATATCGCTCGGCTTTGCCGCGTCGCGGCCGACCGCTTCGGTGGACTGTGAAAAGGAAGACGGCGGTGTGACGGCACCGTAGAAATAGCGACACAGCTCCGGTGAAGCCATGAGTGGCGTGCCCTGATCGTTGTAGCTCTCGCTCACGCTACCCAAGTCCCCCAACTTCACGGTGCCATCCTCGAAGAGCAACACGTTGGAGGGCTTGATGTCGTTGTGGGCCAGGTTCTGCTGATGCAGGTAGTCCACGCCAGAGATGACCTGGTAGAAGATGCCCTTGAGGAGCGTGGTGGAGCACATCGGGAAGGACAGGTGGGGCCGGGCGTCGTCGATCACGGTGGCAGAGAGCGACACGCCGGTACTCTCTGAGGCCTCCGTCTTGGACTGTTGGTGCTGCAATGCAGCGGTGCCGACGTTAAGCTTGGAAGGCGTAGACGCCGCGGTGAAGCTCTTCTTGTCTTTTCTCCCGCGACCGCCTGACGCTCCGTTCTTCTCGTCCCCCAGCAGCACCGCGTCCTCTGGGATCGGCGGTGTCGCACTCATCACCTGCACGCAGTTTATGCCGCTGCCGTGCGGCACCGTGCCGGAGCTGAGGTCGCTCGTTTCATCTTCGCCGCCGGGCTGGTGGTGCTCGCGCGTCCTGCGGGACCCACTGCGGACATCGCCGCTGTTGCCGTTGTCGTAGCTGTCAATGGTGCGCGCGGTGCTCGTCGTCGTCGTGTTGTTCGAGTTCGATGACGACGGTACTCGTGGCAGCGTGCGGCGCTGCGACGTGCCATCTTTCTTCGCCGCTGCGGCTCTGCGTGTCGTTGCACCCGCCGATTCTACTGCTGCTATTGCTGCTGCTCGTTGCTGATTATGGCGCTGCTGCTCCTCGTACGCATCGTCTTCGCGGTCACTGAAGCTTCCGCTACTGTCCTGCCGCTCTGCACACACGTCCTCCTTCCCCTCGTCCTCTGCCCCCTCAGCCCCGCCGTCCACCGATGTGTCAGTCGAGTCATCGGCGCTGCTGCAGCCTTCGCTGTCGTCGTCGTCCTCCTCCATAAAGGTGAGATCATCCAAGTCGAGGGTGCTGAGAGAGGAGGGCACCAGCGGCAGACCACGTGACGCACGCCCCGCAGCTGCTGCGGTGGTCGCACTGCTTCCATTTCCGCGTCCCCGCTGCATGGTGCGCTGCCGGCGCCGCCACTCCCGCACTGCCTCCCGCCACCGCGTGCGCATGAGCTGGCGGACCAGCTGCTGCACGCTGCAGATCGCGATGGGCAGCACGACGTACTCCTTGCTGTAGCGGGTAAAGCTGTCGAGCGCGCGGATGATGTTCTTGCAGTGGAAGCGCTGGAGGTTGCGCATTTCGCGCTGGAAGCCCTCCTGCCGGCGCTGCTCCTCCTCTCTGCGGTAGTGCATGCCACCTGTGCTGCCGGCCACCGAAACCACGGCTCCACTACCGGTTGTGCGCCGCAGAGTCCCCGGCTGTGCCGCCGGCATCGCCACTCCTCCTCCTCTGCCTTCTTGACTGCTGCCGCTGTTGCTGCGGTCCCGCTTTGCGAAGATGGCCGGCATGTCCGCCTTTGCGTAATTCCCGTTCACGATCTTAATCGCACACCGCTGGAAACGTCGGTTCACGTTGTCTGTGTTGATGTCGATGGCGTCGCGCACCACGCCGTAGCCGCCCTCGCCGAGAAGGGAGCCGAGGATGTAGTGGCTCACCTTCTTAATGCGCTTGCGGCGCAGATCGCGATGAACGCCCCACAGCGTGATGCCCGCAGGTGAGGAGTGGGCGGAGTCCTGTGCGTGTGCATGCATGCGCTCCGCTAGGGCATCGCTGTGACTGCCGAAGTCGTTGTTCGTGGCCACAGTACACGGTAGCGGGCTGCTGCCGCTCTGTGCGACGGAGTCACCGGGTTGTGCGGCGAGACGCGCACGTTGATTGGCCAACCACACCGGAGACGCACGCCCTCCCTCCTCGTCATCATCCTCATCGCCAGCGTCTTCGTGCGCAGCTCCGGCTTCACTGACGCGCGAGGACGACGCCGCCGAGGACGATCCGGATGAACGAATGCTGAATGAGATGCTCTCATGGGAGTGGCGCCGTGGCAGACCAACGGACCGCTGCTGTTGCTGCGGCTGCTCCTCCTGCTGCTGCGGCTGCACACCGCCAACAACCTCTCCCTCTGCGGCGGCGAGAACGGACATGAGTGTCGTGGCAGAGGCGATCGGGAATACCGGTGGGTCCATCACAGCAGCAACGGGTGGCCCACGGGAGCCGCGCGTGCTGCGAGAGTGCGTCGACGACAGAGGCGTGCGTACCGCCACGACGTCGTCGGTGTCGAGCAGCGTCTCTGCCATCGCCGCGTCGCGTTGCGCAGCCCCTTCCACTGCTGACGTGCGGAGAAGACCGGGACGCAGCAGGTGTGTGGAGGGACGTGGGTCACGGTGCAAGGGCGTCTGAGCTGCTCCACCTGGCGTTCCATTAGTGCCATCGTGAGCGGCGGAAGCGGAAAATGCCGATCTCGCGTCTGCCGATGTGTGCGGTTGTTGTATTGCCGGTATGGTCGGTGCGTCGGTGGAAGCGTGCACAACACCACCACCACCACTGCCATTAGCAGCAGCAGCAGCAGAGACTTGGGATACGCTCTGGCGTCCATCACCTGCTCCACAAGCGCGAGAGGACATGGAAGCATGCTGCTGTGCCGTGCTCTCACTGCGGTCGTCTAGCACTGCCGGGGAGGCGGCCCCGGTTGCGGCGGCATCGAGCTGCACCGATGGCCCCGCAGCGGAAGCGGTCGTGGAATTTGCAGCAGCAGCGCCAGTGTGCACTGGACGCGGTTGTGCCCACGCACCACCCACCTCCTCTTCAGAGAAGGCGCTGTTCTCCTCGCGCAGCATAAAATAATAACAATACTAATAATAGTGACAAGCAATCAATCACGTACAATACGCTAAACCCAAAACGGCGCCGCTCGTCGCTTTCGATTTCTTTCCTGTATCTTCCCCCTTCTCTTCAAAAAAGAAAGAATCAGCGCTGTCTTCTTGTGCCTGTGCCGCAACAACCCAACAACAACAAAATAGGCAATTAGAGAATTATATACGCCTCTCTTTCTGCCGCGTATGTCTTCGTCTACTACCGTGTGATGAAGAGCGAGAATGCAACTACTTAGTCTTCTTCTTTCTTGTCGAGTATCACAGGAAAAAAAAGCAGGTAAGTATGCGGGAGTCACGGGGAGCAAAGAGAGAAGCAGAAATGGAAAAAAAAAACGTTAACGCGGCGCACTGCGTCAACGTATGTACCGCGAATGAACAGCGCGTTTGTGTGATTTTGTGTTTTTGGTCGATGAGACGGAGAAAGAGCGAATAAAAGTAAAAAGGGAAGAGGAAGAAATACAGAGCGCGATGCAAGTCGCAGAGGAAGAGAAAGGGATATAGAGAGAAAGCCAGAGACTGTGAAAACAGAAAAAAATAAACACTCAAGAAGACGGTGAGGCAGCAGGTGGCTCAAGAGCGCACAAAGCAACTCACAACAACAAAAGGAAAAAAGGATGGCGGCCGCCCACGATTTAGCGGGGTGGGACAACAGGAGAGAAAGCAAAGAAAAAAAAACAGATGAATAGAGTAAGTGAGCAAAAAGAAAGAGAAAAAAGGAACAGAGGGGCACAAAACTGGGAAAATGTTGTTACGGCACTTAGTGAAGCGAGGGGAAAAAGGAAAGAACGCGGAACAGAGAAAGAAGAAGCAACTGTTCGTCACGACGCTTGATGAGTGCGATGTATTTTGTTGTTGTAGAAAAGTGAAGGTGAGTAGAAAACCGCAGAGGGGAGAAAAGGGAGGGGGAGGGAAACACGTAGCAACGCCTTGGAACAGATAAGCACAGATTGAGACAAAGAAAGTGAGAAGACGCGTGTTCAGAGAAAACAAATTATGAATACAGGTGCGATGGTGATGGTGGAGGACGCCCTTTTTTTCAATAGATATATATAGCCAGAAAGAGAAGCGAGCAAGATAGATGAAAGAAAAGAACAGCAAAAGGAGTAAAGCGGAGAAAAGGAAAATACAAGGGTAAAAGAAAGACTTTTTTTTTAAATAGAAACCCAACAGAAAAAAAGAGAAAAAGAAAAGCGTGATCAACTCCTACCACGACGAACACCAAGCGCCTCCAGGCGTCTTTTCAGTTTTGTTGTCGGCGTTACAATACCAGAATTTTTTAAACAATAAATGATAGATAGTACTCTTTTTCTTGTGGTGTAACAGTATCGCTCTTCTTTCTCTTCGGATAAAGAAAATTTTTCTTTGTTGAGCGCTCTTTTTTCTTCCCTTCGCTGCGGTGCTGCGTTATTTTCCCTTCACTTTTAAAATTTTTAGCAAGAGGAGCCACTTGAATACAGTTTTTACAGGAAAAGAGTGTCGTACACAAGCGAGTGTGTGGTGTGTGTGTTTGTGTGTAAGAGTGGATGTTTTCCTTGGACGTAGGTGTCAGCAACGGGTCCACGGATAAAGAAAAAAAAATACTTCTTAAAATTACCGAACACACAGCAAGAGACCAGCTGCACTGAAACTGCTCTCTTATTATATTATTTCTGTGCGTGTTTGTCTTCCTGCACCTACACACACAATCTTTCTTTTCTTCTTCCTCTACGAAGGTGCACGTAGGAAATTAGCAAAAGGAGCGGAGGAGAGAAGAGAAAGGCGACGAGAAGAAAATAGAAAAAAAAAATATTTTTAAAGGAGAAGAATTGGTCTGCGCTCTCCGCAAGAAGAAAAATAAGAGAAACACTTTAGTATGCCTGCGCAAAGGAAAAAAAAAAAGAGGCGAACCAAAAGTCAACAAAGAATTCAGGAAGCTTTCTTCTTTAGTTGAAACACACACACTCACGAAGAAAAAGAAGAGAGAGGCACAACAGAAAATGGCCCTGAAAAAAAAATTAAAAAAACAAAAAACAATCAAGGGAGCAGAAGTCGCCTTTCTTTTTTTCTTCCAGAAAAGGAAAAAGGAGAAGGTGAGACGTTAGCGATCAACGTTGCTCCCGTCACCACGTCACAATGAGAGAGAGAGGGTGAAGTGACGAGAAGAGAAAGAGAGAAACAAGACGAAGCGGTGTAAAAATAGTTTCTCTTTTTTTTTTAGCCGTCTTGACGCTAGCGGCTGTTGTTCTATTTTCTGATGAAGGCGTAGCTCTGGGGCGGTTGTTGGGTTGCGCGAGAGCGATCAAAGACCAGCAGCGAGTGTGAAACAGAAAGAAAAAAATTGAAAGAAAGGCAGCCTACACGTCAGTTCAGTCCACTCAGCCCACTTGAGAATCGATACTGGCTGATACCTGACTCTGTGTTTGGTCTTCTTTTTTGTTTTCTTTTCAACCTGCTATTTGTCGAGCTCGCCACTGTATGGCAGTAAAGTGCAGCGGATAAAAGAGGTGATTTTTGTTTTTGTTCAGAGTGATAATTAGAAGTAAAGAAGAAAGAGGAAATATAAAGAAGGGAGAGGAAATGATGAAGGAGGAAAATAAAGGAGAGGTCGCTGACGCCATTAACACTTGCATTAATTTATGACCATCACCAGTGCCCACGTTCATCAATCACACAAACACACACACGCACTCTGCTTATCAACTATTATTATTTTTCCTTCGTTGCCGAAATACACACACAAATCACAAAGAGAGACGCACTTGCGGCGTGAACAGCTGAGGCAATAGTAAAAATAGTAGCACCTAACGCCTTTCAACAGACAGAGAAGAGAACAATTTCGACGAGACGCACACGAGGCCGGTCTATCATCAACCTTTTGTTGAGTTTCACCCAAGCCGAACCAGAAAGTAAGAAGAAGCGTAGCTTTTTCTAAGCGCACGTCAGAGAGAGGTGACACAGTGCAAAAAAGGCGGCTCACAACACCCATTAACAACCTGGCCTTTCTTTTTCGTTCTTCACTCACTCTCTCTTTCCCTGCCCTTATGCCTGCATGATGACGCGGTTGCACTCCCGCGTAAACTCCTGCACCGACACGCGTCCCCGCTGCCTCATAAACTGCGCCAGCAGCGGGAAGTGCTGCGGGGCGATGAAGACGTACTTGCCGCGATCGTCAAACACGCCGTCGACCGTCCCGTCACGCGTCATCGCCTCTATTGTGTTCACCAACTCCTCCACGGAGACTTTCAGATCGCGTGCGGCGGACTGCAGCACGAGCACGTGCCCGTCAGCATCGGCCTCTCTATCCTCTGCATCAGCAGCACCCGCACCACTGCGCACAGCACGCGCCTGCACCCGTGCGGCACGCTCCAGCAGATACGCTTGCATGCGTGCCTGCCGCTGCCGCGCCTCGTCGCCCAGCTCGCCCCGCTCCTCCACACCGATCTGACCAGCCCACTTCGCGTACTCTTCATTCTCAGCTCGCATCTTGTCATCACGCAGCTGCTGCAGCGCCTCCTCCTCCGCAGCCTTCATCGCCTCCACCTTCAGCGCAGAAATGGCCTCTTTTTCGCTTTGCTGCTGCGAGCGCTCCTGCTGATCAGCGAGTGCCGCCTCCTGCGCCAGGCGCCGCTCCTCCTTCTCGCGCTCCTTGGCTAACTTCTTGCGCTGCAGCCGTGTCAGCTTGACACCGTTTTCATCGTACTCGTCGATGTCAGCGCCAGCCGCGGCGGCGGCGGCGGCCGGTTCACCGCGCTGGCCCCGTCGACGCAGACCGGCCTGCTGCGCGTGCCCGCCACCGCGGCGACGCACACCTCCGCCCCCCGCTGCGTTGCCCTCGCCTCCGTCGTACTCTTCGCCTTCTTCATCGCTGTCGACGTGTGCACCGCTGCGTGATTGCGGATGCGTTGCGTGGCGGCTGCCTTCGGTGGTGGCGACGCCGTCTTTCCACTCGTCGCCGTGGCGCTGCTGCAGCCAGCGGAAGAGAAGCGCACCGCCGACGGCGAGGAGGATGAGCGCCACGATGAGCTGCACGGCGGACATTTTTTTTTTTGCGTGGTACTGGGAATGAGATGTTCAATACGTGTAGTGACGAAGCTTGTCTGCTCCTCTGTGTACTCGTCCCTTGTCAGAATGGGACAGCGTAGATGATGTTTCTGCTTTTTTTGTTTCGCGGTGTTGGTCACGCCGTGCTTAGAAGACATTCACGAAAGGAAGAAAGAGAAGGGCGGCGGGAAGAGAGAACGAACAAAAGTGTTGGGCGGCGCGAGTACATCCGAGTCAAGAGCCACAGATGTGTTGTTGTCGCGACATCCGGAAAGAGAGAGAGAGAGAGAATACCAACAACAACAAAAAATTGACAGGAGTGAAGCTGCTGCCAAATTCGAGGCAGCGACGTTCGCCTCACCCCCTCACCATCAGCCATCGGCCACACAACACTCTCATCGGCACCGCAAGTCACAATACACCGTCACCTTTCATTAAGCGCTTTGGTTTAGAGTTAAACGTCAAGTATGTGAGAAAGGAAACAAAAAAAAAAACATCACACACCTCTCCCCTACGTGCCTTTGGTGCTCTCTTGATAGGACAGTGGGTTCCAGCCTCCCCCTTTCGTCCACGTCGCATCCGGCGCTGCCGTTGGGTTCTCCTTGCGGTGCGGCCGCGTAAAGGTGCGGCCCCGCTGCGCCGACGTGTGCGAGGCATAAAAGCTATCCTGCGCAAGACGGCGACGCACGTCTGCTGCGCGGCTCGCCAGCCACAGTGAAGGCTGCACGAGCAGCGCGGCCGCCACACTCACCTCGGGGACGTATGTAATGCGTGGCGATTCAACTGCTCGCAGCACCGCTGCTGTCAGCGCCGCACTCGGCAGCACCAGCAGCGGGTTTGGGAAGTTCTCGGCGAGAAGGACGTCTGTCAAGCCGCAGAAGTGGTGCTGCGCGTGCGTCTCGAGGTGGTCCAGCGAGATACTCGTCTGCTGCGCGACACGCGCGGCGATGTTCAGCAGGCCACCATTGAAGCTCGTGCCTGCAATCATACCACCCAATAAAGACTTCCGCTTTACCCACGGCGGCAAATCGTGTCGTACGCTTTCCATCAACAGCCCACGCAGCTCCGCGAACTCGTCGGAGAGGAGCGGGTTGGGGCTACTCGTGTGCAAGCCGTAGGCAGCCTCGGAGCGTCGCTGCACGGTGTTGATGCAGAGGCGGTGGGCGAGGGCGACGTCGACGGGGAGAAGATGCTCAACGACGCGAAGTCTGCCGTGAGTGTCGTCAACAGAGACCACCTCCGACGCAGCAGGCGAGGCGCCGAAGGATTGGGGAGAAGAAAACGCGGAAGTTGTCGTGTGCGAATCATGGCCAGGTTGATCCAGCGTAGAAGAGTTGTCCTGCGGCTGTTGCCGATGATGAAGCTCCGTGCTCTTGCTGGACGCACGTTGTTCGCCAAAAGCGATCGCCTTAAGCTTCGCTACGGCATCAGGACTGTCGGCAGCTGCAGCCAGCAAGTCCGCCACGTCGTCCGTTGGTGATGTGTTGAGGCCCACGAGTCGCAACCCCCGCTGAGGATCCTCGCTGAGGACGAGCAGTCGCTGCGGTGCAACACACTGCGTGACGGCGGCGTGGGCAAGAAAGGCCAGCGTATCCACCTGCGCCTGTTCATTTACCACCTTCCGATCCACCGACGCATTAGCAGACGCAGCATCGACGTTGGTGTTGCTGCTCTCCGCCCCACGCAGCAGTGCCTTTAGTCTGTCCCCTTTCTTCTTCTTTTCAGAGGCTGCAGCGCGCCGCACGGTAAGTTCTTCCCGCTTATCTTTCGAGGCAGCGGCGCGTGTAGCAGCATGCATCTGCACGGAGGGCGGCCACTCGACATGGAAGCTGTCTCCCAGCACCCGCACATCGACTTGGAACTCCCGCGTCAGACTCTGCGCGAGCGCACGTGCATTCGTGGCCTTGCACAGCGGCCACGACAGCACTGCCGCCCGCTCACTTATCCCCTCGAAGTTGGGGCGGCGCAGCACTCCATGCACGACACGCATCTTGTTCCGAATGTCGTCAAGCGTGCGTTCGCTCAGGGTGAAGGTGTCAGCGTTGCCCTCGTGGAACTTTTCCAGGTGGAGAGGAAGCTGTGTTTGATGGAGTAGGCGCTGGATGGCCCCCACGTTCGCGTCCACGCGTCCGATGCAAAGGGAAAGAACACCGCCTGTGCCGATGTCGATCGCCGCACGTACGGGGAAGGCTTTGACGTGTTGGCTTTGAAAGATACCCTGATGCTCGTGCGGCGCATGGACCTCCGCTGCTGCGGTGGCGGAAGGGGGAGAGGTGGAAGAGGCGGAAGGCGAACGCATTCGTTGTTGCCCTTGCTGCGATGGCGCTGCGCCGCTGCGGCTGCTCCGATGACGTGCGGAGGAGGCGAAGGCAGCAGACGTGGAGGACAGCAAGCGCACCACCGACGTGGTAGCTGCGGCGTGCATCGTGCGCGTGTGTGAGAGGCTAGAGGAGGGAGTGGGGCGATGTGGCGCGCAACACCGCCGCTGCTGCCACCGCAGCGCGGGGATAAGCGACCGCAGAGAGGACATCGTGTGGTGGTGACGAGAGTAGAAAAGAGAGAATTAGGGAGAGAAACAAAGGCGACACGAGCCTCTATTCGAAAGAGGCTTCGGACAACAAAGCACAAAAAAGTTTGCCGGCTGTGCGCTTTCTTTCCCACTTGTGACAGTATTGGTGTGTGTATGGATGAGTGTGTATTTAAATGGTGGAAGAGAAGGGAGAAGAAAAGAAAAAAAAACATAGCGAGGATGACAAGTTCGCCGCTTCATGACGGATATGAAAATCCATCAGCACCACAAAGCCTTCCAGCACGCACAAGAGAGAAGAGGCCGCCGTCGCAGAGCCCCCCCCAACAGATTCGTTTCCGTCACAGAGCAGAAGAAGAAAATTCGATGCGGTTTTCCCAGTCGTGATGCACTCCTGTCTTTTCATGAGCGACGTACAAGACAAACTTCTATTTTGCCTGCATCGCGACACACAAATTGCCGCGTTGACGGAGCGCTTTAAGGTGCAGCCCGAACGCCATTGACATCACTCACGCATTCTGTCGCCCTCACACTCGTTATCGTGCATGTTGTTCATTTTTTTTTCCAATCTTGGGTAGTTGAATCTCCTTCATAGTGCACAGCCAAGCGTGCCAGGATGCGCACAAGTGAGGAAAAGATGAAGCTGTCAAAATAATTATCAATAAATGAGCGAAGAGGCTAATCGATTTTCTGCACGATTGACGAGTGCCCGCACGAAGACACGTGCATTCGCACTACTGTACATGTAAAGAGGTAGGTAAAGAAGTAGAGAGAAAAAAAAAACATCCCCGTAAGCAAACATAAAATAAAATGATGTATTTGAAGTGTACATGTAGAGGCGGAAAAGACAAAATAAGGGTGAACAAACAAGCAGAGCAACACAAACACACGCCCACGCACACACACCCTCCAACGCCTTCCCATCTATAATTTCCCTTTCCCATCCTCATCTCCTTTCTCAGCGTGTCAGCGAGAAACCACCGCCGATGAACTGACGCTGCTGCGGTGGCTTCTGGAGCGGGAAGACAGGCTGCGGAGGCCCGGCGGTCAGCGTGGCTGTCACCAACGCGTCCTGCCCACCACGCCCGCGGTGGCGCTGCGACGCGCTTCGCCCACTCACACCCGCGCTACCGCCACCACTGCCACTGCCACTGCCACCGGTGGGTCGTAAATCCAGACCCTCTGCACTGGAAAGTTGCGGGGCAGACGCGGTGGCGGCACCGCTGCCGTCAGCACGCGCCGCTGCCGCTGGCAACGATGTCGAAAGACCGCGTCGACTTGAACCAAGACCACCACGCGCACGGGACGACGACGCGCCGCCGGCCTGTGCCCGCATTCGCTCCCCCTGCTTCAGTGCGTCGTGCTTCGCCTTCTCCTGGTAGTACCGCTGCTTCGTGTCCTGCAGCTCCTCGTTGAGCTGCTCCACCTGGTTTTCGAGCAGCTCTGCCTCCGCCTCCGCAGTGGCGAGGGAGTGCGTCATCTCAACCAACTGCGTACGGCGTTGCTGCATGTTCTCAGAGCAGAGCGCGAGTTCCTCGGCGGCTTCAGGTCCGGGCAGACGAGCTAGCTGCTGGCGTAGACGCTTATACTCCTCCTCTGCGGCCTCTAACTGTGTTGTCTTGCTCTCCAACTCGTCCCGCTTGCGGGTCAGCTTCTGCTGCAGGAGCTGCACCTTCGCGAGGCCGTCCAACACCTCCGGCGCGTTGCCTTCTAGACTGCGCCACGCGTGCATGTTGTGCTTCGTGCTCAGCTCGTCGGCCAAGGCGCGTACGCGTGCGCGGGACTGCGTCAGCGTCCTCTCCAGCCTCAGCTCCCGCTTGTTTAGGCGGTCCAGGTAGCGAAGCCGGACCAGCGCCAGCCGGCACCGCAGGCGCTGCTCTACGAGTCCGTCGCGTGCGGTGTTCAGCTGCGCCATCATGTGGCCGTACCGCGTCTCGCCGAGCGTGCGCGCGGCGTCAGCCAGCTGCAGCTTTTCCCGCAGGAGATTGAGCTCTTCGGTGCGGTGCAGCAGCTGAGCCGCCAGCGTGTTGCGCTCCCGCGTCATCACGGTCAGCCGCGCTGCCTGCTGCTGCGCCTCCATGTCACAGTTCGCGATGACCTGGCGGAGCTGCAAGGCCTCGCTGCGCAGCGCTTCGACACGTCCCTCGGCGTGCTGACGGTCCTCTCGCAAGAAGCGCAGCCGCTGCTCGGTGTTCGCGACGTCCTTCGTCAGCTGGCGGGCCAGACCGTGCAGCTGGCAGAGTTCGGCCTCCTGCTGGATCAGGTCCGTCTTAACCCCTTCTAGCTCGTCCTGTCGCGACGCGTGTCGCTGCTGCAGCTGCTTCAACTCCTCCTCTGTCTCCCGCAGCGCCTTCTCGGTACGGTGGCGGTCAGCCGTGACGGTGTTCAGCAGCTCTTGCTGTGCCTTCAGTTTCTTCTGGTGGTGAGCGATGTCCTCGTCGACCACCTTTGCCTCGTTGCGGCGCAAACGAATTGCATCGAGCGTGCGGTGATAACTCAGCAGTGCGGACTGAGCAGCCTTCACATCCCGCTCGCGGTGCTGCTCCGCGTAGTAGATCGCCTTGCGCAGCGACTCGTTCTCTGTGCGAAGCTGTTCCACCTGCTGTTCGAGCCGACGGCGATTGCCCACCTCCATGACACGTCGGCCCTCGACCTGCGCACGTGCAGAAGCCTGCGAGGTGTTAGCGGCGATGATGTGCGACTTCCTCTGCATCGACTTGGCCACCGCCTCCTCCAGCACACGCAACTCCTTCTCCTCCTGTGTGAGTTGCTGCACGGCTGCCTCGACGAGCTCGCCGCGCTTCTGCACCGCTGCCGTGGTCGTCGCCCGCTTCTCTACCAGAGCCGTCAGCTCCGCCTGCTGCGTGCGGGCGGACTTCTCGACCCGATGAAGCTGCTTCGACACGCGCTTCAGCTCCTCCTCGTGCTCGCGCAGGGCCGCCTGCCGCTGTGGGATGTCGTTCGACAGCACCGTGTTCTCCCGCTCTGCCGCCGCGAGGTGGGCCGCCTCCGCGGCGAAGCGTTCTTGCTTCTCCTGCACCTGTCGAGTCAGGGACTGCACCTCCTGCGCAGCGGCCTCGGCCTCTCGCCCCGTGCGCCGCTCTTCCTTCGAAGCTCGGTCGACCAACCCGCCGTGCTCCTCCAGCTGGCGCATGCACACCTCTGTCGTCTCGCGGTACTGCCGCACGTTAGCCTCCTTCACGGCCCGCTCGCGTTGCTCGACTTCGAGGTTCGTGAGCAGCTGCTGATACCCGCGGCGTTGAGCCTCGAGCTCGCTGGCGCCGGCTTCAAACGCTTTATCCGCCGCGGCGAGCAGTGCGGTGGCCTGCTGGTGCTCAGCCTCTGTTCGGTGCAACGTGGCGTGCAGCGTGACTGCCTCCTCCTCGCGATCCTTCTTCACCGCGAGCAAGTCGCGCAGGTAGGCTTCCTGCCCCATCGACAGCCCCGCAGTCTTCTCCACCGACGCATCGAGCTCGGTCACCTGCTGCCGCAGCGTATTCACCAGCTCCCGGCTGCGCTGCTCCTGCTCATGCGCGGCGTCCGCCTTGGCCCACGCCGTCTCGATCTCGGTTCGCAAGACACGAATCGCCTCCTCGTCCTCCTGCGACAGCTGCATCGCGGTGTGCACCTTGTGCTGGTGCGTGTCGAGCTCTTCGCGCAGCTCGTGTGCCTGCCGCAGCAGCCGCAGCTCCCCCTCATGACTGCTGAGCAGCAGGCGGTGCAGCTTCTCGTACTCGGTGCGGAAGGGCTCGAGCTGGGGCTCGGCAGAGAGAGCGCGCAGGACTTCCATGTAGCGCTGCTCCAAGGCCTCGAGGGCAACACTGGAGAGAGAGCTGTGCGTCTCCGGGGCAGCCGACGAGGCACCTGCTGTGGTGCCATTTATTGCTGTGGCTGCGGCACCGGCTGCTGCGGTGCTGAGGGGTGCGTTGGGGGGAGAGGCGTCATGGGCGTTGCCCGGGTCGACGCTGTGCCTACCGTTGTTGTCGATGGCGTTCATCGTATCTGACGAGTGTCTTGGTGTGTGTGTGTCGGTGGAGGGGAGTTGTGAACAACTGGGTTTTTGTTTATTTGTTTGTTTGCTGCGTTGCTCCACGGGAACGAATGTATCGCAAGCGGGAGCTGTCCACGCACCGAAGCAGCACGCAAAGGCAACTTGTCCTCTCAAAAAAATAAAAGTTCAGACCTCTGGCAGTGATAGAAGGAGAGAGAGAGAGAGAAGGAATAAAGAAAAGTGAAATGCGAGACGTGCATCGAGGACCAGTATGTTGTCTTTTGAAAATAAGAGGGAAGCTAAACAGGAAAGACAGTGAAACAAAAGAAGCCACAAGCGGCTGCACAACCCAAGTCATTGACGCCTGCGGTCCATTTTTGGCGTTTCAAACAGAACCCATCGCTCCTGTACAAGCGACCCTTAACCAATACATAGGTGACAACCACCACGCAAAAGTAGGCGAGTGCGCATTGACCAACTTCCCCCTCACCTTTCTTGCAAGCACCGCTACCCGCTCATTCTTGTTTCGATTCGCCGATGTTTTTTTTTTCTTTTCATCATTCTTGTTTAACCACTATTTTTGATCTTAATGTTTGGGGGAGGAAAAACATGCTGATAATACTTCAGTTCCATTTCTTTAATCCCATATGCAATTACACACAGAGAAGGGGGAGTAAGGCGAGAAAAAGAGAGAGAGAGAGTGACAATAAAATTAAAATAAAAAGAACGAATGCACAGAGAGGTGGTAGGTTATCACTGAGTTAAATCTTGATAATGATATTAATTATAATACTAATAGAATAGAGGACAGCGACGAGAGGATGACGCGTGAGGAAATTCAAAAAAGAGAGAAATGACAGTACATCGAAAGCATGGGGCCTGCACACACCCGTACAAAGAGAAAAAAAAAAGGAGGTTGTAAAAGTGGTGCTCAGTGGGTCTTCTCGGTACCAAAGAAGACAATACAGACAAACACACGTCAAGAGAGAAGGAGAAGACCACTGAAAGCGGCAACCACTGTCAAACGCTACCAATAAGAAAAAAAAACAGAAGAAGAAAAAAGATTCACGACACGTCAGTGCGAAGACACACCTGTTCGAGTACTAGAGAAAAGAAAGAGAAGAAAAAAAGGAGAGGGAAAAGAAAAAAAAAGTCAGATAAGGAGCACGAGAGGAGCTGGGAAAGAGAGCGACACTGTATTGGGCCTCACGTCCTGTTGTCCTCTTTCCCCTTGTGTTGACGAGAGACGAGCGGGGGATGAAGGCGGCAACAACACGGTTCTCTCTCGTGAAGTAATTGAGGCAAGAAAGAGAATCTTCAGGTGTGCGTGTCATCGTCAACATGTCACTGCCGTCTCTTCCGCCCCATACCTTCCCCAACCGCCACCGCTAGCCCATCCCCTCTGCACTCACCAACACGCTCAAACTCGGTCAAACACGTCCATAAGCCGCTGCATATCACTAGAAAAGCAAAATACACTGCTGAAAGTAAAGATAAAAAGGAGACTGCTAAGCCACAAACTTCCTTGCACGGTGACTGTCTTTTTTCCCTTTTTTTACCACACTACGGAGACAGCAGCAGTGTGGAAAGACGAGGAGAGCAAAGAGAGTAGACAACACATCACAACAACACCGAAACATGTATTCCGCGCCATTTTTTTTTTTTTGCTGCATGTGGGAGGCGATGCTCGCACGCCGCACAGTGATAAGCAGTCAAAAGAACTTTGTGCTTTTATTTTCTATCACCCAGACACACTTACTCCGGCTCTTCGTCCTTTACGTGCTGCTGTTCTATGAAAGCAAATCCCACCTTTCACCGCTACAACAACAACATAAGTATCGATGGTACGCAGCGGCAGCAGCAGAAGCAGAAGGAGGGAGAGAGAGAGGGTGATGAATCAGCACGGCGCTGGTCCACCAGTCAAACAAAGAACAAAACTTAATCCACAGCCTTTACAAACAAAAGAACAGACAACAGCAAGCGATTTGATCAGTTTAGTAGGAAGGGAGAAAGAGAGAGGAGGCGCAAGAGAGCGCTGATGCTGGTCAACGAGATACACCAAGCGTGGCGCACGTCGAGAGCAGCAGCCGCAGCCATAATAATAAGTGAGGAAGAGAGAAGGCAAAAAAAAAAAAATGACAGAAAGAAAAAAGATTGGGAGGGAACACGCAAAGCATGATGGTTGTGGGGACAAAGAAGGCAAAGAAAAAAAACACACAAGAAAGAAAGATCAGGAAAGAGAGAAATGAATAAATAAAAATAAAAAGGAGGCACGGTGGGAAAGAAGTGGAAGTAAAGGGGACAGAGTGTTATAAAGAAGAAGAAAAGGTAACAAAGGAAAGATACACACACTAGGGAAGAAGAGAGTACTAGAAAATAATTGTCTTTCACACGCTTCAGTTCACTGAAAAAAAAAGGAGAAAACAATTATTCCACCAAAAAAAAACGAACAAAGGCGAAGAATGCGGGCAAGGAGTAGACAAGCGCGAGGGAGATAACAAAGTAAAACACAGCGACGAGGAGCCGTGCGTGTGCATCGGTGTGAAAGGCTCTCGCTGTCTTCTATTTTTTTTTGTGTGTGTGTTCCTTCCTCTTTTGGTCACTTGTATTGGTTCTCGCCCACCAGACGTACGCGCATTTTGGAAATCCGCATGTTCCATCCATGAAGAAAAGAGAAAAAAATAACCACTCATTACTTTTTCTTCGTAAAGTGCATGGGGGCAGCGGAGTGGCAGGCCGGCGGAGACTCAAGCTGTGAGCTGCGCCGTGGCAGCACCGTCGATGAGGTCCCTCGCGGCCGACTCCGCCCCCCACACTGCTGCTGTGATGGCACGCGGTGTGGCTGCTGTTGCTGGGACAGTGGTGTTGCCACACCCAGCAAACTCCGGCGCCGCTGCAAGGAGTTTGACAAAACAGACACGGGAGTGGCGGCGTCGAAGAGAAAACTGCGGGCGCTGTTGACCTCCGCGGCTTCTTCGTCCTCGTCTCCCGCGGTGCCGTGAGGGCCGCCGCTCTTGACAACCGGTACGACAGCACCGCCACCACGGCTCGCGGCGGACGACGTGTCGCGAGTCGAGACGCGCGAGCCTGTTGGCGTTGTCTCCTGTACATGCTCTGTCGCCGCAGACACCACGCCCACAGCATTTACCTCGTTGTTCTCTGCTGCTGCTGCTCCTGCTAGGGAGGGCAGCTGCCCAGCTGCATGTCGCGCCACTGCAGCCTCGCCCACCGCAGCTGAGAGCGGAGGTGGGGTTGGCCGACCACGCTGCTGCTGCTGCTGCTGCTGCGACGGCGGCAGTGAATCCCGTGGAGTGGTACCGCTAGCAGCGAACACTGCGCCTCCACGCACCGACAGGCTTCCACAATCTCCACCCGCCGTGCCACTCAGCGACGACTGCTCCTCCATCAAGTGGGAGTAGCTGCGGTTGTGCCCGGCGGCGGCGGTGTGCAGCTGCATGCGCGGTGGTGGCAGCGGACACTGCGGGCGTGCCACGGCGTGCGGGGAGGCGCGTGTGGTGGTCGTTGCCGCGTTGCCCTCCTCCTCGTCCACTGCGAGCAGGCTGAGAGAGTGGAGCAGCGACACCGAAGCCTCCGACAGCGTTGCCACGGAGAGCTGCGGCGGCGGCGCGGGGCGATGACGCCGGTCGTGTGACACGGAGACGGAGGCCGCGGGCGTGCGTACCTGTGGTGGTGCTGCGGTGGCGCTGAGACCGTCTGCGGTTGTGCGTTGCGTTGCGTTGGACGTTGCCATCACCATAATGGGAGTAGAAGCAGGGTGCGCTGTCGCAGCAGCCCCACTAACCTCACAAACATCACCGCTGTTGCTGCTTTCGCTGCTGCTGCTGTTGTTTATACTCGTGTTGTCGTTGGATTGATTGTCCTTCTTGGCCGATGACGCACTGATCGCCGTACGACTCTCTCCTACGGCGGTCGCCTTACAAAGCTGCACCGGCACCGCAGCTTTCTCATCCTTCTGCTCACCAACACTGTCACCGCCTACAGCAGCAGCAGCAGCAGCAGCAGCAGCAGCAGCAGCATTCGCCCCGTCTTCTACGTGCGTGTGTGAGGGTTGCTGCAACACATCCAATACAGCGGCACCTTGTTTCGGTGGCAGGCTGGACGGACGCGATGCCGCACGTGCGACCATCGATCGTGTGCGACGACCACGACGGTGAACACCATCGGCCACACCAACACCACCACCACCATTAACATTTGCAGCACGCGCGGTCGCCGGCACCGCTGTCACAGGCGCTGCTGCTGCCCCCTTCGCTGATGCCGGTGGTGCCGCTACACGTCGGTGTGGCGTTGCTCCGTCGGCCTGCGCACCCGCCACCACCACCACCACGGCTGATTTGGGCTGCGGGGTCGGTGGGGGAGCGCGGGTGAGAAGGATGGGCATGGCGCGCGTGCAGTGCGAGAAGGCGGTGGTCTCCGCTGTGGACACCTCGGCGCCACGCTGGGGTGACACCGCCGCCGACGCTGCTGCGGATGCGGCATGAGCCCTGATCAGGTGTGGCTTGTGTGCCAGCAGCGTCGGCGACGGCGCCTTCGACGAGCGCGAGGGCCGCGCCGCTGCGGCTCCTGCGGTCAGCGCGTCTGTTAGTGGCTGCTGATGCTGCCCCTCAGACCTGACAGCTTCATTCTTCATCTCGACTGTCCGCACTGCGGGGGACGGCGGCGTGCCAGCAGAACCCCTCCGACGCTGCTGCTGCGACTGAACACTCGCGGGTGTCGTGGCGGGGCTTTTCTCGCCTGCTGCCGCTGCGGTGGGTGTCGGTGCGTGGGATGAGGTTGGCGTGGCTCCTGGCCGCCCCTTACCCGTGCTGCACTGCAAAGCCTCGTAGAGGCGACGCGAGGACGCCGTACACGCCGCGGCAGACGCGTCATTTTTTCTGGAAGACGGCCTTCCTGCAGCAGCGGTGCGATGTACCAATGACGGCCGTCGCGCTGTTGCTACCACAGCCGCAGCAGCCGTTGTGGCAGATGCGCTGGGGCAGCGCGAGCGGGCGGACTTCGGCGACTTCACCGACACCACAGCAGGCACAACAAGCGTTGGTTGTGGTGTGTGCGTAGGGGGCGGGAGTGTGGGACGCCGCGTAAACGTGAGCGACGGCGGCGGTGCCGCACCTCCAGCCGCGGCGCTGCTCCGCTCACTATACGGACCAGAAGGAGAGGGTGCGATGCCCGGCACGGCGGCTGTCATGGCGGTGTGACCGCGTACGCGACGTCGACGTCGGCACGGGGCGGACGGGTGCGGCTGGAGGTGAAACAGGGCGACGTCCGCGCTGTCTGGTGGCCGGTGTGCGCGCTGCGTCGGCGTGTCTGGTGCTGCCGCGGTAGCCGCCGTAGTCGATGCGGGAGGGATGCGGGGTGAGCTGCGATGCCGCGCTGGTGCGTCCCGCCCTATCATGCACGCCGCCGGCACCTCCCTCAACTCCTCCTTTTCTTCCTGCGCCGGCGTCGCCGCGTTGAGCGGCACGGCGCCGTTCTCCTTCGCATGCGGCTCAGCGGAGGCACTCACCGTGACGGGCGGGAACAGCTGCGCTGCCGGCCGCACGGGGCTGCTGCTGCCGCTGATGATGCTGCCTGAGGGTAGCATGGACACAGCAGTGGCAGAGTCCAGCGTCGCCCTGCCCTCGGCTGCAGCTCCTGCTGCCTCTGCGGTGGCGACGCTGCAGGGCAAAGCGAGCATCGGAACGTCCCTCTGCGTCGGCGAGCCGTTGCCGTGTTGATGCTCGAAACTGATCAAGGACAAGCTGGCCGCAGCATGGACACCCGCACAGCGTCCACCGCCGCCACAATTACCGGTAGTTGAGTTAAACATGTTGGCGGGATGCATGCTCGTCTTGTTAACGTGCACAACGTCGAGGAGTGACTGAGGCGCTGCCGCTGTGTTTGCCGTGGTGGTGGTGGTGACACAGGAGAGTGACTCGTTTACTGGCATGCCAGGGGGTGAAAAAACGGAGTTGCCCGACGCCGCGAGGATGCAAGGCAGTGCGAGCTCCTCCTGCCCTTTAGCAGGCTGCAGCACAGTCACCACCGCACCACTTAACCCTGCATGCTGTCGTTCGTTGGCACGACTGTTCGACTGCATGGGTGGCACCACACCCGCCACTGCCGCCGTCACAGAGCCGCTGCTCCTTTTCCTTCCCTCGCCCTCGTCGTCCATTTCCTCCTCGTGCTCGGTGTCGCTGCCGCTGTGCGTGTGCGACATCACCGCGTCACGCAGCCACCGCAGCGCCCTCTTCACCGCCTCGTACTGCTGCTCCACCTTCTGCAGCCGCTCGCGATCTGCGAACATCGTCTTCACAACGGTGCGCAGCTGCGCCTCGCGCTCCGTCTCACGCTGCGTCACGGTGCGCAGCTGCGCCTCGAGCTCCGTCACACGCTGCGTCACGGTGAACACCTCACGGAAAAGCTCCGTAATGAGTTCATCGGGTCGCATGCGACTCGTAAAGCTGTCGATGACACGCTTCATGGATGCGCTGGGGCTGAGCGGACGTGCGACACCTTCGCTTTGCTGCTGTGGCTTCCCTTTCTGCCTGTCCGGCAGCACCGCCTGTTCATCGTGCGCCTCACTCCCTGTTTCGCTATCGCTGCGTTGCATCTTCTCCGCCACCAGCGTCGCCGGAGGGCAGAGCGATGGGGCGGAAATGTTCGCCGTCGAGGACGCACGGGACGCGTTGCTCGTGTTGTGGGTCATCGTTGCCGCCGCCGCCGCCGCGCGTGGCATCAGGAGCTGCCAATAAAGCAAGTCGAAGGCTTCGCGCATCTCGTCCTTCTCCGGCGGCTCACTGTCACTCTGGTCGGAGGAGCGACTGCGCTGCCGGCTGCTGCTGCCTGGCGCACCACCGCTGGCCATCAGGCTTAAGTTACTGTTGCTGCTGTTGCTGCGGTGGTACCGTCGGCTGTCGATCGACGCGGTGCGCGATACGGCCTGCATCTCCCCGCGCGTGTGCACGCGTGCTGCGCCGTGTTGCGACGCGCGCCGCCGGCGCGAGTGCTCACCATTGCTACTACCACCACCGCCGCCGCCCATTCTGTTGCTGCCGTTGCGGCTGACACTTGTGCTGTTGCGACTACTGGATTGTTGCTGGCCGTTAAAGCCATGGTGAGAGACGTGGCGCAGCGAACCTGACGCACCAGAAAGGGGCTGTGCGCTGGCCGACCCGCTGTTCTCCGCTCTTAACTCAGAAGGCGCGCCGTCGTGCAATGCGCGGGTGACACGGGGCAGCTGCATCGCTCCTGTAAAACTCTTGTGCGCACTGCGGTGCACCGTGCGATCCTCCAGCGACGCCGCGTCTGCCTCGCCAGTGACGCCCGCCGTTGTTACTGTTGTTGCTGCCGTCGCGGTGTTGGACGAGGGCATGTCGGTGAGTGCGCTGAGGCTGGAGGAGAGCAGAGTAGCGGGGGAGGTGCTGCCATGCATGGTGTGCCGCGACGCCGCAGAAACAGAAGCGTCTGCCCCATCCGCGCCTCCGGTCGCCACGGCAGCGGCGTTGTCTGTCAAGACACGAGCAGACGGGGGAACGACAGCAGAGGACACGCAGCCATCACTCGCCACGGCCGCGGTCAACGGGTTTGTGTCGCTCTCACCTTCGCCGGTGCCGCTCGCAGAAGCATCACCCGGGGCCGCTGCGGCGGCAGCAACCACAGCTACAGCACCACCCATCAACGTCATCGAGGTCGCAGCCACGGTGTCTGCGCTGCTTGTCGGGCTCGCTTCATGGTTGTGGTTCGTCTTGCTGCCCGATGTCGATGTCTGCGCCTTGTGTGTTGGGCTCACCACCTTTACCATGGAAGGCTGCCGCAGGCGCGGACCGCTGCCACGTTGCCCCATATTACCCACCCCGAGCACAGGAGTGGCGAAGGCACTGCTGCCGCTGCCGTTGCCGTGCGCCATCAACTCAATGCCGTCTGCGAAGCTTCCGCTGCTCGCACTCGGTCCTGCGCAGAGCGGCGGGTGACAGTGCACGAGCGAGGCAGCAGACGGGTGATCGGAAGAGAGCAGAAGACTCGTGCGGTTCACCACTACGCCCTGAATTCCACTTGTGTTGGTGTGCGAGCCGCCAAGGATACCGCCCGCCACACTCCCATCGCGCCACCGTGTGCTGCTGCTAATGCTGCCGCCATCATCACTCGCGAGCGCATTCAGCGACGTTGGGTTCATCCACTGTAAAAACGCGGCGTTGAAGGGGCCCCCGACGCGCGGCGGGGCGGTTAGCTGACGCTCCGGTGGCGACGGCGGCCTTGCGTGGTGATGCTGCACAGGCGGCGCTGCGTGTTGCTGCGTCGGCGGTGCGCCTCCAACTGCTACGACTATTTTATCCTCCGGTGATGCATCACACGCTGACGCCGCTGCCCCCTCCTGTCGAGTGGACTCACCGTCGTTGACGGACCACTGCAGCGTGTCGAACGCAAAGATTTCATCAGCAGCTGCGCCACACACCCCTGTCTCTGCTGCTGCTGCTACTTTTGTTGTTGCTGCCACTGCGTCGCGCTGCGCCATCTCCTTCAACAGGATACGCAGCTGCATCGACAATTCCCGTTGCTGCTCCTCCATCTGTGCGACGCGCTCGTTAAGAGCGTGAATGACATTCTTGTCGCTGCTGCCGTGTCCGTCGCTGCTCGTCTCCTCCGCACGAGGACGCGGTGCGGTATTGGAAGGGAGAGAGACAGGCACGGGCAGTGCTGTAGAGGTGGTTGCGCCGGAGGTGGCGTTCATCGTGCCCTCCTTCGCCACGCCGGGGTGGTTTACCGAGACTCCGGCGACGCTGTTCTCGGATGTCCGGCGACGGACCGCGGTAGAGGCGGCCTCGCCGTCGCCGCTCACCGGCGTGCGCGTTGTTTCTGTCATGCTGATGCCCGTACACCGTGATCACGCTTGCAAAAAGAGACACACACGCAAGCAACGATGCACACTTCCGGTGACAGGAGCAACACTAATCCGGAAAAAAAAAGAAAACAGTGCTTAATAACAGTAGTATGATTATTTCAAAAAACTGGAAAAGTAGGTGATATAAGCAAGCGAGAGTGCGCAACGCGCCACGACGAAGATCTTGATGTATTGGGCAAAAAAAAAAAGTCAGCTGACAAGTGGAAAAGCGGATGAGGGTAGAAATAATAAAAAAGACAGTAGATAGGGAAAAAGGGAGGGAGGGGAGTATATACTCGAAGGGGGAGAGAAAGAGAAAGAGAAAGTAGAGTCAGAAAGCAATGGCGACGACTAAAAATAATAATGATAATAATGTGCGGTAGCGTCAAAAACAGAGAGAGAAAATAAACAAGGAAAGGTCACTGGGGGAATTGATTTTTGAGTAAGAAATGACACGAACAGCAAAAAAAAAAGGGAAATAGTCCAATGACACGCAGAGCGGTCTAGGGTAGCTCGCACTACAGAGAAATGGATAGAGTGGTCGACAGAGAGAGTCTTTTGAAGCAAACGAATATATATATATGCAAGTAGTTAAATGTGAAAAGAACGCAGCAGGGGGAAAAAGGAAAAGAAAAGAGAAAGGAAATAATTATATAAAAACGAGCGCGGAGGCGGTACTTCTCTGTATTTTTATCTCGCTTTCTACGCCTGGTAATGGGAGTGTTATTCTTTTTTCTTTAGGTGCCCTATTCTGTGAGAACGAAGGCAACAACAACAAAAAGAGGGCGAATGTAAGGAGCTCAACACAATTAAAAAGAAGGAAGAGAGCGCAACAGCCTCAAATGGTGCGCAGAGGTTTCGTATTAGTAAAAAAATTCTACGCGAGTGCTACGTGCTGTATTTCTTTTTTCTTTCTATTGCTCCACTATTCTAGCTACGCTGAGAAGTATTAAACAAGAGAGAGAGAGAGAGCAATGCTTCGTGTGTCGTGCAGTGGAAGCACAGGCCGTCCTAGATGAACACGCTCAGTTAAAACGGCCACGTCGTAAAAATAGAGGAAGAGAAGAGAGGGAGAAATCAAAAAGAAAAAAGCGTTGCGTATCCCGTACCTTTTAAGGCAGCTGATGAAAGAGTTGCGAGAAAAAAAAAAAGAGACACACGCACAAAAAGAGAAATAAGTGGGAAAATCAAGTTTAACAGCACGAGTCAACAGCAGGAAGATGGCAAAGAGTCACTCGGGGGCACCAGAAAGGAAAAAAAAAAAAAACAGGCCAGTGCGAGACGACAAAACAAAGAGAAAGAATAATAATAACACTCAACAAACGTATCACAGAACAAAAAAAAAAAAAACAGAGAGAGAGAGAGAATCAGATGGAAGAAAGAAGCAAAACAAATAAAAAAAAATAAAAAATGAACAGCCACACGTAGAACAAAGAAGCGCGGCAGCTGCCGTGTTCAGACGAAGGCGAGGAAGAAGAGGAGGAGGTATAGGACGAAAAGCGCAAAAAGTAGAAAAGTCAAATAAAGCGGATGCAGTGCCTATGTGTTTTTATATATGTAAAAGATTTGCTGCTTGAGTTTTTTCTTTAGGAAGAGAGGGAACGGAGTCGAGAGCCGATAGCACAACAATGAAGGGAACAGAGAGAGAAGAACAGAACACAAAAATAAAGATGTACAAGAGAGCAGAAAAGAGAGAAAAAAGGGTGAAACGAATTGATGAGAGTAATACACGAAAAGATAATGGAGTTGACGCAGATAAAGACGTGTGAGTGTGTTTGCGTTGAAACACACCACTAAACAAATATTATCTCAACTCGGTTTTTCCTTTCTTTTTTTTTAGGGGATATCAGACCACTTCCGTATTCCTTTTTTTTTTGTCTTTTTGGCAATCACCGCAGAACAGGAGAGGAAGGATCAAGCGCTGTCGGGTCCAGTTCAAGCGACGAGTCAACCACGGGAGCCGTTCGCGTAGCGATAAACACACAATAGAGTGCTGAAGAAGAAGAGGAAAAGGAAGAAGGTAGAGGCTACGCGTGGCAGACGTGATGAACTCTGTCGTTGTCGGTACCAGAGAGGCGGAAAAAGAAGGATATGAAGAACGAAGAAAGGCTACGTGCGCACACATACACACAAACGCACTGAGAAAATGGAGAAATAAAATTGGGTTTTTTTCTTTTAGCGGCTTGAAGGAATGGAAGAAAGAAAACAAAAACAGGAGAGAAAAGTCGAAAGGCAGCAAAAGAAGAAACGATTTTTGTTTATTGGTTTGGAGTATACCCGTTCCCGAACGTTGTTCTTTGCTAGTTTGTCTGTTTTTTTGTGTTGTTGTTGTTTCTTTTTTTTTTTTTTTGCGTGTATGTCTTTGAGTGCTGTTGGACCGCCTCTGTGTAAGTGAGTTTTAGGGTCGGTGTGCGGATGTTGGTGTGCTTTTGGTTCTCTTGTTGAGTGAGCAGCGCAGCGTTTCCAAGCAGCCTCCTGGTCGTGGCAGCAGCAGTGTTGGAGGCGGCGGTGTACACACCCCTCCTTTCAGCACTTAAGCGTAAGTATACTAGATGAGGAAAATAGGAGAAAGAAATACTTGAAAAGCAATACCTCTGATCGAGTCCTCGCGTAGCCGAACACCGACAGACAGAGAGAGTATGTGAGTGTAAAGGTCGATAAATTAGAAAAGAAAAGAATGAAGGGAATAGTCGAACAACAACAAGGACGACAAGAGAAAAGAGAAGAAATTGGGTGTCAATACTGTGGGAGTCTATCTGCAGACGTTTGCATGAGCTATATGGCGCAGCACTTCTCCTAGAAATAAATAAAAAAAGCAAAAATGAAGCGAGAAAGCAAAAAAAAAAAGAAGAACACTAAAGAACAGAATGCCACTACCCCTCCTTTTGTTTCTGTGTTTGTGTCTCGTGCGTTGGAGGGTAAAAGCGGCACGGAACGTCGCGGAAACAAGTGGGAATATAAGGCGGAAAATAAAAAAGGTAAACTTAATGGCGAATGTGTTTTCTTGCTATGAACAAGATGAGGAAGGAAAGAAAAACAGAAAAGGTCTGATGGAGGGTTTTAAATCAGGGCAGCAAGTAAATAATGGCACGAAAAAAAAAATCGAAAGAAGCGGTGGAAGGGACTTCAGTGGTGATGTTTACAGCGGAGTCGTCCGCAAATAAGGCAAAAAAAAAAAAGAGGTGGGCTACCACAGAAGCAATACAAGCAAGAAGGTGAAATAGAGAAAGAGAATGAGACTCACTGGAGAACAAACACGAGAAAAAAAAGAGGAAATGGGTATGAGCACTTAGAAGACGCTGACAAGCAGCGGTACTTCAGGCTTGTTTTTTTTTCTTTTTTGTGTGTGTGTGTGAAGACGTTGAGTGTTCTTCTGTGTGTATTCCTCCGAACAATGAGCAAGAGCAAAAAGGGCACGCACCCCAACGAAGAAACAGCAGCGTCTGAGCAAGCGTGAGTCTAAACAAAGGCGGCCAGAAACAAACAGAAAAACAAAAAAGGAGCAAGAAAGCGGGTGTGCTTCAGTCAGCCGTCCGCTTGGTGAGTCGCAATGCGGGCGTGAAGTTGAACACAATGGAGAGACTTCTGAACACAAGCAACACAAGCAATTTAAAACAGAAGCCGCAAACAAACACACACACAGATGGAAAGCAAAGCAGAAAACAAAATGGAAAAAGATCTGCACAAGCGCACCGGTGCAGATGCACCGATCTTAGCGAATAAGAAGTGCTGTCGCAACTACCTTCTCTCTCCCGCGCACCAATTAAACAAAAAAAATTTCCTTTTTATCACAAGCACAAAGTTTGAAATCCGCTAAAATAAAAAATGTCCAGCTGAGCACACAGCAAAATAAAAACACGCTAACAATACACCACAGGAAAGAAAAAAAAATTTGAAACCAAAGATGATGAGGAATAATTATATGTGTGTGTACAGCAGGCCTGATACGCAGCGATTGACTAGTATTTTTCGTTTAGTTGCTCTAAGCAGGAGAGCGCGGAAGAAACAAATATTCCTTTTTTTCTTTTTAAATGAAACGGAGTGACAGTGGTGCACCTTTGTAAGATTAGTGGTGCGATGCGCTGCCTCTCTGTATGTTTGCGGTCGCCCTATGAACAGCAACCCACACACAAACAAATACACACGCGCGAAGACGCGCCAACGTCCAGAAGTAGAGAGAAAAAAAAAAGAGCGGAAGATAACCTGAAATAAAAGAGAGAACACAAAGTAATCCAAGCGAAACACACAAAACACAAAAAAGAAAAAGAAAAAAAAAAAGAAAAAAAAAAAAAGAAAAAAAAGAATAAAAAATTTTTTATTTAAAAAAAAAAAAAAAAAAAAAAAAAAAATAAAAAAAAAAAAAAAAAAAAAAAAAAAAAAAAAAAAAAAAAAAAAAAAAAAGAGGATAAGAAAGGGGAAAGAGTATAAAGGACTCCTTTTTGAAAAAAAAAAAAAAAAAAAAAAAAAAAAAAAAAAAAAAAAAAAAAAAAAAAAAAAAAAAAAAAAAAAAAAAAAAAAAAAGAAGAGCAACACACCGACACAGGAAAAAAAAAAGCCACGAAAAAGAAAAGCTGAAACCCGCCCTTTCCCTGCAGCGACGTTTTCAGCCGTGAAGCTACGCTGGGGATGAGTGGGACGAGTTCAAAGAGAGCAAGAGAGAAACGGAGGGGAAAAGAAGAGTTTTCAAATGAGGAGGGGAAAGGAGAAAAAGAAGGAGAAGAAGAAAGTTGCAACGAGAGAGGTGTACGTTGGTGAATGCGTACACACCAACTAATCAGCCACAACACAGCGAAAGAGAGAGAAAGGGAGAGAGAGATCAACACGCACACAGGCGCACACAAACAGCTTACAGGAATTAGGAGCAGAGAAGAACGAGTCGAAAGCAGTTTACACACACACGGAAAAAAGAAAAAGCAAAGTTGAAGGTGAGCGAGTGAGAACGGCTTACGCTTCAGTAGAAATATATAACAAATCGGAAAATAAAGCTCAGGGTTTTGTCAACCTTCTTACTTTGAGTTTTTTTATTGGAAAGCAGGTAAAAGCGCACCGTACCTCTCGTGTACGAGATACGGAATGCCTTTAAATTGATTTAACTACTCCTTCTCGGGTCTCTGTCTTTTGCTAGACGTATAATCACGAATCCCGCAAGTTTGCCGTCGGTGCGCGACCGTGTGTGTGTGTGCGTGTGTCTCTCTCGGTGGGTCGGTGTGGATGTGTGGGTATATTACCGCGGGAAAGGAGAAGAAGAAGAGCTGAGGGGACGCAGACAAAGTGAAAAAAGGAAGAAATAAAAACCCGAGAGAAAGAAAGAGAGAGAAAGAAAGATGTAAAAGAAAGCACATAAAATATTTACCTTGAAAGCAGACACGTACAAACCCACACACAAGAAAAAAACCCAATGGTAAAAAATGAAGGTTGGCTTCGTTGCTGTAATGGCTTGGTGCCAAACGCGGCAAGGGGAACCAGAGAGGAGTAAAGAATTCAAAGGAAAATAAAAATTGGAAGGATGGTGGCGAGGGGTGAGGTTTGCTCAGCGCAACGTCAGCGTGTCACTACAAAGGAAAAACAAGGCAATTTGTTCGTTTGGGTGTGTGTGTTTATGAAGACAAAGGTAAAGGAGCACAAAGATAGCGAAGGCGCACAACGTTTTACCTCGAGTCAGCGGCCCTACCCAGGCGTGGCAAGAATACTACGGTCAGTGCGTGTCTGTGCGTGGGTGTGTAAGGGAGGGGGAAAAGAGAAGACGACGACACCCACGCAGATTGGAAAACAAGCGCGACAGAAAATAAGTGGAATAAATAAATAAATATTTTTTTCTCTTTTTTTAAAATGGGACGAAGAAGAGTTAATGGTAGAGACGAGGTAAAACAGCAGCCGCCACACAAAAAGAAAAGGAAAAGAAAAGAATAGAAAAAAAAAGCGAATGGAATCACACACGTGTAGTATGAGGTGCGAAGAGACAAAATGATATAGAGTGACGTATACGAAGCAAGAAGAAAAAAAAGGACAGAGAGGAGGGACAGGAGCTGAACAGAGCTGATGAGAGGAGGAGGGAATATCAGCAACAACAAAATAGAAAAACTTTAAAAAAACGAGAGAGAGAGAGAGAGAGACCGAGACTCACGCGGTAGACGCAGGTTTTGACAAAAGGGAAAATAGAAAAAGAAGGAAAGACAAAGACGGGGATGTGGGGAATAATAAATAAAAGCCCCGACGTGACAAAAGCGATCACGAGGAACAAGAGGAAGAACAAAGAGAAAAAAAACAAAAAAGAGGGCCGAAAAAAACAGCAAAAGAGGAAGAAAAAGAACAAATAAAATACCCTTCCCGTATTACACGCGACGTCTTCAGTCGTTTCTCTCTTTTTTTTTTTGTTCGTTTGAGTCAATAGATCCGCGCCGTTCTGTTATCCTAAGCTTCGTGTAATGACCCACCAATAAGAATAATAATTGTAAGAGACGAGGTTACAAACTTCTTTGCTTTATTTTCTTTCCCCTTTTCACAAACAGCACGAGTGGCGAGCGCAAGCCGTTGGACCGCTCCTCAACACACGACGTCGAGCCCACAGGGACACTGAGCAGTGGGTGGACGCTGTTAATCACCACGAAAAAAAATGAAGGCGGAGATGACGGAAAAAAGGAAAAAAAGATTGAGTGAGAAGAAAGTAGGCTGGTGCCTGCAGGTGCGGAAAAAATAAGAGAGAGAGGAAGTGTACACGAGCACGATGGACGAGTGGGCTGGAGGGTGAGTGCGAAGAGAAAGCAGCAACAAGACGCACGACTCTCGTCTGACTCTCTTTTCTTTCACTCAATCAAATTTTTTTTTTCCTGTTTTCTTTCTTTCCCGTGTTTCTTTGGAACTCCCCGTTGCACACGTGAGGGAGGGAGAGAGGTAAAGATGCGCTTCTCTCTTTTTTTTATTGAGCTCCGCCGTATATCCGGCTGACTAAGCCGATCTTATTTGATGCTGTGCACGTCGCGTGAGCGAGTCGGTGGTGGAGTGTTAACCCTTTGTGTGCTTGTAGTTTATATGAGTGTGTGTGTGTCGCGTATACTTCGTAAAGAGACTCGAAGAGGAACACAAAACAGAAAAATATATGTTTTACTCGTCTTTTTTTTTTAGTTTGTTCGTTCTCGTCTTTTTTCCGCAATGGACTGGTAGCGCAGGTCGCCCTGTATTCGGAGAAGAGGTGTGGCATGGGTTTGCAAGAATGAGAGGTATATATGAGTGAGAGGGGAATTACACCGCAGTATGCGTTGCGTTCACAAGATACGAAGAGAGGAAGAAAAAAAAGGTGAGAAGAAAAGAGCGTTAGAGTAGTGGTCTTGGTGCAACTGTTCATTGTGATTGATGCGCACTCCATGGCCGTAGTGTCGCCCGTGTCGGCGGCAGAGCGCAACAGCGCAGGTTCAAAAGTAAAATGAACGAGGCGTTAGCGCGCACAAGAGTGCTTCTCGGTATCCCGTGACAGCACCTGCGCGTAGGCGCACAGCTATGGACTATCATCAAAGGAATTACTAGCGCGTATGCAAACACACACGCACACACAACGTCACCTCCCTCTCTCTCTATCTTTTCCTACAACAACCGCAGAGCTTTACTCAATCGGCAGTGGAAGAGAGCAGAAGCCCAGCAGGACACCTTGCAGACATAGAGAGAGGGGGAGGGAGGAGAAGTCCATTTAAAAAACACCAAAGACGTGTTCGCTCTTTGCGTTCTCCGTGCAAAATCCTGTTGTACCACTTTTTGATTTTTGTTTTTCAGTTTTTGTTTTTCTTTTGGTGTTGCTGTCATGATGAGATTCCGTGATTTGCAGGTATTGCGCCGCCTTCTGCGCAGGCGCGCACTCGTGAGTGTATAGGTGCGTCTCCACATACCACAGAGGAAGCGTCTTGTGCTGCTCGCGTGGTGATTGTCAGAGAAAAGGAAGAAAAAAAGGTTAAAGAATAAAAAAATGCGTACATTTGTGTTTTTTTGAAGAAAATTTGAGGTGAACACGCGCCATCAGCGCGCGGCTCACAACGAGAACAACAGCGCAGGAAGGAGAACCAAAGACGCTCCATGTCAGCCACGACAGTCCTGGTCAGCATCACAGGAAGGAACAGAGGAACAAAAAAAAAAAAAAGTTAAGCTGAAGATCTCATGTCCCCTCCTCCCATCTTTCTCCTACAACATCGACAATTTAAGAAAAAGAAAAAAAACACTCATCGCAACACTTCTTTTTTTATGTTTTTCCTGGTAGCCACTGCAGCAGGTAGGAGGTAGCTGCACATGACACGGCGACGACGAAAAGGAGGAATAAGAAAACAAAAACAAAAGGGCACTGGAGAGCGCACAGGACGTTTCTTCTTTTCTTACTTCTGTTCTTTGTTTCTAGTTTTTATTGCGTTGATTGATTTGCGGTGTATGAGGCAGATGCGCAGGAGCGAGAGCGAAGAGAGAGAGGGAACTGTCAACGGCACAGGTGGCTTCGATCCCGGCGTCTGCGACCTCGTAGACACGCACACACGCACACGCACGTGTGGCCGTGCTCGAGGCAGAAGGAAAAATAAAACAAAAGTCAACTACAACAACAACAACGTACTCACTCACAAGAGGAAAAAAAGGGGGAGAAACAGACTAAAGAAGAAAAAAAGTAAAACAAAGTTAATACGTTTAAAGGGGGAAGAAAACAATAGTGGAGGAGATCAGCAAGAGAGGGGTCGTGAATCGGACGATGCCACGGAATTCAGAGAGAGAGAGAGAAAGAAAGAGAGCAAATAAGTAAAACAAACACGTCAGACTGCAACATGATGAACGCAACGGGCTCCTTCGCCTTCTCCTTCGTCTTCTTCGCCGCGCTAGAACTCTTCCTCGGCCTTTCCAATGAAAAAAAAAAAAAACTTCCTGTTTACCTCTCTCCTCTACTCCTTTGTCACACACACACACACCCTCCTTCTAGTTGTACTCTGCGTGTGTTCGTGTGCGCGTGTCATGTCCCTCAGAGTGCAAGAGAGTACAAGCAAAAGAAAAATACACGCTCCTCTCACGGCGCACCGCCAACAACACAAACAAAACGCATTGCCACTAGTGAGCACGCAGAAGTTTACCCGCACATACGACTCCTTCTCTTAGCTCCCTCCAGTCCCACTCGACGGGGAACGAATGCGATCTGCGCTTGCGGAGCATGCTACAAGCGATGGTGACCAGCGCACAACAGCCTCACACGGCAAACGCAGACGCTCAAGACAGAGAGAGAGAGAGAACACAATTCGGGAGAAAAGGCGGGGTTTCGAGAGGGGGTGCCGTCAAAGGAAAGAGGGAGAAACAAGAAGGTAAGTGTTTTGCGCTGCGCGTTCAAAAACAAGATAGAAAGAGAAGACTAAAAAGCGATCATTCTTTCCATTTTTTTTTTCGTTCCTGACGTGTGTAACGCCTACCCGAATTAGACGGGACGAGGAGTAGAGAGCGGGAAAGACAAACACGAGACAGCGACAGCGAAGGTTTCAGACGGAGAGAGAGCGCACGCAGTTGTGGCACATAAGAGTGAGACAGCAGCGCCGCAGCTGATCGGCGGCTCGTCGCATCCCACAAACTGTCGAAAATAAAGCTCATTGCAATTTCTGGCAGCAACAAATAAAAAAAATAAAGCAAAGCCGCCAACGCACCACTCAAAAAGAGGAGAAAAGCGGACCAAAATTCTCTTTCCCGCCACCTCGTAAGAGTAGAAAGAGAAAAAAAGATCTTGCACACAAACACACACACAGCAGCGAGGACAACAACAACGCGATCCATATTTCAGATCAGAGAAGAAAAAAAAGAGAGTCAGATAACGGAAAGAGAACAGAGACGACGGAAGAGCACTGCTCCTCACGAAAGAAACGCGAAAAGAAAACAATCAATAATAATAATAAAGTGCGCTGCCATCACACAGACGCTGCACAACGACAAGGACACGGAGCTACATCGGAGAGACATTATAGAAGAGAAAACAGAGAGAGAAGCAAATCATGGAAAGAAGAAAACACAAGATCAACCTCCTTTTCCTACCTCAATCATCATCATCTCGGCAAAAAAAAAAAATTTTTCTTCTTCTTTTGATCGTTGCTTCACGAAACGGCAGTCCAGCACGCACGCAGCAACAGAGAGGTGAGCGTCGATGATAATTAAAAGGAACATAGAGAAAGGGGTGAAGATTTTTTTTCGATCTCGACCTCGATGGCACACTGTAAAATAATAAAAAAAGAAAAGAGCACCCACGCAACCACCAACTTGCAGCTGCACGTCTCTCCTTTTAAAGCAGATAAAACAGAAGGGGAAAAGCATCAGAAAAGTCAACGGAGACTACTCTGCTCTCGTTATCACTCTTCTGCTTCACGTAGCTGCAGCGCGGCGCAGCAGTCCCTTTTTCTTTATGTTGTGTTTGCATCTTGTTCGGATCTTCTTTAAGCTGTTCTTTTGTTGATTTTTTTGAAAGTGGTTCTATTCTAACTTTTAAGGCAAAAGGCAGAGCGGAGGAAGAGAGATGCGAAAGGGGGCGAGGCGCCACGGCCACACGTTCCACATGCGCTCGGCACAGGAAAGAAAAAAAACAAAAAATACATTTTTAGAGGAGGAGAAGCACTAATTGGCACGGCGTTGGTGCCTCAACCTCTCCTCCACTAAAATTATTTTGTTCCCTTTCCTTTATCAAACGTGTGGTGACAGTCGGAGGAGGTACAAAAAAACGCGTCCACTACGTCACCTGCGTAGCTGATCTCCGTGTCTCTCTCTATCCAACAGGACGATCGGCTGGCCTCCGCACATCTGCCCCTCTCTTAGTTCTTCTTGCACGCCGTGCCAAAGACGATGTCCCAGAACTTGTTGCTGATGCCGTAGCCGCGCTGGTCGTCGACGTAGTGGTGGGCGTGGTGGTACTTCTTCAAGTCCTTGAAGTAGAAGTCGGTGGGGTCGAGGTGGTGAATCAAGAAGTGGATCTCATCGTACAGCACGTAGCCGCACACCACACCCCCGGCAACGATGTCGAGGCAGCTGCCCGTCATGATGCAGCCATAGGCGTTGTAGATGACCGTGCTCGCCACCACGAACATTACCGGGGGAAAAACAAGACGATCGGGGTCCATAGGGATGATGTGATGGATGCCGTGCAGGACGAGATGCAGCAGCTTGCAGAGTGGGTTGTCAAAGACCCACTCGGGAATCGCCCGCTCGAAGTGGAAGACGATGCGGTGAATCAGGTACTCCATGAGCGTCCACAGAAAGATGCCGAAAAGCCAGAAGGCGACGACGAAGACGGGGCTGAAGTGACTGCGCTCCACGGCGAGCTGGAACTGCGCCTCCGCCAGCGCCGTGTTGTTCGCCGCGTAGTTCTGAAAGATCCAGTTCTTGTTTGGGTAGTAGAGGAGAGAGTCAAAGCGACTATGCCATGCAGGGTCAATCGCAGTGTTGTCGCGCAGCACACCACGCATCGTCCAGAAGAAGCTCAGCGGCAGCCAGAGCACCGCCACGACCCAGTACTTCGTGCGCGAGAACATCTCGAAGAGATCCCAATCGAAGAGGCGGCAGGTGGGCAGGTAGACCGGTGTGTTGATGAGGTGCATGTACTGCGGAAGGGTGAGGAACATCGCCTGCCAGCACAGACCCTTGTCACGGCGGATCGTAAAGTCCTCGTAGAACATCTCCTTCTCCGTCATGCGTGGGTACGCCGTCAGCTCCTCGCGCTGGTAGTTCTCCAGCTCTCCCTGCTCCCCCGCCATCGAGCTCGACACCCGCAGCACCTTCCCAACGCGGTACTGCAGCAGCATGTTCAGCCCGAGCGAGGTGTGCGCGTGAAAATTGTACTCGTCGTGGAAGACGACGGTGACGTCCTTGCCGTGGTAGTCGAGCATGATGGCACCGCCACCGGGATGCACGTTCGTGAACTCCGTGACGTCGTACACGCAGCCCTTGTAAATGTACACGCAGGGGGCAGGGATGGTAGACTTGCCTAGCTGCTTCGTGTCGGCCTCATGCTGGGCAGAGCGGGCCTCGGCGTAGGCCTGGAACTCGGCGGTGCTGGGGAAAACCATCTCGCCAGTCGTGGCGTCGACGGTGTAGTGTGCCTTGAGCACCTCCGCAGCGCTGACGGAGGTGGAAGTGGGGGTGGTGGTCGCCGGCATGTTTTTTTTGTTGTTGTTGGGGGAGTACACGTGTACTGTGCGGATCTGGGGACCGATGATGAAGGAGGAGAAAACCTAAAAAAGAAGCTGTGATGGGCACAGACAATCAAGCAATCTACAAAGGACGCTAAAGCGTATTTCTTTAAGTTTTTAGGGTTTTTTTTTTTTCTTTTGGTACGCTTGTTTGTTTAGTAAATTGCACTTCTCTTTGAGGCGTGTGTCGGTCGCTTTTTCTCTCTGTCCGTGCGTGTTTGTGTGTGTGTGCGGTGGCGACCTCCTCGATGCGAGAGAGAAGTCTTTCACAAAGCACAAAAACCTCACGCAGAGTAGGTCAACAAGAACAACAGCGATTTTTTTGTAGAAGAATGGAGAGCGAGAGTGAGCACTGAAGAAAAGAAGTGAAGAGGAAAATATTCTAGGTTGTGTTTTTGCTTGTGTGTGACGTGCTTCGTACCGCACGTCCTCAAACGAAAGAAAACAAAAAATCTGGGTATGACGTGGAGCAGGGAGGAAGGGATGACGGAGATGGTTGTGCAGGACACGCCGAGCAGTACACCGTTGGGATGTCAGTCCAAAACGGTGACAAAGTAAAATAAGGGAAGTAGAAGAGAGGAAAAGAGAGTAGTAGAAAAAGAAAAACTGAAAAGATACAGTTTAAAAGATAACGACAGAAATATTTGAAGGGAAACGCAGATCACAGACGTGCTGCTTCATGCGTGAATGTGTGCGTTGCGTCAAGACGGGTGTATAGAGAGAGAGAGAGAGGGAACAGGTCAGGTGAAACAGAAGAGGGAGAGAGTGGGTGAGGGAAGAGAAAAAAAAAGCTCGCGGCTGCCAAACGCCGTTGAAGGCCACAAATGCAACGCCGCTTTGTCAAGTGCCGCGTCTAATTTGTTTTTTTTTTTTTAGCCTGACAAGCATCGTCTAGTTTTTGAACCTCTGGCGTTTTGATTTTCGTTCGTCCGGAAAAAGGCACGTCTTCGCTCTCAACAAGCAGCAGCTCTAGCTCTACCACCCTGCAGCGTGGAGGGGGTGAAAAAGAGAAAGTAAAAAAAAAAGAGAAAAAGTAATAGCAAAAGTAGTGAGTGCGCACCGTGGCAGACATCTCTGTTTGCCGGCTAGTGGCCCTCTGACGACGCAGGACGACGCATACGACAATACGCACACTCGCTGACGTGCTCCTCCAGCACTGCCTGCATCGCCTGAAGCTCCGCCAGCAGCGACAGTGTACGCGGAGAACGAGAAGTGGTGTGCGAAAACGTGGTAAGGCGATAGAGATCGAGCAGCGACCATCCCTCCGCCCGCTCCACCAAGTATCGGCGCCGCGGCACACAACGCGGTGGCAACGGCGAAGACGAACGCCATCGCGACTCCTCCCGCCCCTCTGCTGCTTTTGCTTCGTCATCACCGTCATCGCTGCCGCTGTTGCAGCCTCCCACTTCTACGACACGCGATGTAGCGTTGGTTCCACGCACTGGCGAGGCACCGCGCCTTACGTCAAACTTCGCGGAGGAAACGGGGGTGTGCTTCCCCCACACCTCTGCACGATACCGCGGACACCACCACGCCTGAGCGTGCACGAGGCACAAGCGCTTGCGCAGCTGCGAGGCCGTCGCCAAGGCTGCCACATGGCGGTACAGCGCGGGGTTGACGCGTGAGATGTCGTACAGCGCCGGCAGCATCCACTGCGTGCGCGTTGCTGCTGCCGCGGCGTCTGCCCACCCCTCCATCAGCGATGTGCGTCGTTCTGCTGCCGCGGCTGTTGCTGTTGCTGTTGCTGGCGGTGCGGCGGCGGCTGCAGTCGATGGCGCCTCCAGCCGGCGCAGCATCGTCGCCGCAGCGGCAGACACGGCATATCGGTTAAAATCCCATCGCAGCAAGACGTGAGAGGGCAGCACACATCGTGCCCGCATCGCCACCGCCGCCGTCCGCTGCGCCCGCGTGGGCATCAGCAACGACGGCTGTCGATTTGGTGCACGCTGCTGAGCCGCTGCCGCTGCCAACGCTGCGGGTGCGGCTTCCTCGACAGCCTGACGTGCCTCCCACCAGCGATGGACGCGGCCGGCGGCCTGCGACACGGCAACTCGCACCGGAGAGAGCCCTTGCGCACTCTCGCTGCCGTCGTCGCGAAGAGAAAGCGGTCGTGTCTGCCACTCCAGCGCCTCGTCGGGAATTTGACCACTGCCGTGGCTGAGCGGAGCATCGAAGCAACCCGGGCACAGGTATCGACCCTCGTAGGCGCAGAAAAGCAGATTATTCCCATCAGCAGCAGCGTCCTGTGGACGAACAGGCGTTGCGGTAATCAAGGCAGTTGGCATTGCAGCTGTCATGCCAGCAAGCACATCAGCAGGCAGCGCAGCAGCAGCGGCGGTGTGGGAGGAGAGGGAGGAGGTCAGTCGCAGCCGACGCACCACGTTGGCTGGTGTGGGGCTTCGCCGAGCCTCGCTCTCGGTAGTGTCGTTCACACGGTTGGATGCTACACGTTGCTGCTGGTGCTGTTGCGAAGTCAGCAGTGCATCGCTCACACTCGCTAAAAAGTCCTCCTCCTCGCCTTCGCTGTCGGCATCGCCTCCGCTGCCGCTATCATCACCACCTCCACCACAGCAGCAGCAGCAGCAGCAGAAACATCGGCTCAGCGCATTACAACACGGCCCAAAGACGCCACCGCCGCGAGGCAGAGGCAGCGCCGCCCCGCAGTGCGCACAGGCACAACCCTGCGCCATCAACACGGCCCGCTCCTCTGCAGGTGTCTGCGGCGGGTCGTAGGCGGGCCCGACATCGCAGCGCAGGGGTTGGCGGTCGCGTGGCACGACAGGCGGCGGTGGTGGGGAGCCGAGGGAGGAAGAGGCAGCGGTGGCTGGACGGCGTGTGTCGGTGCTGCGGTCGTGCAAAGAACGTCTCTCCGCCGCGTCCGGCACACCCTTCGTGGCGCTGTCGCTCACCTTCTCCTTTGTGCGTGCGTACTGAGCTCCATCGCCGCCACCACCGAAAAAACTGTCAGCGGTGGACGCAGTGGTGGCTGTTGTGCTCGGCAGCGTTATGAGGTGCAGAAGAGCGCCGGTTTGAGCGGCTATAGAATCCAACGGACGTTCGACTGCTTCAGCTGCGTTGCGGCTGTCAGTGCCGTGTGCGGAACTCTTTCCCGGCGAGTGGACGGCGGGTGCGTCTGCGTGTTGTACATCGCGAGGCACTGCTGTCGTTGCCGTTGCTGTTGTCGATGCAGCGACTGCCGTGGTCAGGAGTGAGAGTGGCAACTTGGAATTGATACTCTCTACTGCCGCACCTGCGCTTTCTTCATTTCCCGCCGGCTTCACTGTACTCGCAAAGACATCATCCACAGGCGATGCGGTCGGGCTGGCCACGCACTCGGCATCACTGTCGTCCACAAGCGGGTAGGCTTCCAGCAGGTGCTGTGTCCACTGAGCAAGAAATAAAAGTCGACGCAGCGCACGGGCGGCAACCGCAGACGACGGTGACGTGCGGCGCCGTGTTGCGGCGGGTGTAGACGACACGGAGGAGCCTGCCCCTTCCGAGGCATCAGGCACGGAAGCAGCACAAGAAGATTCACTGGTGTACAAACGTGAAGCGTCATGGACGTCCTCATCGACAACGCCGCTGCTGACGAAGGGATGGGATGTGCCCGCTGCACGCAGGTGTGCCTGCTGCTGCTCCACCTCCTCCAGCAGGCTGCGCAGCGAGAGGTACGCCGTGGCGGGAGAGCGCGCAGGAAGCGGAGAAAACGACCGCTGCGCACGTTTGCGCACCGAAGTCGACGGAGAAGAGGTGCTCCGGGTGGTGTGCGATGCAGAAAGTCGGGCAGCGTCATCGCCAACAGTGTCATAGCCTTTCTGGTGTGTCGCGGTAGTGGACGCTGCTGCTGCTGCGGCTGCTGTTGCGGATGGCGCCACGCATCGACAAGACGCACCAGGCGTACTGCTCGAGAGAGGGGCGTGGCTTTCCGGCTCCATCGCTTCTGCACCTCCCAAGATGAGACGGGCAGCAAGAATAATATTGCTTGCGGAATCACAGCGCACCGGAGAACGCGAACGGAAGGCGCAAGAAAAAATACGGTTGAAAAGCACTGCAAATCCCTTGCTGTTATGTCGGGACTGCTGGGGATGGAAATTTGGTCTCTCTCTCTCTTCCTGGCTCTCGCCAACAGCACCGTCGACGAGCGTCACAAAGGAAAAAAATGAGCACAGAAAAAGGAGAGGAAGAACAAGACGAGTAGAAGCATGAGAAGCGCGTCTATGCACCGCAGCCTTGCCCTCTCCCCATTTACGCGGAAACTCTGCAATCGTGATTCACCTTCGACGTTAGTGCGCATGTGTGGCTCGACGGCCGCACCAGAATTTATTCGTCTGTGCTCTTTTTATACCCGGTATTCAAGCGACGGTGGAACACTAAATATACGCGTCAACACGCACGTGGGCAGAAAAGAAAAAGAAAATAAAACTAAAGATAAAGCTCAGCAGTCGACAGAAAAGAGAAAAATTTTTTTGTGAATTTGAGAGACTAAAACACGAATCTAGGCTCGATGCTGCCATCAACACACACACAAACACAAACACAGACACACCACTCAAAGCTACACATCTAGGCTCGCCCCACAAAGTGCGCGAACGGCTCTCTCCAACTTCCGAAACGCCTCCAGACTGCGCTGCTGCACCGCGGGATCCACCCCTCTTAACAGGCCGTGCGCGCCATCCAAGCGCTCTTCCAGCGCACGCAGCATCGCCCGGGTACGACGCGCCATGTCGGACAAACCGCCGTTATTCACACCATGGTTGCTGGGAAGGTAACGGGCAAGCGCATCGCATCCCTCCAGACCCGTAGACTCCAGGATATGCCCAAAGAGCACATCGCGGTACGCCTCCGTGGCGGCTGCTAAGCGCTCCTGTGTCCCCTCACCATCAACAGCTGCAGCAGTGCCTACCGGCGGACGAGGAGGAGGAGACGCAGCATCCACTTCAGATCCCAACGATACGCGAGGCGGGGTAAGCGGAGCAGCAGGCAGCTGCAAAGGCAGCTCACCATTGCCACTGTTACCACCCTTAATATCTCCCTCTGCCGCCTCCCTCCCATTCGCGACACGCACGTGCAGCTGCTGCAACGCCTTCGATTTCGCCTGCAGCTCATGCGCCACCCGCAGCAACTGGTGCTCCTTCGCCTTCAGCTGCTCCGCACGCGCCTGCAGCTGTGCTTCACGTGCGTCGAGCGCGCCGGCACGATGAAAAGCTGCAGAGGCCACAACACCGTCTAACAGCTCAGACTGCATGTCGTCCGCCGTAAGATGCTCCTCTGCAAGTCGCTCGGCCAGCACACGCTCGAGGGGGCGGGCACGTTCGCGCAGCTTCACGCCTTCCGCCAGCAGCCGCATCGCCTCCTCGCGTTCACGCAGGCGGTGACTTACCTCGGCAAGAAGACGCGCGTCCTTCTCTGCGAAGCTTGCAGGTGGCAGTGCAGCGCCGCCTCGTGCAGCAGCAGCAGCAGCGGCAGCAACCACGACGGTACCACTTTGCCCTTCGGAAGAAGCAACACGACTCATGTCGCTCACGCTACTCTCGCCAGGAGGTCCATAAACGCTCGTCAGCCGGGCCATGAGCGCAGCTGCCTTGCCGGATGCGGCGCTCAGCTCCAACCGCACTGCCTCCACCTCCGCCTGCAGCTGTGCGACGTGCGCCATTGCAGCGTCGCGCTCGTGCACCGCTGCGTCCAGCTCCTCGCGTACCTTGGCATGCTCATCCAGCACGACCTCAACACGGGCACGCAGTTCGGCGAGCTCGTTTTCTGCCTCCTTCTCGGTTGCGTCTCGACGCTCCATTACAGCCTCCAAGTCCGCGCGTGAAGCCGCCTGCTCCTCCACAAGTACACGTATCTGCCTCTCCAAGTCCTCCTGAACCACACGCCCATCTTCCACTACCTGCAACATGCGCTGCGCGGCCGTCTGCTCTCTCTTCGTCAAATCCACCAGCATTGCCTTCACACTCTCCAACTCGACATCCCTTTCAGCAATGCGCTCCTCCGCTTCTCTGTCCGCTGCCGCCACCTTTTCCTTCGCACTCTCCCTGTCCTCCACCGCAAGATCCCTCTCCAGCGTCAACACCTCTAAGTCCTCCTCAACACTCCGCAAGCGCTTCTCCAGCTGCGCCACCTGCGCCTCCAGCTGCTCGCGCTGCTGCGCCGCCTCCTGCTGGGCCGTCGCGTGCGCCTCGGCAAGGCGGTCGTGCTTCTCCGTGGCAGCCTCCAGGCGCTGCTGCAGCTCGTCCGCGTTGGCCGCCAGCTGCTCGCGCACCGCCGCGTTGTCGCTCGTCAGCTGCGCCACCTGCGCCTCCAGCTGCTCGCGCTGCTGCGCCGCCTCCTGCTGGGCCGTCGCGTGCGCCTCGGCAAGGCGGTCCCGCTCCTCCGTGGCAGCCTCCAGGCGCTGCTGCAGCTCGTCCGCGTTGGCCGCCAGCTGCTCACGCACCGCCGCGTTGTCGCTCGTCAGCTGCGCCACCTGCGCCTCCAGCTGCTCGCGCTGCTGCGCCGCCTCCTGCTGGGCCGTAGCGTGCGCCTCGGCAAGGCGGTCGTGCTTCTCCGTGGCAGCCTCCAGGCGCTGCTGCAGCTCGTCCGCGTTGGCCGCCAGCTGCTCGCGCACCGCCGCGTTGTCGCTCGTCAGCTGCGCCACCTGCGCCTCAAGCTGCTCGCGCTGCTGCGCCGCCTCCTGCTGGGCCGTAGCGTGCGCCTCGGCAAGGCGGTCGTGCTTCTCCGTGGCAGCCTCCAGGCGCTGCTGCAGCTCGTCCGCGTTGGCCGCCAGCTGCTCGCGCACCGCCGCGTTGTCGCTCGTCAGCTGCGCCACCTGCGCCTCCAGCTGCTCGCGCTGCTGCGCCGCCTCCTGCTGGGCCGTCGCGTGTGCCTCGGCCAGGCGGTCGTGCTTCTCCGTGGCAGCCTCCAGGCGCTGCTGCAGCTCGTCCGCGTTGGCCGCCAGCTGCTCACGCACCGCCGCGTTGTCGCTCGTCAGCTGCGCCACCTGCGCCTCCAGCTGCTCGCGCTGCTGCGCCGCCTCCTGCTGGGCCGTCGCGTGTGCCTCGGCCAGGCGGTCGTGCTTCTCCGTGGCAGCCTCCAGGCGCTGCTGCAGCTCGTCCGCGTTGGCCGCCAGCTGCTCACGCACCGCCGCGTTGTCGCTCGTCAGCTGCGCCACCTGCGCCTCCAGCTGCTCGCGCTGCTGCGCCGCCTCCTGCTGGGCCGCCGCGTGCGCCTCGGCCAGGCGGTCGTGCTCCTCCGTGGCAGCCTCCAGGCGCTGCTGCAGCTCGTCCGCGTTGGCCGCCAGCTGCTCACGCACCGCCGCGTTGTCGCTCGTCAGCTGCGCCACCTGCGCCTCCAGCTGCTCGCGCTGCTGCGCCGCCTCCTGCTGGGCCGCCGCGTGTGCCTCGGCAAGGCGGTCGTGCTTCTCCGTGGCAGCCTCCAGGCGCTGCTGCAGCTCGTCCGCGTTGGCCGCCAGCTGCTCACGCACCGCCGCGTTGTCGCTCGTCAGCTGCGCCACCTGCGCCTCCAGCTGCTCGCGCTGCTGCGCCGCCTCCTGCTGGGCCGCCGCGTGTGCCTCGGCAAGGCGGTCGTGCTTCTCCGTGGCAGCCTCCAGGCGCTGCTGCAGCTCGTCCGCGTTGGCCGCCAGCTGCTCACGCACCGCCGCGTTGTCGCTCGTCAGCTGCGCCACCTGCGCCTCCAGCTGCTCGCGCTGCTGCGCCGCCTCCTGCTGGGCCGTAGCGTGCGCCTCGGCAAGGCGGTCGTGCTTCTCCGTGGCAGCCTCCAGGCGCTGCTGCAGCTCGTCCGCATTCGCCGCCAGCTGCTCACGCACCGCCGCGTTGTCGCTCGTCAGCTGCGCCACCTGCGCCTCCAGCTGCTCGCGCTGCTGCGCCGCCTCCTGCTGGGCCGCCGCGTGTGCCTCGGCAAGGCGGTCGTGCTCCTCCGTGGCAGCCTCCAGGCGCTGCTGCAGCTCGTCCGCGTTGGCCGCCAGCTGCTCACGCACCGCCGCGTTGTCGCTCGTCAGCTGCGCCACCTGCGCCTCCAGCTGCTCGCGCTGCTGCGCCGCCTCCTGCTGGGCCGCCGCGTGTGCCTCGGCAAGGCGGTCGTGCTTCTCCGTGGCAGCCTCCAGGCGCTGCTGCAGCTCGTCCGCGTTGGCCGCCAGCTGCTCGCGCACCGCCGCGTTGTCGCTCGTCAGCTGCGCCACCTGCGCCTCCAGCTGCTCGCGCTGCTGCGCCGCCTCCTGCTGGGCCGCCGCGTGCGCCTCGGCAAGGCGGTCCCGCTCCTCCGTGGCAGCCTCCAGGCGCTGCTGCAGCTCGTCCGCGTTGGCCGCCAGCTGCTCACGCACCGCCGCGTTGTCGCTCGTCAGCTGCGCCACCTGCGCCTCCAGCTGCTCGCGCTGCTGCGCCGCCTCCTGCTGGGCCGCCGCGTGTGCCTCGGCAAGGCGGTCGTGCTTCTCCGTGGCAGCCTCCAGGCGCTGCTGCAGCTCGTCCGCATTCGCCGCCAGCTGCTCGCGCACCGCCGCGTTGTCGCTCGTCAGCTGCGCCACCTGCGCCTCCAGCTGCTCGCGCTGCTGCGCCGCCTCCTGCTGGGCCGTCGCGTGTGCCTCGGCAAGGCGGTCGTGCTCCTCCGTGGCAGCCTCCAGGCGCTGCTGCAGCTCGTCCGCGTTGGCCGCCAGCTGCTCACGCACCGCCGCGTTGTCGCTCGTCAGCTGCGCCACCTGCGCCTCCAGCTGCTCGCGCTGCTGCGCCGCCTCCTGCTGGGCCGTCGCGTGCGCCTCGGCAAGGCGGTCCCGCTCCTCCGTGGCAGCCTCCAGGCGCTGCTGCAGCTCGTCCGCGTTGGCCGCCAGCTGCTCGCGCACCGCCGCGTTGTCGCTCGTCAGCTGCGCCACCTGCGCCTCCAGCTGCTCGCGCTGCTGCGCCGCCTCCTGCTGGGCCGCCGCGTGTGCCTCGGCAAGGCGGTCGTGCTTCTCCGTGGCAGCCTCCAGGCGCTGCTGCAGCTCGTCCGCGTTGGCCGCCAGCTGCTCGCGCACCGCCGCGTTGTCGCTCGTCAGCTGCGCCACCTGCGCCTCCAGCTGCTCGCGCTGCTGCGCCGCCTCCTGCTGGGCCGCCGCGTGTGCCTCGGCAAGGCGGTCGTGCTTCTCCGTGGCAGCCTCCAGGCGCTGCTGCAGCTCGTCCGCGTTGGCCGCCAGCTGCTCGCGCACCGCCGCGTTGTCGCTCGTCAGCTGCGCCACCTGCGCCTCCAGCTGCTCGCGCTGCTGCGCCGCCTCCTGCTGGGCCGTAGCGTGCGCCTCGGCAAGGCGGTCGTGCTTCTCCGTGGCAGCCTCCAGGCGCTGCTGCAGCTCGTCCGCGTTGGCCGCCAGCTGCTCACGCACCGCCGCGTTGTCGCTCGTCAGCTGCGCCACCTGCGCCTCCAGCTGCTCGCGCTGCTGCGCCGCCTCCTGCTGGGCCGTCGCGTGTGCCTCGGCAAGGCGGTCGTGCTTCTCCGTGGCAGCCTCCAGGCGCTGCTGCAGCTCGTCCGCGTTGGCCGCCAGCTGCTCGCGCACCGCCGCGTTGTCGCTCGTCAGCTGCGCCACCTGCGCCTCCAGCTGCTCGCGCTGCTGCGCCGCCGCCTGCTGGGCCGTCGCGTGTGCCTCGGCAAGGCGGTCGTGCTTCTCCGTGGCAGCCTCCAGGCGCTGCTGCAGCTCGTCCGCGTTGGCCGCCAGCTGCTCACGCACCGCCGCGTTGTCGCTCGTCAGCTGCGCCACCCGCGCCTCCAGCTGCTCGCGCTGCTGCGCCGCCTCCTGCTGGGCCGTCGCGTGCGCCTCGGCCAGGCGGTCGTGCTTCTCCGTGGCAGCCTCCAGGCGCTGCTGCAGCTCGTCCGCGTTGGCCGCCAGCTGCTCGCGCACCGCCGCGTTGTCGCTCGTCAGCTGCGCCACCTGCGCCTCCAGCTGCTCGCGCTGCTGCGCCGCCTCCTGCTGGGCCGTAGCGTGCGCCTCGGCAAGGCGGTCGTGCTTCTCCGTGGCAGCCTCCAGGCGCTGCTGCAGCTCGTCCGCGTTGGCCGCCAGCTGCTCGCGCACCGCCGCGTTGTCGCTCGTCAGCTGCGCCACCTGCGCCTCCAGCTGCTCGCGCTGCTGCGCCGCCTCCTGCTGGGCCGCCGCGTGTGCCTCGGCAAGGCGGTCGTGCTTCTCCGTGGCAGCCTCCAGGCGCTGCTGCAGCTCGTCCGCGTTGGCCGCCAGCTGCTCGCGCACCGCCGCGTTGTCGCTCGTCAGCTGCGCCACCTGCGCCTCCAGCTGCTCGCGCTGCTGCGCCGCCTCCTGCTGGGCCGTAGCGTGCGCCTCGGCAAGGCGGTCGTGCTTCTCCGTGGCAGCCTCCAGGCGCTGCTGCAGCTCGTCCGCGTTGGCCGCCAGCTGCTCACGCACCGCCGCGTTGTCGCTCGTCAGCTGCGCCACCTGCGCCTCCAGCTGCTCGCGCTGCTGCGCCGCCTCCTGCTGGGCCGTCGCGTGTGCCTCGGCAAGGCGGTCGTGCTTCTCCGTGGCAGCCTCCAGGCGCTGCTGCAGCTCGTCCGCGTTGGCCGCCAGCTGCTCGCGCACCGCCGCGTTGTCGCTCGTCAGCTGCGCCACCTGCGCCTCCAGCTGCTCGCGCTGCTGCGCCGCCTCCTGCTGGGCCGTCGCGTGTGCCTCGGCAAGGCGGTCGTGCTTCTCCGTGGCAGCCTCCAGGCGCTGCTGCAGCTCGTCCGCGTTGGCCGCCAGCTGCTCACGCACCGCCGCGTTGTCGCTCGTCAGCTGCGCCACCTGCGCCTCCAGCTGCTCGCGCTGCTGCGCCGCCTCCTGCTGGGCCGTCGCGTGCGCCTCGGCAAGGCGGTCGTGCTTCTCCGTGGCAGCCTCCAGGCGCTGCTGCAGCTCGTCCGCGTTGGCCGCCAGCTGCTCGCGCACCGCCGCGTTGTCGCTCGTCAGCTGCGCCACCTGCGCCTCCAGCTGCTCGCGCTGCTGCGCCGCCTCCTGCTGGGCCGTCGCGTGTGCCTCGGCAAGGCGGTCGTGCTTCTCCGTGGCAGCCTCCAGGCGCTGCTGCAGCTCGTCCGCGTTGGCCGCCAGCTGCTCGCGCACCGCCGCGTTGTCGCTCGTCAGCTGCGCCACCTGCGCCTCCAGCTGCTCGCGCTGCTGCGCCGCCTCCTGCTGGGCCGTCGCGTGTGCCTCGGCAAGGCGGTCGTGCTCCTCCGTGGCAGCCTCCAGGCGCTGCTGCAGCTCGTCCGCGTTGGCCGCCAGCTGCTCGCGCACCGCCGCGTTGTCGCTCGTCAGCTGCGCCACCTGCGCCTCCAGCTGCTCGCGCTGCTGCGCCGCCTCCTGCTGGGCCGTCGCGTGTGCCTCGGCAAGGCGGTCGTGCTTCTCCGTGGCAGCCTCCAGGCGCTGCTGCAGCTCGTCCGCGTTGGCCGCCAGCTGCTCGCGCACCGCCGCGTTGTCGCTCGTCAGCTGCGCCACCTGCGCCTCCAGCTGCTCGCGCTGCTGCGCCGCCTCCTGCTGGGCCGTCGCGTGTGCCTCGGCAAGGCGGTCGTGCTTCTCCGTGGCAGCCTCCAGGCGCTGCTGCAGCTCGTCCGCGTTGGCCGCCAGCTGCTCGCGCACCGCCGCGTTGTCGCTCGTCAGCTGCGCCACCTGCGCCTCCAGCTGCTCGCGCTGCTGCGCCGCCTCCTGCTGGGCCGTCGCGTGTGCCTCGGCAAGGCGGTCGTGCTTCTCCGTGGCAGCCTCCAGGCGCTGCTGCAGCTCGTCCGCGTTGGCCGCCAGCTGCTCGCGCACCGCCGCGTTGTCGCTCGTCAGCTGCGCCACCTGCGCCTCCAGCTGCTCGCGCTGCTGCGCCGCCTCCTGCTGGGCCGTCGCGTGTGCCTCGGCAAGGCGGTCGTGCTTCTCCGTGGCAGCCTCCAGGCGCTGCTGCAGCTCGTCCGCGTTGGCCGCCAGCTGCTCACGCACCGCCGCGTTGTCGCTCGTCAGCTGCGCCACCTGCGCCTCCAGCTGCTCGCGCTGCTGCGCCGCCTCCTGCTGGGCCGTCGCGTGTGCCTCGGCAAGGCGGTCGTGCTTCTCCGTGGCAGCCTCCAGGCGCTGCTGCAGCTCGTCCGCGTTGGCCGCCAGCTGCTCGCGCACCGCCGCGTTGTCGCTCGTCAGCTGCGCCACCTGCGCCTCCAGCTGCTCGCGCTGCTGCGCCGCCTCCTGCTGGGCCGTCGCGTGCGCCTCGGCCAGGCGGTCGTGCTTCTCCGTGGCAGCCTCCAGGCGCTGCTGCAGCTCGTCCGCGTTGGCCGCCAGCTGCTCACGCACCGCCGCGTTGTCGCTCGTCAGCTGCGCCACCCGCGCCTCCAGCTGCTCGCGCTGCTGCGCCGCCTCCTGCTGGGCCGCCGCGTGTGCCTCGGCCAGGCGGTCCCGCTCCTCCGTGGCAGCCTCCAGGCGCTGCTGCAGCTCGTCCGCGTTGGCCGCCAGCTGCTCGCGCACCGCCGCGTTGTCGCTCGTCAGCTGCGCCACCTGCGCCTCCAGCTGCTCGCGCTGCTGCGCCGCCTCCTGCTGGGCCGTCGCGTGCGCCTCGGCAAGGCGGTCCCGCTCCTCCGTGGCAGCCTCCAGGCGCTGCTGCAGCTCGTCCGCGTTGGCCGCCAGCTGCTCGCGCACCGCCGCGTTGTCGCTCGTCAGCTGCGCCACCTGCGCCTCCAGCTGCTCGCGCCGCTGCGCCGCCTCCTGCTGGGCCGTCGCGTGTGCCTCGGCAAGGCGGTCCCGCTTCTCCGTGGCAGCCTCCAGGCTTCTTCTCAGCGCTGCTGCAGCTCGTCCGCGTTCGCCGCCAGCTGCTCACGCACCGCCGCGTTGTCGCTCGTCAGCTGCGCCACCCGCGCCTCCAGCTGCTCGCGCTGCTGCGCCGCCTCCTGCTGGGCCGTCGCGTGTGCCTCGGCAAGGCGGTCCCGTTCTCGCAATGCCGTGTCTAAGAGGTGCTGCTTTGTTTGTGCGTCAGCCGTGTCACGGCTTGTCTGTTGGTCCTGTTGTTGTAGTTGGGTTTGGAGGAGCTGCAGAGTCTCACGCATTGCTGCGTTCTCCTCTTTTAATGTAGTGACCTCTTCGCTGCTGGATGAGGCTGCGGCTGCTGCTGCTCTGCTCTGCTCTTCACTTAACGCCTGCTGGAGGGTCTCGATTACGTTCTGAAGTGCAGCCAGGTCGCTCTCATCCACCTGCCGCTTTCTCGTTGGTGAGTTTGTTCGCGCAGGTGTTGGTGCAGGCGGGGGAGAAGTACGCAGCGGCGTCGCGCTAACCGTGGCGGAGTGCACGACGTAGCCCGCTGTTGCCGGACCGCGCTGCCGCTGTCGTTGAATGACCTGGTGACATCGCGGACACACCGGGACTGCAGCATTGCGGTAATACCCGGGAATAACAGTTGTGGTAGCGGCACATTTTTTGCAGATGACGATGCCGCAGCGATGACAGTTGAACTTGGAGGAGAAGAAGCCGAACTCGTCGCCGCAGTCTTGGTACTGACACACCTTCGCACTTTGGGTCGGCTGCCAGCGCTCTTGGGGCACGACACCACTCACGGCCGCGGTGGACATGAGCGGTGGGAGTCACGCGTATGGCGCTGAGTAAAGAGAGAAAAAAGAAGAGTTGACGCTAAGAAGAAAGAGAAGCTAAAATGATATTCTAGGTCTAGGCAGAGTGCGTTTGTGTGTGCGCGTGGAAGGGTGAGTGTGGGGTGGAGAGGGTAACCAAATACCAATACAGTACAGGAGTTAAAGGAAAAAAAATCCGAAATTTCGCCGCTCGCTACGTCCTCGAGGCTCCACAGCAATGAGTATAACACCCTCACTCAACAAAAACAGAAAGGCAACAAGAACAAATATAAGACTTCGAGTGAAAGACAAGCGAGTATTCGTCTCCACGCGGAAAAGACAAATTCTTTTTTTCGAGCCACAAAGACAGAGACTCGCAAACAAACGAGTTTCTTCGCCAGTTTTGCGCGCTGTGGTGCGTGGTCAATGAAAATGAGAGCGAACTAGAGAGAGAGGGAGAGAGAGAGGGGGGTATAGGGTGGTGCAGCGAAGTGGTCGACGCAACCTGGACACCTCCTGAGTAGCGCACAAAAAAAATAGATATTTAACACGGGAGGACACAAGGCAGACACACCGCACACGACATGCATTCTTTTTTGTTTTCCGTTGTTCCTTTCTCCTAACAACACGACATCTGCAAAAGCAAAGAGTATACGTTTTTTTTTTTTCGGCCATAGCGCTAAAAGATACTGACAAAGGCAGATAAGAAGCAAAGACATGGCATCGCTGACCATGATATTCGCAGCAATCATCACAACGGCACTTCCTCTCTCTCTCTTTCTCTCTCCTTCGCTAGTCGATTCGCACCTCACCCTTCTTAGGCTTCCCACCGTTGTGACTGCGCCACGCCTTAGCCGCCTGATCCTTCGACGCAGCCGCCTCGAACTCCTTCAGCACGGCGTCGTAGTTCACGAAGCGCAGCCGCAGCACCTCCGACCGGTACAACACGCTGTCGAAGAACACCGTCACCCACAGCGCGGTGAGCAGCGGCAGCACCACGAAGAGCGTCCACCGCGTTGTGCCACGCAGCTGAGTCTGGAAGTTTGCGCGTTGAGCCTCCTTCATGCGATTCGCCTCACTGCGTATGCCCTCCAGCACTCCTCCTTCCTGTTGCACGCGCTGGTGCACCGCCTGCCAGAGACGGTAGCTGTACCAGTACCGCTGCGTCGCGGCACTCGGTGCCTCTGCGCCTGCTGTACTCGCTGACTGCTGCTGTGTGTACTGTTGGTGCTGATGCTGCTGGTAGTGGTGATGGTGGTGCGCTGCTGCTGCTGCGTTCAGCGAAGGAGGAGCAGCCGCTGGATGTGTTGCAGGCGATGACGTGCGCCACGCACGGTTGTGGGGTGAAGAGGAGGATAATGCTGCCCGCTCCGGACCACGCAGGGCGGCCCAAAGGCCAGACCACGGGCCGCTAGCAGCCGGGGCAGCACGCGCAGCGGAGACAGAGAGAGAGTCGCCGGGCAGCTGGCTGCGCGGGTCTAATCCCTGCGTCTGCGACCCGCCGGCACCGCTGCTGCTACCACTGCTGCTGTGACTTTTCGTGAAGCGCGCGGCGTTCGCATGGGCGGCGTTGGCGTCAAACTGCCGGCTGAAAAGGGCCTCGACCTGATCGGCTGCGTTAGCTGAGCGCAGGCGTGCGGCTGCCGTCGTGTTGGATGGGGCAGCACCGAACTGTTGTGCAAATAATGTCTCTGGGTCGCTGGTGAGAGACGAAGAGGTGCGGGGGAAGGCGGAAGAGAAGGCAGCAGACGCAGCCGATCCCGCGTAGCCGCGTTGCGAGCTGTGAAGTGTGGGACTAAAAATAGCACGCGGTGATGCGGCTGCGTTGCGGCACAGCAGCGGTGCGCTACGGAGAATTCGCGATGGCATGTCTCCTTTTTCTTCCTTTTTTTTTTAAGTGTCACACAGAGGAGTAAAGTAAAGATGCTGAGAGAGGGAAAGAGAACAAATTTCAGTGAGAAGGTCGCTGAGATGTGCACAAGACACCACTAATATGAGTTTTGTTGTTTTTTAATAGGTGACGAAGGCACTAGTCAGCCTTGCAGGTGTGTTTGTGTGGGTATCACTCTGCAAGAACGAAGAGGGGAGAAAGGTGGAAGAGGGAGAGAGGAAAAAGGGGTAAGACGAGCGACGCCACGGGAAACATTAAGACGCCTTCAGTTGATTTAGCGAGAGGATGAGACGCAGTCACCACCAGCACTAATGCCCCTCCACGCTCTCAGCCGTTAGCACACAAAAACACAAACGCGTAGTGTGTCAAGAGGCAGGACAGACGCTTGTGGAAAGCCAACACTGTGTGTGCGAGCACACCTCGTTCAGCTGCGGTGAGCTAATACGTCCTTCAAGAGCCTGTTGCGGTGAGCGCGGCAGCCACGCGTGTCGCACCACAGCAGCAACACGCTTTTCTGGTTTTACCTACGTATCTTTTGGTTGTTTAGTGAAAGGTGAAAGAAAAAAAAAGTAAAATCAGAATCACTGAAAAGAACAGAGGCACATGAAGAAGAGCACCGACTACCACGAGATCACTGTACGGGACCGAGTGCACGCACCCGCGTCAACAATACGCATTCGTCTTCCACTCTCACTTAAACTCCAAAAGAAGTCGAGATTTAAGAAAAGGGAGATGAGGAAATGCGGGAGTCAACACCTCGTGGTGCCTCTACTGCTTCCCCTGCTGATGCCACCAAGTACAGAGGAAACGGGAGCATTAAGAGAGAAAGAAACAAACACAAACGCACGTGGAGGAGCGCACCTTCACGAGGAGAGGCACGTCGACCTGCGTGAGATGATTTCACTCTCTCATTCTGCTCCTTTTTTTTTCTCTCTGTCTTACTTAGTGGGCACCAGCGTTGGTCTTGGCGTGCGAGCGGGCCGTGACGGCGATCTTCTTCACCGACGGGTGGATGGAGCGCTCGATCTTGTCGGCCTTCTTCTTGTCGTTCACGACCAGGGTGTAGAGGTAGCGGCTGCAGCGCACCTTGAACTTGGTGGCGCTCGGGTTCTTCTTGACCTTCACGCACCGCGCATCCTTGCGGGAGCAGATGGCGAGGAACTCCTTCAGGGTCTTGATCTCACGCGGCATGATGACGGGGGTTGGGAGGGAGAGAGATGGTAGACTGAGGAGGTCAGCTGCGAGTGCTGGTGTTCCGCTCTTTCTAAAGCGAGAGAAAGGAGAAATAGAAATTGTTTGGTTTGATGCGTGGTGAGGGAGGTGAGGAGAGAGGAGACGAAAGGGGGAGATGAGGCAGGCAAAGAGAGCGATTAAGTACCAAGACACCACACAAGGAGAGAGAGAGAGAGAGTGGCGCCATTTCATGGTGCACAACTTTTCCTTTCATATTGGAAGGCAACGCATCAACCACTCCGGGCGTGTGCTCGCTGAAAAGCCGGCAGCGATGGCCGAAACGCAGCTTTATTATTATGAGAAAAACAAGGTGGGTGTTGTGAAGAGAACACAAGGGAGACAAGCAACAGAACAAAAAAGACATACACAGCACAGGCAGCCAAGCAACGTCTTCCAGATTCAAAGAGAAAAGAAAAGAGCGAGTGAGAGTGCGGACATGAGTCGCCGTCCGCATCTTCGGCAACTCCACCTCGACAACCAATGATGAACGGCTTCAGGTCAGCCACCCTAGCTGCGATTGCGCTCATCGTGCAGCGGCCCACTGCTCACGCTGTCGTCCTTCATCAGCTTGCTCTTGCTCACACCTTTACCAGCGAAGGCGGGAATGTCCAGAAAATCAGGGTCGTCGATCTGACGGTTGGGCTTCACCAGGTAGCGGTCGCTCTTCAGCTTGCCCGTCTCGCGTGCTGCAGCCTCACTCGCAGCGTCGAGACGCCGTCCCTCGTCCTCCTCCTGCCGCGAGAGGTAAACAAGAAGGCGGTTGTAGCCGTAAAAGACAGCGAGAAGGCCAACGCCCACTGCGGCGGGTCGGTGGAAGTCTTCGTACAGCATCAGCAGCAGTCCGCCGGGTTGCAGGTTGCCGGCGGCGTCGTACAGGATGCGGCGGCGGCGCTCCTGACGGATGCGGTCGCGCTCCTTGCCGCCGCTGTACTGCGTGTTGCCCACAGCGCGGCGTAACGTGCGACGGAGCATGGAGTGGAAGGCTTGAAGTCAAATAGTTGAAGAAGTTTTAGTCGACAGTGAAAAAAGGAGAGAGCGCACGCGCGCGCATTACTTATCTGGATGAGATACAATATAGAAAATCCGCTCTTTGGGATCGGGGGGAGGAGGAAAGAGAAGGAGGTGAAAGAGAGGGAGAGTCTTTAACTCTTGTTTTCACCTGTCTCTTATTAAGGCGATAAAAGCGGCAAGAGGCATCAGTGCAGCGTTGCGAACAGATGCACCACACAAACACACACACACACAGAATGAGTTGCCTTTCTCACTCTCTTCTCCGCAGCGCCTGTGTTCCTCAACAGCTGAGAGAGCACGGAGTGGGGGAAAGTGCAGCGACAGCTTTAAGGTGCGAAAACAACGGAAGTCGTGCGAGCAAAATTATCGTCTTCGCTCGAAGCTACGCGATAGTAAGAGGGATTGGTGCCGTTCAAACGCGCTCCACCTTCTTCAAAGCACCACGACAGACATTCACTGAAAAGCAGCAGCAAGTAGACGTGCGTTGTTCCGTTACCCGTCAACGTGCTCGTCCACCGCATTATGTTCTTTTTTTCTTTTTCAGGTCGAAATGCCAAAGTATAGCGTCGCGTACAAAAGAAAAAACAAGATGCGGGGACATCACCGCAGCATCAGCAAAGAAAGGAAAAAAAAATAAGAGAAAGAAAATACAAACATAAAAGCATTTCTGTGTGGAAAACGGCGTGCGGCTTCGCTTGTGTGTGCGGGTGGGAAGCAACAGAGGAGCAACGAGCGCAAACACACAAAAAAGAAGAAGAAGCGCAAGAGAAAGCGCGGAGGGAGAGCATCAATCGAAGAGAGCGAGCATGAGAAGAAACAAATACAGCTGATGGCGGCGTGTAGAAGAACAACAGGAAGGAGTGAAGAACAAGGACGAGGTGGACGTGCACATCGCGCACAATGCAGGCCCTCGTCCTCCTTCTTACTCACCGTCTTCTGACACACGAGCTTTCCCTGAGTCTCAAAGAGGAAAAGAGAAATACAAGACGCAAAGATGAGACTTTTTGTATTTCCAGGAAAAAGAACAACGAAAACGAAAACCAATTGGAACACGAGATGCGCCACGCACCTCCACGCCGTCGCCATGCTCGTCACGGCAGCAAACGAACGTGTGTTTTTCAAGCGGAGCGCAACAACATGCACGAGACACAACGCGATAGGTTCAGGTAGACGTCCACAGAGCATTCGACACGCTACGCACACGGACACGGCAGCCACTGCGGCCTTCCACGACGCTATCAAGGGCACACCTATTATGGAAAGGGGGAAAAAAACAGATCAAGATTAAGAGAGAGATGGAGGGGACTCATGCTCCTCTCAACACTGTACGCAGCAGGGGAGCGCGTCGCTGCATCAGCAGCATACGGCAGGCGCGCACGTGGCACGCCTGTACACCTCCGTCCCGTCCCCCCTCCTCTCACACTCTCCAGAAAGTCTCCATCTGTTGGTGTTCTCAAGCCAGTCGATGCGCCACTCTGTGTTCGGGACAAAAAGACAGCACCAAAGCTGGAGGCGTGAGAGCAACTAAAAGAAAAATAGAAAGAGAGAGAGAGAGAGAGGAGGGCACAACATCCTTTTCCAAACGCATCTGACTACACAAGACACAAGAAATACAAGGAGAGGAAGGGTGAGCGACGGCAACGCAATAAATGCGCTTCCTTGTTCAACGAAGGACCTCTGGTGTAGCGTCGCGCATCATCCACAGCGGTCACTTCAACATCAACAAAAAAAAAGAACAGAAAAGTGAAGTAAGAAGGCGAGAACAACGTCCACAAGGAACAAAGGCGATAAGAGCAGTAAAACCGTGAGATGAAGGAAACAAAAGAGCGCTGTCATTTGCAAGGAAGAGAAACAAAAAGAGAGTTCTTCGGGTGTGTTACGTGTTGCGTCGCCCCACTCTAGAAGAGGAGGAAGAGCGAGCAATACCATGCGAGCCACACAACGTGTGCGTGTACTGCAACCAGAAGATAGAAACAAATTTAAAAAAAAAGCGGGAAAGGGGAAGGATGTATAAATGGGTTTTGAACCAAACAACAAACAAAAAATAATAATAATAAAGAAAAAGGAGAGGTGCGGTAAAACACCGATTCTTGTCGTTGGGTGTGGACCGCCGCTGTCAAGAAGCACCGCCCTGCCCTCCCTATCTTCCCACCACGCACTTCTCTGCTCCTTCACCATAGAGAGCGAGAAGAAAGGGAAGAGAAAAGGAAAGAGGCGAGATGCAATTCGACGGCGGAGTGCCCGAGTATGTTAAAAAAAGCAGTAAAAGAGTTAAAACAGCTGGGTGGGAGGGAGAGTAAATCAGCGAGAAACAAAAAAGTTTAAAAGTGTGTCTTGTGTGTGTTGATGGCCTTTTTTGTCTCTTTCTCCTCATCACCTTTTGGTGGGTGTATCGGCAGCCGAAAAAAAAAGAGGGGACTATTTTGGTTTTGATCAGACGAGTCCTTCACGCACAACAACAACACAAATGAAGGGCGAGTAGAGACGGGAACGACGCGCATCAGCCAACGACTGCGGCGCACACAGACATTGAGGTCGTACGGCTGAGCCATTTCGCCTGCGCTCAACAAATAGATAAAGTTACACACAAGAAAGAGGGATTTGATCCAACGACAAGCATAGGCAAATAATACAGAAAGGCGGAAAAACAGTACGGAGCAGCAAATCTGAGTTTTAAACGGCAAAGCGAGGAGAGTCAACTGCACTCTGCAGATTGAATTCAAAGAGGGAAGGCAGGATACATGAGCAGACGGGTGAACGAATTGAGAAGCACACACGCACACACGCAAGAGACGACACACACCTTCTCTCCTCTTAAGCTCTCTCCCTCGCTACTCCTTCTCGAAGAGCTCCTCAATTTCCTTCTTGTACTTCTCATCCACCACACTGCGCTTCAGCTTCATGGCGGCCGTCAGCACGCCATTCTCCGGCGTCCACTCGTCCGCCAGCAGCTTCACCCCCTGCACCACCTCGAAGGACTTGCGGTCCGCCGCCCGCGCCGTCTTCTGAAAGCTCTGCAGCGCCGCCTTCTGGAATTCTTTGTTCTTCAGCACCTCCGGGAATGTCCCGGTGAGCTTGTTCTTCTCCAGAAAGGCCTTGACCAGCTTCTCGTTCGTCAGCGCAAGCAGCGCGATGTAGCCGCGGTGTGGGTTCACGAGCACGCAGACGCAGTTTGGCACGGCGATCTCGTTGGTGCCATAGATCGACTCGAGCGTCTCCAGCGCGATATACTCGCCGACAGCGTTCTTCGCCAGCGCCTTCACGCGGCCCACCACGCGCACCGCACCGCACTCCTCAATCGCAGCCACGTCGCCGGTGTGGAACCAGCCATCCTCGTCGATCGCCTGCTTTGTCAGCTCCGGCTGCTTGTAGTAGCCCTTGAAGAGAAACGGGCCACGCACCAGCACCTCACCGCGTGGCTCTGGCTTATCGGTGTGCTTGTAGGCCTCCGTGTCCAGCAGCTGAATCTCCTCCGACTTGAGAATCTGCCCGACCGAGTCGTAGTCGAGGTTGCCGGTGCGCTGGATGCCGCCGACGCAGACGGTCTCCGTCATGCCCCAGCCCTGAATCACCATGCCAAACACCACGTTGATGAACTCCTGCGTGGAGGCGGAGAGAGGGCCGCCACCGCTCAGCATCGCGTACACCCGCCCGCCCATCACGTCACGCGCGGCGGAGAAGACCTTCTTGTTGTAGAACGGGGTGTCCTTGCCCTCTTTCAACGCCTTCAGACGCGCCGCATAGGCCTGGTCGAAGATGGTGCGCTTCAGCGTGCCAGGCTTCGGCAGCTTCTCCTCCACCGCCTTCTTCATCGTGTCAAACACGCGCGGCACCGCAACAAAGACGAGTGGCTTAAACTCCGACAAGTCGCCGTGCGGCTTCGCGAAGTTGTCCATTAAGGTGCGCGGGCTGCCGTAGCCGATGATGACGCCGCGCTTCATCAGCACGGAGGTCACTGCCAGCTCCATGATGTGTGCCAAGGGGAGGTAGGAGCAGTACCACTCCTGTTCCTTCATGTCCCCCAGCAGGTCCTGGATGCGCTGGTCAATGGTCAGCATACCGCAGTACAGACTGCCGTGGCTGTGCATGACGCCCTTCGGGTTGCCCGTCGTGCCTGAGGTGTACATGATGAGCGCGAGGTCGTCCTTCTCGGCGCCGGTGGGAACGTGGTAGTCCGCCTTGCTGCCCTGGCCCTTCAGCATCACGTCGCCCCACGGGTACAGCTCAAAGTCACCGGCGTCCACGTCCGACGGCAGCTCGTCCAGGTAGATGATCTTCGTCTGCGCGGGTGCGCCGATCTTCTTGAACATGGCCTGCACGCTCTTCACCTTGGAGCCGTTGCAGATGATCGCGTTGCACTGCGTCTCGTTCAGCGCGTACTGCAGCGCCTCCTCGCCGAGGTTGGCGTACACGGTGGAGACGACGACGCCCTGCGACCAGCAGCTGTAGAGTGAGTTGAGCCACTGCCATCGCGTCTCCTCATAGATGGACAGCGTGTTCCCCTTCTCCACACCGATCTCGCGCAGACCGCGGCCGAAGCTGAGAATGTTCTGCCACAGCAGATCGTAGCTGATCGTCTGGTGCTTCGTGTGGAAGACATAGGTCTCAAAGACCTTCTTGCGGCCATCCTCGGAGGTCTCCTCGTGCTTCTCGATGTGCGAGAGGCGGCGGTAGGCCAGCGCCGTCTTCTTGCCGCGCGACTTGCAGAAGTCCTCCACGACGGAGAGGCAGGAGCCGTCCTCCGACCACTTCTTGCGCAGCCGCTTGAAGTCCTCGTCGCTTGTCTTGGCCATGCGGTAGATGGGAGAGCGGTTGTCGGCCTCCGTGCCCTTCACCGGGAGGCTCTGACGGCCATAAGACATGTAGTCCTTGTAGGAGGGGAAGTCGACCTCGCTGCTGTCATTTCGTGTCTTGAAGTACCAGCTGGCTGCCTGTCCCATGGTTGGAGTTGTCTACACGCGCAATGCGGTGGGTGGGAAAATGTTATCTTTTGGTTGTACGTTTTTTTTTTTATAGAAGTAGTCAGTGCTTCCTTTTTGCACACGAAGGAGTGAAGGAAAGCAAAAGGCAAGCGGGAGAGTGGATTGCGTGTGTATATGGGTGTGTGGGGTGTTGGTATAAAGGGCGTACGTACGGGTGGAGTGGTATATATAAGGGTGAGCGTGTTCTGCGTGGTATGCGGCAGCGATTGCGTTTGCGTGGGAGTGGGTGGGTAGAGCTTTATGTTCTTTGTGTGTTTGCGTCGCGGTTCGTGAAAACAAAATAAAAAACAACACACCGAAGGAGTGAGAAAGCGAGAAAGAGAGAGAGAAGTTATTGAAATTGGAGTATCAAAATGCAACAATAATACGGCCCGAACGTCTCCGTCTTGTTGGCGCAACAAGGCGAGTACGCGCAGACGTCCGTCGTGTGCCTGTTTTGCTTTAACAGTGATAGGTCAGACACCGATGAGCTTACTAAAAAAAACCGTGCCGCACTACGCATCAGAATCGTCTAAAACGGGGCCATGCGTGAAGATCGGACCAAGAGAAGATGAGCAATAAGCACTCTGGCAGCACCCGAGAGAGAGAAAGCTGCGCGCTGTCATGCACCGCGTGCACCTCTGCGCCACTCCATGTCTGTAATACGTGTGCTGCTCCTCCCTGCGTTTTTCTGCCTCCTTAGCTAGTTTCTATTCTTTTGAAAAAATAGAGTTGCCGCAGCAACAACGATGGCGCGTCAACAGCAGCCACCAAGGCCCAATGTGAACACAAAAACAAACAAACACACGCAACGGGAGAGAAGAGGCTCGCAACAGCACACGAAGATGTGCGGATGAAAAGCAAGAGAGAACATCAGCAAGTACAATAGACGAACATTCGTCAGTTCAACCTCCCTCCTCCTCTCACCCACCCTCTCCGTCTCCCGCTGGTAGCGCATCACCACAACATCACCAACAACAACTCACCCACAAGAAGACAAGCACACCAACCCGAAAGAAAAAAAAACGACTTATAAACACATACATGCACACCGCATCGCCCTCCTCAGTCGGGGGTCATACCAGGGTACATGTTGATGTGCGGTCCGATGAAGCGACCCGCCCGGTTCCACGTCGGCGGAATCCAGAAAATGCGCTTTTTCTGCAAAATGGTGTGCGGCGAGAAGATGGTCCCCTTGCGGCGCCGCTCCAGCTGCTGCTGCCCCGCGCGCGAGAAGAACTTCAGCCGCGGCTCCAGCGCCAAGCGCTCCTCAAACTGGAAGAGGGGAGGAAAGCCCCACGGCGTCATCGCTTCACTGCGCTCCACAATGCGTTGGTACAGCTCGAAGTACGACGACATCGGCCGCCGTGTCAGCCCCATGTCGCGCATCACGTCAGCAGCAGCGGCAATACCAGCTAGCCGAGTGGCCGCACCGGTTTCGAGCTGACGCGCAGCGATGGCGCGGTAGGCGGGGCTGCGCACGGCAGACTCGAAGAAGCGGAACGCCGTCCGCTGTGTCATCTCGCCGCTCGCCACCGCCTCCGCCAGCGCCTTCAGATGGTTGTACACGAGGCGTGAGCGGACATCACCGGGGTTGAGCACCGCCATCGCCGTGTGGCACAGCCAGATGAACATGTCGTCGTTCTCGGACAGCTTGTCGTACACCTTCTTGAAGCGGCGGCCGGAGATGAGCTGCTCGTAGGACGCACCCTGAATGAACTCGATGAGCGCGGCAAACTCCTCGTCCCCGCGTGCAGCCAGCTCGTTGCGGCTGCGTTGGCCCTCCAGGCGCTTTGGGATGTCCTGCACCTCCCGCATCGCCTCACCGCCAGACGAGAAGCGCGCCTTTTGTTTTTCCTTGAGGGGGTCGGTGGTGAAGGAGGCCTTGATGAAGTGGGCGGGATAGTTGGGGGTGGGATGAATCGGGACAATGACGCGGCGCTTTGCCGCGAACATGGACTTGTCCAGCAGCACCCCGTTCGTGCGCATCATCGCTGCAGCAACCTACAATTTGAATATTTGTGTGTTGTTGTTGCTGTTGTTCCCTTCGTTCGGGAACGCGCGTGCGCTTGCCTATCACACACACACACACACAAACAGACGTGGCTCGGCTGCAACACAGGCGTGAGAAGCGCTGCCGCTCCTTGACGTGTATGTTTGACCCGAGGCGCACCTCGATTCCACACTTTTTTTTCGGGCTCTTTTTTTTTTTTTTTAGCAAAGGCAGAAAGAGAGAAAGAGAGAGATAGAACGGGAGACAAAAGAGATAAAAGTGGCTTTTTTTTGTGTTGGTTAGCGGGCTTGCACTTCGCCTCTCACAAACCGCTGCATAGTGCCATGACGGACAGCGCCATGCGTCATGAAGTAGCGCAAAAGCGTGGCGTTCACTCACCAAATCGAGGGCAGCTTTCCCTCTGCGGAGCGATATCTTCTCCAGCAGTTGCGGGGCGTGCTGGACGAATCAGGCTTTCGTCTCAGCAGGCGTACCGCATCGAGAGTGCTTCTGCCTTCTCACTTTCGTTGGCAGCACCTACTAGAATTGGAGGCACGTAGAGAGAGACAGCCACCAAAGGCTACCGTGACGCAGCGGCTACTGCGATGCGCTGAAGCCGAGAAAAAAACCAAGAGGCGCGTGACTTCTTTTCCCTCTTCATCTCTCTACTCATATCTTTTCCTGCGGCATAACCTTTTTTTTTTATGAGCTAAATAGCACAGCAACACACAGCACAGGATGACCAACAACCAAAAGCGACGTATCTCCTTTGAGAAAACGGTGTAGAATAAGGGAAGAAAAGAATTCAGACTAGGAAGCAATACACAGGCGCACACACACAAACACACAAAGACAGACGTGGTGCTTCCGTCCAACCGGCAGCATCTGTGTGTTAGGAGGATAGGTGTGTGTGTTGTGTCTTGAGCCTCGCCACCGCCATCACCCCTGTTCCCTATCGCTGTGGTGCGCTCCCCGCCGCTGCCGGTGCTGCCACCGCTACCGTGTCGTCCTCCACGAGCAGGTCCTCGGAGAAGACCGGCACGACCTCCTCGATGCGCTTCACCAGCTCCTCCAGGTTCATGTTCTGCGTCTGCGTGAAGGACGGAATGGTCTCCTCGTCTTGGTGCTCGATCACCTCGTTGATGAAGGGCCGGCAGGAGTCGAACCACGGGTGCCGCAGCGCCTCGTCAGCGCTCGGCCGCTTCGCGGGGTCGAACTGCAGCAGCTGCTCGGCGAGCTGCACGGCGAGCGGCGGCGGTGCGCTGCCCGGCGTGTGGTGCAGGACGGGAGCGGTGGAGAGAAGATTCACGAGCGTGGAGGCGCAGGGGCGGCGCTCAATGTAGGCGAGGGCGTAGTTCTTGGCGTTCTGGCTCGCACGGCCGTAGCTGCGGTCCTCATCGAAGACGTCGCGCGACGGTGTGCCGACCAGGTGGAAGATGAGCTGCAGCTGGTTTGCGGAGTCGTTCGACTTGCCGGGAAATAGGTGGCGCCGCAGCAGCAGCTCCCCGAGAATAACCCCAACACTCCACACGTCGCTGGCGTAGCTGTAGGCGGCGTCTAGAATAATCTCCGGCGCTCTGTACCACTGCGTCACGACGCCGAAGCTGAGCTGCTCATCGGGGTCAAAAAAGCGGCTCAGGCCGAAGTCGCAGAGAAAGACTTGCGAGTTGTAGTGGATGAGGATGTTGCGGGTGCTGACGTCGCGGTGCAGGACGTTGCAGCGGTGCAGCGCACGCAGCGCGAGGAGCAGCTGACAGGTAATGTACCGCACAACGCTCTCGTCAAGCGTGATGGCGCCGTTCTTGATCACGGAGGAGAGGTCAGACGGGATGTAGTCCATCGCCACGTAGACGTCTTTCTCTTCGCTCTTTGGGCGGAAGAAGAGGCGGCAGCCGACCACCTGCTCGCAGAACTGCAAATTCTGCAGAATCTCGATCTCCCGCAGCACCCGCCGCGCCGTGTCCTCGCTGCGGGAGTAGTGCGGGATCTTCTTGATGGCAATCTGGTCATCGCAGAAGACGGCCTTGCACACCGCGCCGTAGGCGCCTTGGCCGATGATCGCCTCCACCTCGAAGGCGTCGGGCACGTCGAAGATGATTGTGTTCGCGTCCTGCATTGCGATAAAAGACGAAGTCAAAGATCTAAACAAAGAAGAGCAAGTCAAGTTTTATTACAAATGTTTTCGTTTTTTCCAATATGTTCGTACGCAGTCCTTAATGGTGACTGGTAGTGGGTTCCACTTCTTTTCTGCTAGGCGGCTGCGTGCGCTGGTTTGAAATGGCGGCCGCAACGAGAACACTGACGACACGCTCCGTGCTGCCGCTACTGAATAATGCGGTGAGGAGCTTTCGACCTCTGAAGTGGTATGCGAGGGGAATCAAAGGATAGTTAAACTAATAAATAAAGGGGAAAAGAGAGAGAGAGAAGACGTAAGGTACGCGATGGCGTACACGCAGGCCTCAGGTCCTCCCTCCAACTCTGTGGTGTTCAGCTTCGTATCGCTGCTGCAACGTGTAGGTTGATCGACGTGTGCGTGTACGCGAGGAGATTGAGAGAGATGAAGAGAGGGTAAAAGAAAAAGGCTTTTCAGGAAGAAAAAACGGCGTCACGCAAAAGGCAGTGCACGAGGCTCAACGCCATGCAAACGCGCGTCCTCGTTGAATGTGCTCACATGCACACAAGAGGCTACGTTGACCGATGCATCTCGTCTCAGCACCTAGAGAATAGACCCAACAATGAGAAGTAGAGCAGATCCAGCAAACAAAGAGAGAGCGCCACAGCATTTGTGCTTTTCTTTGCAAATGCATCTTTCCCTCTTGCTAGCCGGCAGCTTATGACGTCTTTGTCGTCAGAGAATTTCGCACAAGGGAACCACGTTGAAGATCTCACATCCTAAGGCGTAAAGGAGAACGTTCGACAAAAAATAAACTTATTTTATCTCTTTAGTCGCGAAGCGTCATGGCTCCCTCACTTTCTCTCTCTTCTTCTCTCTACAAGAAAAAAAGAGGAAGATCAGCACGTCATGCGCAACGCCTCCTCAGTGCACGCTGCCGCATCAACTTGAACTTCAGCGCACCTCATCGCTGACACAGACGGAAAGAGGCAAGAAGCTTCCCCTTCCTTTTCTCACCGCGAGTTGAAAGAACAGACAAACGATAAAAAACAAAAGAGATTAAAATCATTGTGAACACAAAAAAAGATATAAAAATATTTGCGACATTTTTCTTATTGTGCTTGACGGTGTTTTTTCCTCACCTCCGCACAAAGTCCGCTTCGATGGGGTCTTCATGTTCTTTACAACCCGAAGGGCACATCTGTCGCTCGCTAGCTATGCTTGACCGTACACCCGACAGGCGCATACCCGCCTTCACACCCGACTTCAACCACCACACATACATACGTGAAGCCGCAGTACGCAGTACATTCTGCGCATGTCAGTGCAAATATGTGCGCGCGTATATCCTTCCAGCGTGCTCGCATGCGGATGCGCCTGTACGGGTGCCTATCAAGAATTCGAAGAAAGAAGAAAATAGAACTCAATAAAGATAGAAGGCAGCTCGAAAGAAGCAATGCGCATCGGAACGCAAAAGACGAAAAGACATAAACTTCAGAGCGCACGAAATAGCGCACACGTTAAACCTATAAGCACGAAAGACACACGCACAACACAACACAGTGAGGCGACGCTGCAGACACACAAAAGCAAGCCCAGCGAGGGAGAAGGAGCGCATCACCGTGTCAAACGAGAACGAGGAAACAAACACGGCGGAACGGCGGCCGCCTTCTCCACACTCTCTTTAAAACTGGCTTCGTCTGCTGCATCATATTGGTTGTGCGTCTTTTTTTTTTTTTGGTCGTTGTTGATGTCGCTACGCACTTGCGCAACACCGAACACTTCCAATTTTTGTTGTTGTTTTACAGCTTGTACACGTCTGGGAGCTGGTGCGGGTACGAGATGGTCGGCGTAATGTCAAAGTTCTCCTTAATGGAGCGCGCCGAGACGAAGCGCGTCACGAACTGACCAGCACCGGGCTTGTCGTTCGACCCGCTCAGCCGCGAGCCACCGAAGGGCTGCTGGCCCACCACGGCGCCAGTGCACTTGTCGTTCACGTAGTAGTTGCCCGCGGCGTAGCGGAGGTGCTTGTCGGCGTCGCGGATCGCCGCACGATCGCGCGCAAAGACGGAGCCGGTGAGGCCATACTTGGTTGTCGTGTCGACCAGCTCGCAGACGTCCTTCCAGAAGTCCGGCTTGCTGTCGTCGTAGACAAAGACCGTGACAACGGGGCCGAAGATCTCCTCCCGCATCAGCTGCGCGCGCGGGTCCTTCGTCTCGATGATGGTCGGCTCCACGAAGTAGCCCCGCGACTTATCGCACTTGCCGCCCGCCACAACTGTGTAGTTGTCGCTCTCCGCCTTGGCGATGTCGATGTACTTCTTGTTCTTGTTGAAGGCCGCCTCGTCGATCACGGCGCACATGAAGCTCTGGAAGTCGTCCGGCTGGCCCATCTTGATCTGCTTCTGTCCCTTCACCAGCAGCGCCTTCAGCTCGGGCCACATGCTCTTCGGCGCGTACACCCGCGAGCACGCGCTGCACTTCTGGCCCTGGAACTCGAAGGCGCCGCGCACCGTGCCGGCCGCCACCTGCTTCACATCCGCCGAGGGGTGGATGAGGTGGAAGTCTTTGCCGCCCGTCTCGCCCGAGATGCGCGGGAAGTTGCGGTAGTTCTCCAGGCGGCCGTACACGTTCTTGTTGATCTCCGTGAAGACCTTCGTGGAGCCGGTGAAGACGACAGCGGCGAGGCGGGGGTCGGCGTTCACGGCGCTATCCATCACGCTCGGCTCGCACGGCACAAAGTTGATCACGCCATCCGGAAGCCCAGCCTCCTCCATGATCTTGAACATCAGATAGTTCGAGGCCACCGCCGTCGGGCTCGGCTTCCAGACGACCGTGTTGCCCATCAGCGCCGGCGTGCCAGCGAGGTTCGCGGCAATGGCGGTAAAGTTGAAGGGCGTGATGGCGGACACGAAGCCCTCGAGCGGGCGGTAGTCCGTAGTGTTCCAGATGCCGCTGTTCGGCACCGAGCGGGGCTGCTGGGCGTACAGCTCCTCCGCGAAGTGAATGTTCCACCGGATAAAGTCGCACGCCTCCGCCACGCAGTCGATCTCCGCCTGCCACGGGTTCTTGCTCTGGCCCAGCATCGTCACCGCGCGCATCTCGTCGCGGTACGTCGTCGCCAGAAGGTGGGCCGCCTTGTAAAAGATGGCCGCGCGATCGCGGAAGGGCATCTGGCTCCACTCCTTCGACGCCGCCACGGCGCTCTCCACGGCCTTCTTCGCCAGCTCCGGTGTCGCGTTGTAGGACTTGCCGATCTGCACCTGGTGGTCCGAAGGCATGATGGCCTTGATCACGCTGGAGGTGGTGTAGGGCTTGCCGTTGATGACGATCGGGCACTCCCGCACGGTGCTGCGAGCGGTCTTGCAGGCAGCCAGCACGCTCTTGGCCGAGGCGGAGCCGGGTTCGAAGTTGTCCATCGGCTCGTTCACCACCGGCGGGCACTTCACCGCGGCGAAGGCGACAGGGAGGGTGCGGCGCAGCATCTTGTCTGTTTGTGCGTGTGTGGGTGTATTTGTTGGTGCGTACTGCGTTGCCTGTTCTTCAATATGTGTGCGAATTTGTTTTGAAATAACACTGAGACTGCGTTAGCGTTACGTGACGTAGGGGAAGCGAAGGGTTAAATAGTAATAATGAATAAAAGCGAGCAACTCGACGCGGAAGCGGGTAGAAGCGGGTCCGCTAGTCGGAAAGAAAGACGATGCAAATCGCGACGATCCAAGAGTACAAAAAGAAAGGAAATACAGAAAACGTTTGTTTTTCTTTACGAAGAGACAGCGAGAGCGTGAAAGTGATTCCTATATGTCGATTGTCAAGTGAAGTGAGCGAAAAAGAGAGAAAGTGTGAGGGGCGGTGGAGAATTTAACGCATCGATCAGCCAACAACTTTCTTTCACTACTGTGACCCAGCATGCAGGGCTCACAATAATGCAAATACGTTGGGAAGCAGCGCTTGTCCTTTCGCCTCAGCTGTCCCTCTCTCTCTATTCCACGAACATTTCCACATCCGCTGTTCGACACGCAACAAGCGTCCTTCACGTTTTTCGTCCTTCTTTTCTCTTTTATTATTATACGTAAAGGAGAGCGGCACTCTCGTCAGGACCTTCACACATCCCACCCCGCTGCTAAAGAACGTGTTGCTTAACTCCGCAACACAGCGTGGACGTCTCGGGTCTTCAGGCTTCTGAAGGGTGGCATTACTTACGTCGCTATTTAACGAGCAGCCCCCTCTCTCCCTCACCCTTCTTCTCAACTCTCTCCTGCGGCTCTCTAGAGAGAATGAAACGCGAGAAAGTCAAGATAGAGGAAGAAAAAGAGAGAGAAGGGGTGAGAATCAACACCCACACAAACATGCGCAGCACACCATACAAAATCAAACAACGCAGATAAAAAGGTACAAGCTTTAATGTTTTAAGCCCTCAAAGAAGAACACCAACACGCATACCATAACGCAGACCATAACGCTGACGTCAAGACAGTAACAGAGGAAGGCGGGATGCGAACAAGGAAAGGGCACCTCACTCCCCCTCAACAACGCATCACAGACATGCAACTCCGCTCTCCGCAAAGCCCTCTCACGCCTCTCCTTACTTCATTGCGCAGTCGCGGGACGGATGCCCCGTCTGCCCACACAGGTGACACGACTCCCCTGGCGCGTTGGTCGCCGGCGGAGACTTGGAGCGGCTGCGGTCCCGCTTGCGGTCATCACCGTCCGTCAGCTGCTCCTTCTTCTTCCAGTACTTGTGCTGCTCCTTGTCCAGCTTCTCCAGCAGCTTCCGCGACACCTTCATGATGTGCAGGTAGTTGCACTGCTCCCCGCGCTGGCAGCGGCCCTCGAGGTCCTCCTTGCAGCACGCCTCGGCGAAGTTCGTCACGGGGGACAGCTCAGGCAGCACGATGATTTGGTTCAGCTTCTTGCCGCGCAGCTCTCGCACAATGCGAGCGGCCACCTGCGGGTCTTCAAAGCGGATGTAGACGTTGCCGAGAAGGTGGTCGCCGAGGTTGTTAACGACGCGCAGCTCCGCAATGCGGCCGAACTCCATGAACGTGCGCCACACCTCCTTGTAGAAGTGCTCGAGGTGCTTCTTGAGGTACTTCTTCTCGAACTCCACCGTCCACTCGCGGTCCTTGATGTGTGCGATGGCCATCGGATTGGGGTACATCATAGGGAAGAGAACCGTGGGAGAGGCGTCTGGGTGGTAGTGGAGCTTCGTGCACTGCTCTCCGTGGCGGCAGGCACCCATCTTGGAGAAGAAGGCGCAGCGATCGCCACTGCCGCCGTTGTTGGCGCTGCCACCACTCGGACTGGGATAGTTTGCGTGCATGGGTGATGGAAAAGCTAGGCAATAAAGTATAAAAATACAATTACGATGCAAGCTCAAAAACTGCGATGTGTTCGTGTATCTGGGTGCAGCAGTTTTTTTTTTTTGCTGTGTGGAGGGGACTCTATGAGAGGGTGGTGACAAGTTGAACTTTGAGGCGTGAGGCGGCTGCCCTTCAATCTCTCTCTCTCTCTGTGCTTCTTGCTTTAACGTCCTTGTTGGGGCATTGTGGAGGGTAGAAAGAAAAATGAGTAGAAGTAGAAAGAGCGGTGATTTCGGCATATAATTATGTTTGAGACCTTATCTTTCTGTTTCAATGCAGAAAGACAAAAAAAGCGTGTGGTCCTGCCGCGACAAAGTCGTGCAGCGGTGATGCATTGTTTTCAAGACGAGCTGCACGTATCGATCTCTGTAGTCTCTCTGTGTTTTTGCAAGAAGCATTATTATTATCAATTGTTGCTGACGCAAAGGTGTAAAGCGAGTTAGGTGGCAAGCAATGCCTATCCTGCATGTACAAGAATTGCAGTCGCTCCATAAAGCAGTATCTAACAACACTGTGCACGGGTTTATGCATCAGAGGAGTAGGAGACGACGGAGAGTTGCCTGCCATCATCAGTGGCTGCTTCAGGGCTGCGGCTACACCGCAACAGGGAGGATGGCGTCGATCCACACACTCGTCTCTTTGCTTCACGGTCCGACTGCACCGTGATGTCGCACGGCCTCCACTCATCTGCGTCATCGCCTCCGCAGTCGTCATGCACGTAGAGCGGCTGCGTTGCACTCTCTACGCTACCGCTGCTCCTCTGCTCATCCGCGAAGAGCGGTGCAGCAGCGCAGAGAGAGTCGTGCATCTCGTGTCCCAACTCCGCCGCTGCGTCGTCGACATTTCCCTCTGCCCTCTCCACAGCTGTTCTCGCGGATGATGCTTTGTGTTCTAGCACCGATCGCGCGTAGGAGAGCTGGGTGAAGGGGCAAAGGTTTTGTCCATAAGAGAGCCACCGCGCCACCGAGTACACGGCAACACCAGTGGACAGCTGAGAGAGACGCAGAACCACATCATCACCAGCGCTACCGCTCGTGTCCCCCTCTGCGGCCGATGATGAGGATGGCGATGATGAAGACGGGTGAGAGAGCCTAAAGAAATCCCTCAACGCGTTCGTGGACGACGCAAAGGATGCTGCGGTGCGTTGCTCCCACTCCTTCTGCGCACCCCGCAGTGCACTGGGATGCAGCTGCCACGCGTCTGCTACATCGCCAGACGTAAAATGCCTCCGTGTGCCGCAGAGTATCCGGCCGTCGTCCCGCTGCGTCACGCACAGCTCCGGGTCCTGCTCCCGCTGTGCTGCCTGACCCACAACAGCAGACAGCAGCAGATGCAGTGTGCCATCCACAACGAAAGCAATCGTGAGTGAAAATGGGTTGCCTTCATGTCGATCTGCGCCGCTGTAGAGAGCGCCTGAAGGCAGCCAGAGATGATGGGCAAGCCCAAGCAGGCCAAGTAGTTGGCTCAAGGCACCACTGCTCTCTGAGCTTGGCGGACGCACCACCACCATTACCACCAGCAGTGGGTGCGGCGACGCCGGGGAGGATACGGAGGGCAGCTGGAAACAAGTGAAGGATGGACTCTCGGAGCGTGTTGTTGAACACTTGGAAGAGGATGAAGCAGCGGCAGCAGTGGCAGCGTTCGTGCCACGTCGCGCTCTCTTCTTCGCAGGAGATGACGAAGCACCATTTGAGCTGTGCGTGCCCAGCGATGTACCGAGAATCTGCTCCAGCAACTGCACTGCCTTGTGGCTGGTGATTTGGTCTGCCGCACCTCCGCCCCCACGTGCCGTGCGCCCGTCACCAACATCAATCCCATTGCGCTCGGTAAAAAAGGAAGATGCGTGTACATTTCTCTCTCCTTCGTGTTTCACGTCGTTCGGCCCGCTCTCACGCCGCGAACGTTTCTGCGCACGACAGTAGCGCCTGTGCAGTGCGACGTCATCTGCATTGAGGTTGAAGATCATGTGGCACAAGGGGCACCGCTGACCAACTTCAGTGCTGCCGCGCTGGCCTAAATCGAGCGTCGTCTGCGTGAGTGGACGTGTGGGGCTTGCGGCTGCCAACGGCGTGCTTCTCTTGTCTGCACGCAGAGGAGGTACTTCATCCAGTAGAGGGTACGAAGAAGATAAAACTAAAGGCAGAAGCGCTGGCTGATGCATCATCGTCGTCGGTTGTCTCTGATCTACTGGATGGAGAGACACCTGCGGCTCACTCTGTGGTGTGGGCTGATATGCATCCAAAAGAAAAGCACCGAGGTGCACGTCGTCGTCCTCCTCGCTATCATCTCCCTTAAACTCCGAGGAACTCGTGAGAGGTGCAGGGGAAGAGACCGCGGATGCGAGCGGCGGCACGGGCGTCTCTTTTTCTGCAAATAGAGCTGAGACGGTGTTGGCTGGATCAGCAGCCACAGAGGATGAAGCACGGGCAGCGCCGAAGAACGCCGTCAGCGTTGTCTGCTGGCCGCTGCGTCGCTGAGGTAGCATTTAGGGTGTGCTGTCCGCAGACGCAGAGCACTGTCGTGTGTATGTGTGTGTGTGTCTCGTTGAGACGCCAGCCGGTGTTCGGCGCTGCTGGAGGACAGTAGTTTCTATGATGAAAGTGCACGTGTGCAAAATTCTATGGAGTGTGGTGATCAGATGAAAACGCTCTGCTGTGTGTGCGTGAAGTGCGCGGCCTCACACTTCAAAGCTGCAGTGGGAGGCTTTCAAAACAGTCCCACAGAGCGTCAAAGAATTGAAGAAGAGAGAAAGAGGGAGGCAAGAAAGAGGGAGGCGGTGAAGCACTCAAGTGACATTTGGGCGGCATCCTCAACGGCAGAGGCAAGAAATGACGCTGCGGGGAAAAAAACAGCTCGATTGAGAGTGCAGCGCCTCTTGTTGCGTTGGAACCGATGTTTCTAACAGAAGCCACATCGTACGCCCATTTGCACGAATACCCAACTTCCATATCCTTCAGCTCGTTGACCATAAACACTGACAAGAGTGCAGCTCTCATTAATTGAGTGTAAGCAAAAAGAAGCAGCAACAGCAATCAAGAACGGAGCAGGCAGCTGAAGAAAGGAATTACGCGTTGTGCGCTTTCGTCAAGGCGGGAAGACAGTCCAGAGCATCCAGCAAGCTCTGAAGGTCGCCCTCGTCCACCACAGCCGCAGCAACGCCGCCGCGAACAGCTTCCGTTTCGTCCGCGCCGCCTCCCTCCGTCGCCTGCCGCTTATCCACACTCGTCGACGCACGCGCGTCAGACTGCGGAGCATCGTTGGTGCCTTCCGACTTCCGCAGCCCTCGCACCGCCGTCACGTACTCGCTCATGAGTGCATCCAGTGAGCCGCGCAGTGCCGCACTCTCGGTCTTCTCTTCGGTGCCGCCAACGCTGCTGCTCGAATCAGCGGGCGGTGCGTGCACTGTGTTCGTCGCGTTGAGAGTATTTTCCTCGTGTTGGGCGTCTGCAACAGGTGACGGCTGGCTCAGCGGCTGCGGGTACACACGAAAGCTTTCTTGCTGCGGCTTGCCTGCCCACGTATCGTCGTTCGTGTTGCGGCGCAGTGCGGCGAGGAGAGCGCTTACGTCACTCTCCAAGGTGGGCGGTGCGTCCGCAGACGACGAGGATGAAGCCATTGCTGTAGTAGGAGCGGTTTTAGTGGGGAGCTACTAAAGAGTTGAGGGGGAAGAGACAGGTGAAGATAAAAGGAATATGGAAACTGTCCGATGGGATATTTCGTCTCGATCGCATCGCGTGATTAAGTACCCGCGTGATATACGAGGAGCAGCGACAGAGCAGGCTGATGGAACATGACAAAGCCTTTTCTTTTCCTACTACGGCAGGGCAGACCTATGAAGATGCCTCGCTACATCGCTCAGCGTCGCCAACTTCTCTTTTCACATTCGTCGCCTTGCGTCAGCGACGTGAGCGCGAAGAAAGTGAAAAGCAAAGGGTACAAAAAAGTCAACGCAGCCAATCGCCTGCATCAATGCTTTCCTACTGTACTTTAGTCCTACTTTTTTTTCTTTCAAGTTGCCGCTGTTATTTTTTTGTTTGTTATCAGTTTAAACTTAAAGAAACATGCTTTTTTTTACTCACATACCAACAGTGCCGGCACCAAACCTCATTACAGATTTCGCCAACACATCCGGAGAAGGAGGAGGGAGAGACACCGAGTGATACGCCGCCGTCTCCTCTCTCTTCTCACCAACCCTCCACCAATAGAAGAGCATTTTCTTTTTTAATAACCTCAGCAATCCTTAACTCATAATCCTCTACAGATGAAAGAACAACAAAAGTATTATTCAGCACTGCCCAGCGGATCCCTCGACAACACGCTTACGAGAGAGATACACCCGCAGAAATGTCAAAAAAGAAAAACAGCTAGAACAAGCACTCGCAGACTCACCACAGACATCCACCTCACTTCATCATCTTCAGCACGTGCTTGCGGTACTCGGGGAAGTCGCCCTCAAACTTCTTCACCGTGGTGTCCTCGCACACGTAAATGTCATCGCACAGAGACGTGATGAAGTACTCGTCGTGCGAAATAACGAGCAGACCACCGTTGTACGCCAGCAGCGCCTCGATCAACGCGTTCACCGTGTCGATATCCAAGTGGTTTGTCGGCTCATCGAGCAGCAACAGGTGCGGCTTCTGGAAGGTGATCCACGCCAACACAAGACGCGACTTCTGGCCACCAGAGAGCGTGTAAATCGGCTGCAGCGCGCGGTCGCCGGAGAGGCCCATGCTGCCGAGGTGGGCACGCAGCTGCTGGTCCTCCATGTGCGGGTACTTGGACCGCAGGAACTCGACCGAGGAGAGCTGCGGCGTCAGGCTTTCCAGGTTGTGCTGCGCGAAGTGGGCCACACGGATCTTCTTGTTGCGCACAATCGTACCAGAACGCGGCTCCAGCCGTCCCATGCAGACGTTCATGAAGGTCGACTTGCCGGCACCGTTGGCGCCAACGAGCACGATGCGGGAGGCCTCGTCGATGCCCATGTTCACGTCCTTGAAGAGGCTCACACCGGGCTTGTAGCCAAACTCGCAGTCGACCATCTCCACGAAGCTGCCCGAGACGGGGTCGGCATCGGGGAAGGTGAAGGCGAACTGCGGGTCGCTGACGACGTCGGCCACCATCTCCATCCGCTCGAGTGCCTTGATGCGCGACTGCGCCATCTTCGCACGGTTCGCATTGTACCGGAACTTGTCAATGAAGGACTGGATGTGGGCCCGCTGCTTCTCCTGCGCGGCGTGCTGCTTCTTCTGCTGCCGCTCCTGCTCCACGCGGGTGAGCTCGAACTGGTCGTAGTTGCCCGTGTAGTAGTGCAGGTGGTGGCTAACCAAGTGAATCACCTCGGTGCACACGTTGTTTAGGAAGGTGCGGGAGTGCGACACCACCACCAGCGTCTTCTGCCAGTCCTTCAGGAAGCCCTCCAGCCACAGCACGGCAAACAGGTCCAGGTGGTTCGTCGGCTCATCCAGCAGCAGCACATCGGGCTCCACGAAAAGGGCACGCGCGAGGGCGACACGCATGCGCCACCCACCGGACAGCATCTTCGTCGGGCTCGTCATCATCTCCTGCGTGAAGCTCAAGCCGTGCAGGATGGTGGCCGCACGCGCCTCGGCACTGTGGGCGTCGATGGCGTCCAGGCGGGCGTACACCTCGTTCAGCCGCACGTTCGCCTCGGTGTCGTTGCGCTTCAGCAAGTCCTGCTCCTCCTTCAGCAGCAGCGTGCGCTCGGCATCGGTCTCGAGCAGCACCTCAAGCGGCGTCTCCGCACCCGCAACGATTTCCTGCTCGACGTGCAGAATTTGCATGAAGGGACTGACGCCCTCCAACTCCCGCTCCGCCAGCGCACGCAGCAGCGTGGTCTTACCAGCACCGTTGCGACCAATCAGACCGTACTTGTGGCCCGTCAGCAAGATCAAGTCTGTCCCGTCGAGCAGCAGCTGCTTGCCGAGCTGGATGTGGATGCTGTCGCAGCGGATGTCCGTGCTGTAGTTCGTACCCTCGCCCTTGTGGTGCAGCTTCGTGACGGCGGACGCGTTGGCAATACCGCGCTTCTTGAGGAACTCGTCGTACTCCTCAGCGAGCATCGCCTTCTTCTCGTCCTCCTTGCGCTTCTTGCGCACATCCTTCGCCGTGTTGCGGTTCTTCTCCCACGACCAGTCCTCGTTCGTGTTGGCGGTGGTCACCTTCCCCACGGACTTGATCATGGTCGCCCGCTTCATGCTCTCCTCGTACTGGCGGCCAATGTTGACAGCGCTGGACAGCCGGCTCGACTCCTCGCTGGGCTTCTTGGTGATGCCCTCCTTCAGCATGTCGGCGCAGATGGCCGCAGCGCTCTTCGTCAGCTGCTCCTCCGATCCGCCAAAGACGTTGAACTCGCGGAAGTATAGCTTCATCGTCTCCTCGATGATCTCCTCGGGCAGGTACGACTCCGACGACGTTTGCCCCTCAAGCATCTTCAGCATGTACTCGAGCACGCAGTCGTCGATCTTGCGCAGGCCCAGCTCTGGGATGTGCTGGACGAAGACCTTCGTCACACGCGCATCATGCTGCGTCAGGATCTGCTGCAGCTGCACCACGTCCATCTTGTCGCGAGAGAAGTTATCCGTGTGGATTTGGTGATCTGCTTATGTTGTGGGTTTGTTTAATTTGAGAGATAAAACCGGGACGTGTCAATTGCCACGTTTTCTAGATAGTTTGCTAGCAACTATGCACCATACATGTAGGAGAAGAGAGGAGTGAGAGATGAGAAAAGGCTACAAACAAATTGCGAGAGGAAACATAACGGTTTCATGTGTCTCGACACCCACACTCACAACCGGGTAGTCTAACGATAGTACAGGTGATAGCTGCACCGTTTCTTCACGAAAATCCTCACATCATCAACAGTTTAGCGCCTTGTATCAAAGAGTGGGCTCGTCCTTGATGTTTTGCTTCCGCACTAACACGGCATTGCGCACCGCTCCAGCTCCTCACGCCCTCGTGGGAGTGGTGAAGCAGTGCACCTCCCTCCCCGCATAACACACCTTCATTTATCGTTTCCTGCTATTCTTGGTGTGAAGACACAGGCGTCTACGAGAGAGCGAAAAAAAACAAAGGCGACAAAAAGAAAAGATCGACAACTACATCCTACAACCGACACCTGCAGCTAGCGGGCATACACGCAACACGCACCACAGACGTGCACACTCAGCGCACACCCACCTCGAGAACGACGCGATGGAGAGAAACAAAAAAAAAAGGAGCGTGCCGAGATGCAGCTGCCTCGCCTTACTTCTTCTTGCCCGCACCGCCCTTCGCCGCATCAGCGCCCTTCGCCCGCTTCTGCTTGAACACAATAAGCTGGTCCCACTTGTAATCGTCGATCGCAATCGGATTCAGCACACGTCCCTCCGCATTCATGCGGTCGGCTGCCAGCCACGCCTGCTCCATGACCATCTGGATTAGATCCTGCGCATTCACCCCTTCCATCAGCGGTGGCGTGTACACCGCGCCGTCCAACCACGTCACCTCAATCTTCGGCGTGATGTGGTCAATCGAGTAGAAGAGAAAAATCTTGTCGTTCGGGAAGGGCGAGCGGGCACTCAGCGCACGCCGGTAAAAGTCCAGCGCAGCCTTCTGCAGCGTGTGCCCGAAGCCAAACATCAGCGGCGACACCGTCACCACCACCTTCTCCATGTGCATTAGGAAAAGGTGGCGGTGGGCCGTCTTGGGGGCAACGACCGCCAACGGCCGCTTCGCGCCGGTGTGCTCCGGCGTGTGCTCTGCGTACTGCACCTCGCGCTCCCACATACTCGGTGCCGTCATCGGGTTGTGCCACGACTTGAAGACCCACTGCGGCTTCGACTTGGGGTCGACGTACTGCACCGTCGGCAGCGGCTTCTTCACCAGCTTGCCGCGCTTCACGGAGAGGAACTGAAACTCCCTGCCGCCGCGGCCGTAGTCTGTCGGGCACTTGGCGTGTGCGTAGTGCTGGTGGTACATGGTGTTGGTCATCCCTTCGCCCCAGCGTGCCGGCGTCGCGTCGTTGTACGTGTATCGATTGTGGTTGCCGCGCCACATGGCGTAGTACGGGAGGGGGTGGACGAGTCCATTGAGATGACCGACGTGGGGGCGGAGGCGGGGCTGGCGGGAGATGGCAACCTGCGGGGGAGTAAGACCGAGAGTTTTGAGATTCGCAAAGGTGTAGTGCGACGGGGGGACGGCGGCTGCCATTGTGTGTGTGTTTGTGCTTGCGTCTTCGTGCTTGTGCTCCGTTGTTGTTCGAGATCAAGCAAGAGGTGCCCGTGACGCACTCAGTGTTCACCAGCGCCGCTCTTCTTCTTAGGCTACACTCCCTTTGTGTTTCTACTTCGGTGTTCGCGGGAAGGAGAGAGAAAGAGACAAGAGAAGAACGAGAAGTAGAAGAAGGTAGAAGGACGCATTGTGCTGAGGACACGCAGCAGTGTAAGGCTTTGCAGACGGCTCCTCAGTGACGGCGTCGCACCTGACGCATGCTTTTTCACAACATCAACGCGGCGCCTCTCGCCGTGCTACGCAGAGAAGATGCAGCAAACAAGAAGACACGCAGGAGAAGTTGAACAACATCCTTTAGCCACCGCTCCGAGCAAAGCAAAGCATTCTCAACTCTCATCGCTCTCTTTTTATATGTGGAACGAAACCGCAAACAGTAGTGTACATCAGACGGAAACGAAAGAAAAAGTGCTCTAGCAGCCAGTAACACAGCGCACGGAGATAACGTGCCTGCACCACTGCGCTCTTCACCTACACCCACACACAAGCATCGAAGAATAGAAGCAGCATAGGAAGAAAGAGACTAAGCGGAGGGAAAACAGAAGGCTCAGAGCGGCGCGGTGAAGACAGCATGCTGTACCTAAGCGATGGCAACAGCCTACGCACGCTGTGTCGCCAGTCCCCGCGCTCCAAGCTCCTCCTCCCACTCCGCCCGCTCCCGCGCGTACAACTCGGCCAGCGCGGCGTGACGCTCGCGGTTCTCCGACTCACGCTCCACCTGGCTCATCTGCGGCGTGGCATCCCTCGACGCACCACCTGCCTGTCCGCCTCGTGGCCGCGGCGCCCGCGCAAACATTTCGAGCCGCGTGCGGGCCCGCGCGTCCTCCTCGGTGCGCTGCTGCCGCTGCTCCCGCTGCACCCCATCCTTGATGTAGTTGAAGACGTTGTCCGGCAAGTTGTCGCGGCGCTTCTCGACGTCGTGCGGTGCGCCGTAGCGGTTGCCGGGGCGTACGCCGGTGATGTACGAGTCCCTGCTTTCTCCTGTGGCGTAGTAGGGCATGATGAAAGCAGAAGGGCGGAGAAAAGAAAGAAGCAGATGTCTGACAACTCTTTCTCTGTTTTGAAGGAAGAAACGTAGCAATATGCAAACTGTGTTCAGCTTGTCAAAGTGCTTTTCTGAAGAAAGCAGGCGGAAACATGTCGCGTTTACAGTGGCCGACGAAGAGAGGAAAGATGAAGCAAGACAGAAGAGATAAGGAGAGATTTGGAAGAAGAAGAAAAGAGAAGACTGTTCTACTACGAGCCACAGAAATATGCAGCTGTACAGACGATGCTGCGCCTCCACCTTTCGACAAAGCATCTCAACAACCTTAGCAGAGTATCCTCACAACGAAGTTCTGACCAAGACACGATTGCGCCACGCAGAGCGACACACACGCACAGAGAGAATACACCGTATGAAATTGTGTGGGAATGATCGTTCACGCTCAGCCTCACTGCTTGCCACACGGCAGAATTGCCCGTCGCTCCATCAGTTTTTGTTGTTTTTGACCCCTTGCTACTTCAGAAAAAGGGGTGATAGAGACCGCGTTAATTAGAAAGAAACAGTAATCAAATGAAGACTTCGGACGAGCCTGCAGCGCTGTCGTGTTCTCCTCAGGCTTTGCTTTTCTCTCTCTCGGCATATGTGCAGACACCAAACACCACACACATCCCACGACCGCCCCGCAAACGTACCTCTTCAACAAGCAGCAAGGCACTGCATGCACCACTCCCAACGCTTCTCGTAGTGCGGATGAGCACCAACACCTGACGCACGCAACCACACTTGCCTTTTCCGCATGCGTGCTCGCCTGCCTGCGTAGCTCTTCTACTTGCCCTTCTTGTGCGACTCGAAGAACGGCTGCGGCACCACGCGGCGCAGCAGAATCGCGTTGCACTCCTCGAGGTCCGTGTAGTAGCCCTCCACCAGCTGCGCCTCCTCGAAGTCGAACTTCCGGTAGAACTCGAGAGCGGAGGAGCCGACCTGCACGTGCAGCGTCACCGCAGAAATGCGCGTCTTGGTATCATGGTACACGGCGCTGAGAACCGCCTGCAGCAGACGGGAGCCGATCATCATGTGGCGGTAGGGCTCCAGCACACCAATCGTCATGATGTACAGGACGCACTCCCCCTCCGTCTCTCCACGCTCCAGCCGGCAGGTGATGGACCCGACGAGGATGTCATGAAAAAAGGCGAGCTGGTTGAAGGGGTGGAAGCTGTTGCGCACGTAGGTGCTGTAGTAGGACTCCTGGTACTTCACAGGGAAGCAGTAGTCGTCGAGGACGCGGATACGCTCCGTGAGACGGGTGTCGCTGTGAGCGCGAATGTGGAGGCCCTTCAGCGGGGGAAAGGCCTTCTCCTTGTAGGGAACAGCCATGATACTGTGTGGAGAGAGGGACAGGGGTCAAGCGCGCAAGGGAGGATAGATGCAACTCGGTGTGTGCCTGCGTGTCTGCGTCACGGGTTTTTTTTTTGAAACTTGTGGAGCTTCTCCTGTGCAGTAGAGATCGAAAGAGAAGAGAAAAAGAAGGGAAGAAATGGGTTCCAAAGTTTGTGCACGTTTTTGCGCCGATTTGAAGCAATACCTTTCACGGCTTAGCAGCGTACCGCCGCGTCTTTTTTGCTCTTTTACACGCAGGCCTTTCGTTTAAGCAATTACTGCTGCTTGCAGCGCGGTGCGACGCAATGAGCACACGGAAACGCGGGTTTCTGCTTGTTGACGAGCAAGATGCAGACGAAATCGCAAAAAAAAAAATGTCGGCTTTCGGTGGTGTGGCAACGCGCGACTCGTTACGTGTGCCGCTCGTTTAGATGCGGTCTTTTTTCACCTCCCGCGGGTTGTATGGTGTCTTCTCTTTCCTTCCTCAGGTGCGGCGAGGCACACCACGAGGTCTATGCTGATGCATACCGCAGATGAAAGAGTGCGTTCATCTCTCCGTACGCGCCGTCCAACACACTTCTATAAATATCTTGGGCAACACCGTCGCACAGCAGCGGTTCCCAAACACATGTTGTATTACGAGGCACCTCCGAAAAGATCCTCCATTCCTTGTAGCACCGCCTTGGCAGCACGCACCCGCGCATCTCGCGTGTCGGCCCTCTCAGGCACCACAGACGCAGAAGTAGTCGCAGAAGGCCCGACGGCAGCGGCAGCGGGTGGCGCAGCGAGCAGGACCGTCTCCTCCTCGTCACTGCTTTCTTCCTCCTCGTCCTCCTCCTCCTCGAAGGGCGGCGTCGCTTCACGTTGCACCACACCGGCTTCTGCGGCGTCAACCTGCGGCAGTGAGTGCTTTATCTCTTCTGGTGCGGCGGGTGTGAGAGGTGGTGGCGGGGGCAGACGCCGCTGCGGCAGCAACGGTGGCGGCAGTGGGAGAGACGCAGACTCATGCTGCGCCGCCTTCTCGTCCTCTTCTTGTTGGGTTGTGCACTCCTTCGTGGCCTCCACAGCGTCTTTCCCTTGCTGTTGGGTGGTGGCGATGCCTCCGTCTGTGTCGCTCTCAGCGGCCACCACCGCAGCCTCAGCCGCAGGGATTGGTTCCGTGGTGTGTCCTTCTTGCCGTGTGTGCTGCGCCACAAATCGCTCTAACACGGTGCGAGCGGAGGTTGAGATGGACGGCGGGTGCACGTCACGTGGCGCCTCTGTCTCCCTCTGCTCACCACTCGGGCGACGCACAGAGGCGTGTGACGTGTCACTGCTGTCCGCTGCGGTGAGGCTCGTGTACAGCCACGAGGCGAGCTGCTGCGTCAGCTCATCGCTCATGGCTGCTGCAGGTGATGCCTGTGTGATGGGCGGCGTGCTTTCCTTGGCTGATGCAGCAGGTGGAATAGCGGTGACAGCGAGCGGAGGTGAGAGGGGTGGCGACTGCGAAACAGATACTTGTACAGCAGAAGCAGCAGCGGTGGCTGTGTGTGACGCGTCTACCATGTCCGTCACTGCCTCGCTCACCTTCGGCCGCTGCTGCAGCAGCCGTGCCCGCTCCGCTGACAGCTCGCGCCGCGTGTCGGCCAGCTGCGCCTCATAGAACGTCTTCATGCGCTCGTACTGCGCCTGCAGCGTCTGCACCTCTTCGCCGTGGTGGCTGGCGCGTGTCTTTCCGGCCCGCCGCTCCTTCTCCAGCCGCTCCAGCAGATCCGTTTCGCTTTGCCGCAGTGCGTCCCGCTCGAGCCGCAGCTGCGACAGTTCCCCCAACTGCTGGGAGACGACGCGGCGTGCGTCTGTCAGCTGCGCCTCCACCTGCCGTGTCCGCTGCCGCAACGCCTGGCACTCTTTCTCGAGCTGCTCCTGTGCGACAAGACTGTCATGCAGCTGTGCGGTGGTGAGGTCCATTTCTTGGGAGGCGGCGGAGCGCTGCAGGGTGGCTGGAGTGCGAGCTCCATACCGGCCAAGGCGACTGCTGCTGCCAACTTGATTCGCGCCGCCGCTCGATAGCCGCTGTGTCGACGGCGTGGCGTGGAGGGAGGCGTAGCCGACGCTGCTGCTGCTGTGAGCAGCCTGCCTTCCGTCATCTTCGAGAGGGCTGCTGCTGTGCGGATTCGTTTCCTCCGTCTGCACTGCCTGCGGTAATGACGGCGGCGCGGAGTCCATCAAGGCACCCGGATAATCTTCTTTGTTGTTCATCTCAATATCCGTGGCAGCGCTGCGGTCCTTTCCTTCCTCGCCCTCTCGCCTTTGGGCTCCTGCCGCTCCATCATCCCTCCCTGCTGTGCTGCGCTGCTGGACGGAGGAGGCAGAGAGACGCCCACCGCTCGTTTCCCCACGTGGCGCCGTCTTCGCCGCTGTGGCGCGCTGCGGTGGGCTCTGCGCAACACCGCGATGCAGCGGCGCCGCACTCACTTGAATCCTGCCCTTGCGCTGCGTGGCCGACGGAGTCCGGCGTACAAGCGCAGAGGATGAAGAAGACGTGGCATTGTTGGCAGAGGCTGTGGCTGCTGCAGCGGTGGTGGTGTTCGCGCTGCTGGTGTAAGTGCGAGCCGCAGGACGTGGCACATCTGCTCGCGGAGCCAGCCCAGATATGTCCAGCGATGCGTCCGGAACGCTTTCCTCGACCGTCTGTGTCGCGGCAGAGTGGCACTCGTGACGCTTGATGGTGTCCACACCACGAGTCGCACGCTGTTCCGCGGCGCGTGTAGGGGAAGCTGCGTATGCGGCTCGTACACCTGCGTTCGGATGGCGACTCGCCTCCGCCGCTGTCGACGATCGATCGGTGTTGTCAGTGCGAGAGGCAGCACTGCGTGGTCTCTCCGCTGCGCTCCTCTCTCCCTGTTGCGGCCGTTGAGGACGCACTGACACGTCACCATCACTTGCATTAGCGAGAGCAGACGTGTTCCGCGATCCCCTCCGCTCCCTGTCCTCCTCCTCTCGCAGCACCGCCGCCCCGTCCAGCGTCACCACTGCCGGCTGCAGCTGTCCCACAACGCGGCGGTAATGACGTGCACGCGTGACTGGGTTGCCGGTGAGACTCAGCAGCGTCAGCGCTGGCGTGGTGGGGAGAAAGAGGAGCTCGTCGATGTCCGATATGTAGTTGTTGCTGAGAGACAACACGCGCAGCGACTGCACGCCCTCTAGCCCAGTCGTGCGTTGTATCCTGTTATCCTCTGCCGTCAGCACCTCCAGCGGTACGCGTGAGGTGAGACCGGCAAGACTGGAGAGACGATTAAAGCTGACGTCCAGCTCACGCAGGTGGGTGAGCTCTCCGACAAAGTCCAGATGCTCCAGCTTGTTATGCGAGAGGTTCAGCTGCGTCAGGCGCAGTGGAAGCCCCGCGACGCGGCAAACGTGGTTGTAGCTCGCGTTGAAACGTAGAAGAGAGCGCAGCGGCTGCAGGCTCGTCAGCTCTGCCAGCTCGTTGCGTGACAAGTCGAAGGCGGTGATGACAGCGAGCATCTCTTGCTCCTCTGCGGTGGTGAAGACGGCAGGGAGGTCGATGGTGCGTATGCCGCGTCCCCGGCCGGAGACCTCCACCTCCTCCGACGCGACGGAGCCGCGACTGCTGCTGCTCCTCGCGGTCACGGTGGACATCCCGTGCTGGTGTTGCTGCACATAAATAAAGAGTGAGAGCAAGGAAGAGGAAAAGTTGGTAAAGAGGAGAAATACAGAACTATACATCCCACTAGCAACAATACGTCATCCTCGCGGGATCATGTTTTTTTTTTTTATCTCTCTTAGTCGTTATTCGCCCATAAGACTTTTAGTATTCTCGCTCACTCTTTTTTTCGTTTTTTTTAACAAATTTGAAGCATGAGCTCTATGCGCAGTGTTGCCCGCAAAAAAAAGCAAGTCTATCGAAATCATCTTCTATCGACTCGAGAGGGAAAAGGTGGAGTAAAAAAGAATCACCTGCCGCTCACATCACGGGCTGCAGAGGCGCCTCCTCGCCACGCAGCAGCGACGCCAGTCCCTTCGGCAGCTGCGCCAGTCGTGCACCCGCCCTCCCAGCAGCAGTGAAGGGAGAACTCTCCGCCCCACCTTTGAGATTCATGGGTGGCGCATCGAAAGAGAAGAGGGGGCGAAAGGTGGGTGGGGCGGGCAGCGCTGACGCGGACGTTTTTCCCTTGGCCTGCAGAGCCGTCACCACGCTGTGCAGACGCGCAATGTCGCGCAGCAACTCCCCTCGCTCCGCTTCCAGGTGTGAGACGAGAGAGCGCAGCGCAGCACAGGGTGTCTGTGGCCCTTCCTCCCCATCTGCATACACGCCTTTGCCCTCCACAGAGATCTCCTTTTCTGTCTCCTGGCTGTCCTTCATCAGCTGCTCGGTCAGCGCCTCCACCTCCTTGTAGTGCGCATCTCGCTCCTGCAGGCACGCCTCGATCTCACCCGCCGTGTCGCAGTCCGCCATGTGGAAGGACGCCTGCTCTGCCGCGTACACGGCGGTGCAGAGTTGCTTCCATCGCCGCTCGCGCCGCACCGCACGCTGCACCGTGGCCTGACGCGCGTCGTGTGCCGCACGTAGCGCAGACGTGAGCTCGTGCTCGCGGGTGTGCAGCCGCTCCAACTCTGCATAAAAGGTGCTGCGAAGCTGTGCGAGACGCTCCTCGTGGCTTCCTTCACCTGCAGCAGCCGCACCCAGCGGAGACTCAGACTGTGTGGGTGGAGTGACGGCGGCCTTCAAGGGCGGGGACTGCGCGTAGGAAGAAAAGGGAGAAGAAGTCGATTCGTCAGGCAGCAGCGGTGCCGCCACAGTGGAGTGACTCCGCGGCTTTGAGCGTGCATCGGAGTGATGCGTTTCCGGCAAATAAGAACCGGCTCGCTGCTCATTCTGTGCAGCACTGGTACGGAGCAGCTCCACAGCTGCAAGCAGCCGTCCCTCCAGCGTGTGGTGGGCGGCCACGATGGTCCACAGCCACCGCTGCATCTGCGCACAGTTGCGTGGCGAATCCTGCAGCTGCTCCAGCAGGAGGCAGTGGAGAAGGTTGGCCGCGGCGTTGACGTCGACGGGGTCTCCCGTCTCCTCATCTGTGATGTCTGCCGTCAGTGCGTCGATATCTGCCTCTACGTCGTCGAAACCAGCAGACTGTGGGACAGCAGCAACAGGCGGGGGAGACACGTGTCGGTTGGCTGCCGCGGCGACCTCTGCCTCCAGCTCCCGAATGCGTTGGCGCAGCTGCGCGGTCGGCTCAGAGGGCGGCGGAGAAGCAGTTGTACTCATTGCGGTGGTTTTCATGCTTGCCACCAAACTGAGCAGCTGCGCCACACGCAGCTGCAGCGCCTCGCACTCCTCCTCCTTGGCCTGTAGTGCAGCAGCGAGAGAAGACTCTCGCCTACTCTGTGCAGCACTGTGCGCTGTTGCCGCTGCCGGCGATGCCTTCGGCACTTGTGCTGACTCGCGGGGAGCTACTGATGGCGCTGCTCGGTAGGCGGTGCGGACAGCAGGTTCATTCACCTCGCCCGACACCGCAGCTGATTGTGCCGGATCGGCGGGTGGCGCTGGTGTTGTCAGCCGTTGTGTGCCACGTGCAGTACGCGAAGCACCAGACGGCACACCGCTGCTGTCAACAGAGCATGCGGCGGCTGAAAGCGAAGAAGATGACGATGCCGCTGACCGAGTGGAAGCGGCGGTGCGACGACCAGCAGGCAGCAACCGGCGAGGGACTTCAGCAGAGTCTCCACCGCGGCTGCTATCCTTCTCACTGCGCACTTCGAGGGACGCGTCGAAGTCTGCCTCGGTAGATTTACAAGTGTCACGAGATGAAGAAGAGGAAGAGGCTGCGGAAGAGGCGACGGGTGTCGATGAAGCACGCTGGAGGCGCTGCACACCTGCACGACTTTGCTGAGTGGCCGGTGCTGGTGTGGGGGCGCGGGGCGGCGGCGAACCACCGCCACTCTCCTCACTGCTAGCTGCATCATAGTCGGCGGTGTATGCAGGCCTCAGAGAAGGATGCAATAGTCCCGACGCACTACTGAGAGGAGCACCTCTTCTCTCCGCATGTGCCTTCAGTCCTGCGGTGGTCAACGATGGTCTCTCACTTTTGCCGCTGTCGCTGCTGCTGTCACGGCTCACCGCAGCTGCTGCACTAAGCGGTCGAGAGTCACGGCGACGGCCCCGATGCGTGAAGCTGGACCGGTAGAACTCCGCCGCTGCGTTCTCTGCCGCCAGCGTCTCCTCCTCTGATCGTGTAAAGCCAAATGAGCGCTGCAAAGACGCTGCGAGTGCGTCGGGGATTGCAGACCAGCTGAGGGCGTTGCCGAGCAACAAGGACACAATGCAGTCTGTTGACTGCAAGTACTGCGTAACGCCCTCCGCGACGTCCAGTGCAAACTCGGAGGAGAAGTCAGCGCGCTTTGACAAGTTGTGTAGGAAGTAAAACAGAACGAGGGTGGAAAAACCGCACTCCACGTCGTTGGCGGCCAGTGCGGTGGGCTGCAGGAAGGCAAGCGGGATGCAGAGACGCGCAAACCGGCGGAAGAGCTGCTCCCAGTTGAGACGTGCGCACTGCGTCGTGGAGTGCGTCTGCGGCGCCGCCGGCCGCACCCGCAACTCCGGGAAGACGAGGTTGAAGAGGCAGCACAGCACGGTGCCGTCGGCGAGGCCGCCGTAGTCGCTGAGGCGTCGCGCGCTGTGCCGCTCCGCGAAGGAGAAGAGCTCCTTGCGGCCAATCACAATAGTTGCCATAGTAAAGGCGACGGTATGTGTTTGTGTGTGCGTATAATGATGCGTCTATGACTCTATGAGTGTGAAACGGGGAGAGCAGCGCTGGTTTGTGGCGCTTTTATGTTCTATGTGACAAGGCGTGTAGGCGGTGATGTGAAGACTGCAGAGGAGGGCTTCAGCTGGCTGAGTCGGCGCACCTCGTTTGGCTTCTACTGTGCCTGAACGCCGTCACAGCGAGGATGAGAGAACGAGAGAGAAAGGCGCGAACAGCGGCAGGAGAAGTGGTAAAATGAAGATGCAAAATCAACCGGCGTGACGACTTTTAAAAAGAGTCGCGTCAGAGGGAAGTGGCGATGCGAGGCCGCTGCCTTGGGTCGTCCCGCTAAACCTTTACCCCTGTGCACGACAAGCGGCACACGACAGTCCTCTGTCGCTAATGTTTCTCACCTCGCAGAAACACACAAGCAGCGCACAGCTCCTCGACTACCACATTCGCGGCCAACACAAGCACGTGTGGTCCATCAGAGAAAATGAAAGAGGAGGTCACCGTTCACTCTTTCAAGCACACATTTTTTATATGATTATTTTGCTTTTCATTGTTTGTGAAGTGACGACGAAAAGATGCCCCGAGAGAGAAGGCAAAGAGGTAGAGAAAAAAAAAACAATTTTGTGTGGGTGTGATCAGCTGCACCGCATCGACAACAACGGCGGCGGCGGCGACAACGAAAAAGAGTAGACAACCTGCGCGAAGCACAACGAGGCTCTGTGTGTGGCACCTGCAGACACGCGTGCACACCCGTGGAGCCCAGACAATCTCGTAGAGTGAGTGAAGAGAGAAAAAAAATACTAAGAGTGTGTAACCAGTAAGGATGCCAATCAAAAAAAAAAAACCAACGACTTCATCGCGTCAAACAAACGCCTACAGAGACATGCGGCCACAGTATGCACACAACAGCACGCGTGATACCTGCCGACCTCTCCACTCCACTTTCTCGACAACACAGCCTTTTTTCGTTCCTTTTGGTGATGCTCCCCTCTATGCAGTCGGGGTAGCTGTCCCTACCGCGGGTTGGCACGGAAGATGTAGTCCTTTGTCTTCTCCAGGTTGAAGAAGGTGTAGTTCACAATCACCTCATCCAGCCAGTTCACCATCGGGTCGTTCAAGAAGTCGCGGTCAATGTAAAAGAAGACGGGCATCTCCACCAGCTCGTGCGGCTTGAAGCGCTGCTCCTCAAAGCAGAAGCACTGGATCTTGTTCAGGTAATTCGTCACCTCGGGCGGGGCGATCGTGTAGGACGAGACACCGAGCAGCGTGCGGTTGCTGCGGTTGTAGGCGGAGTAGAAGGCCAACGCCGGCTCTCCGACCAACACCTCCACCTCCTTCTGCAGAGGGACAAAGGCGATGGGCATCGTGTTGCCCACATCACTGAGGAAGCGCACCTTCAACAACTTCTTAGGCACCGGGTAGTTCTTGTTCTGCTCCTCACGCTCGCGGGCCGCGTCCGGGGTGTAGAACTTCGGGTCGGCGCCACGGCCGGTGGGAGCGCAGTACATGCGGTAAAGCGGCACAAAGAGAAAGGTGAAGCCGAGAGACATGATGCCGATGCTCATAAAGGCGGAGAAGAACTGCCCACGCTCGTCGTAGTTTTTGGCGCCGTCGTAGCCGCTCTCGAGACGGAACTTCCGCTTCCCTCCCTGCTGCTGCTCAGAGCCCTGCTTCTGCTCACCCTCAGGCTTCCCTCGCGACTCGGTGCTCCCCGGCTTGCGGGGCGGCGGCACGGCTCCGCTCCCACCCGCCACACCAGCGGCACAGCGCCAGAACCAGTTGCGTCGCAGCATTTCCTCGGCGCACCACGGCTCAGCTGCCTAGCCAAAGCTCAGCACTGCTACACCTGCTACACGACAAGGACAGGGCACGTGCTTTTTTGGAGCAGATGCGGGCGTCTATGAAAATACTGAAAAGGAAAAAGTGAAAGTAGAAGTGACCACGAGAAGGAATGGTGATGAACGAAGTCTTCGCCCACAAAGCCGTCAAGCCAGAAGAAAAAACAAGAAGTCTTTCTTCCAGGTGATTACTTTACTTAGGTGCCTGTACGGAAGGCGTGCAGGTAAGAAGCGTTGGACAGCGAAACTCTGATTGTAAGAGGGAGAAAGTGGGAAATGTTTTGCAACACGTCGTTTTGATGAGAAGAAACGCGACTGCAACGCGGACGACAAATCAGAACAAGATGTCGAGAGAAAAAAAAGTACGAGGGAGACGAGTGGCCGTCTGAACGTCTCTAATCTCGCTTTTTCTCTATGTGTGGGAATGTTCGCTTTTCACGTGTGAAGAGCGAAGGAAGAGATAAAGATAGAAGGACAACGAGGAAGAGGTATAGCACGAGGAGGAGGAAGAAGAGAGGTCAACAGGAGTCAAGGCTCCTCTCACTGCCCATGCAACTTCAAAGCAGGCTACCTATTCGTTTATTGAGACTGTCATGACGGAAGAACGTCAGCAGAACCGTCTAAAAGAAAGGAGACCGTGCGTTGTGTTCGCCATTGCAGACACAGAAGTGAGCACCACCGCCCAATAGTTTTTTGCTCTTTCTTCCCACGACACGCTGGACAAGCATGAGACGGCGAGGAGAGAGAGAGAGGCGAAAGACCCTACACAATAAAAGCAATCCGCTGCCCCACATGCTAGCACCGCGAGTGGATATTCTGCGTCATTGGGGTTGTCAAGGTCGTAATAAAAAAAGTCAGAAAACGCAGTGAGAGAAACACAAACGTAGAGTCAACACAGTTTTTTTTTCCGTTCAAGTGCAGCGACAACACGCACACTTTTTCTATGACAGCAGAAGGCGTCCAGCGGCCCCGCCAACCACAAAGGGACAACACTTAACAGAGAGATGCATGGGTGGTCCGTGCGCGGCATCGCAACGCGGCAAATGACGCGCAACTTCTATTGATAAATAAAGCAAAATAAAAAAAAAGCTTCGAGAAAAATAGCGGGCGGAAAAAAAAAGGCATACCCTTTCACGCACTTGCCCTCCCGCTCACTGCGTGGTGCGGGGCCGCACGACGTCCTCGCTCAGCGTGACTGAGGTGCGCTTCCCTGGTCCAGCAGACGACCGCGCCGACTCCACCGTGCCGTTGCCATTCCCCGCCTCAGACTCCAGACTAACGCTGTAGTACTCGTAAGGAGAGCGAAAGAGGGTGTCGCGTCGCGCCTCGGGATGGGTGGCCATGAAGTACTTGTAGCACGCACGCGTGTAGTGCTGCCCCTTGCAGTCGCTGACGATGTCCTCGATGTCTCCCGCGGTGGGCCGCACGTTGGGGAAGTCGCGGCCTTTAGCGTTGCACACCTCCTTCCCCAACATCGTCCGCAGTGCCCCCTCATCGCGGTACCGGAAGGGGCAGCCGTGGCAGTCGTGTTGGTCCACCGTGGGAGGGAGGCCGAGAATCGTCGCACACGACGCGGAGCTGTAGCTCGTCTTCTTCCCCTCCATGCCATAGTTGTGCCGCACGTTGTAGCCGTAGGCGGTCTTCGCAAAGGCCTCCACCGAGCCCCCGCCCTTCACCTTCATGAGGGTGGCGAAGAGCTCCATGGAGTCGTCGAGCGACAGGCCAATCGCCTTGAGGAAGAGGCCGTAGGTGAAGCGGCCGTGGTGCTTCAGGTGCCCCTCCCGCCGCAGATGCGTGTCGATCATCCGCATGCAGGGTGGGAAGTGCGTCTGCGCCAGCCGCTGCACGTCGCCGGCCTTCACCGCCCCCGCCACGCCCTCTTGCAGGGTGTCCGTCGGGTCCGCCACAAACTGCTCCAGGAAGGCATCCAGCATCGACATGACGGTAGAGCGCGACGTCTCCTCCTCGAGGGACTGCTGCTTGACGCGTGCGAGATAGGCGCTGTGCAGCCCCCGACTGAGGTGGGCGGAGAAGACGGTCAGGAACACCTCCTGCACCTGGTCCCGAAAGAGAATAGCCTGTCCCCCACGGCACAACACGTTGCGCCGCTTGATGAGGCGTGTGGCCAACGACAGCGGCACGGCGTAGTAGTTCTCCGCCCGCCCCTCCGACTCGCGCGCGCCATCCGCCTTTACACGCCTGTACTCGAGGTACTCCTGCAGCATCGGGTCGGCCAGCTGCTTCTCCGTCAGCGAAGCGCAGGGCAGGCCGTTGCGCTTCATCAAGTCCACCAGGAAGGTAAAAGGGCTCTTCGCCATCTCCATCTTCAGGCGCGCCGTCAGCAGCACCCGCTCCGTCTTCACAAGCCACTCCCGCCACCGCTCACTCATGCAGAAGGCGAAGCGGCACAACAAGTGCGACGTGACGTCCTCCTCTGGCTCAAAGACGATGCTGGCGACGTTCGACGCGCCGCCAGCGCCGATTTGCGTGGAGCCCCGCGACGACGACCGCCGCCCGCTGCTGCCACCGCGCTCACCGTTTCCCCCGCCACCACCACCACCGAGCGCAGCAGCAGCCTCGTCGTAGCCGAGAGAGACGGCAGCGCGGTTGCGTGACGCGTCGGTGGCGCCGTTGGACCGCCGCTCTGCGGGAAGTCGCGCAATAATCGCGTCGAGCACGGCGTCGAAGCTCTTTGCGTTGGGAGAGTTCACCTGCTGGTCGATCCACGCAAGAAACTCCATCCGCTTCGCCACCATCGCCTCGAGGTCGAAAAGGGTGCTGTTGCCGTGTGGCTTGCGCTCGTACATGAGCATCCAGTCGGCGGTGGTGGCAGGGCTGGACGGTTTGTCGAAGGGGCCGCCCGTGCTGGACCGCAGCGAGGCGGCTGCAGTGGAGGCAGCGGTGATCGTCTGCATGGGGGAAAAGAAAAAAAGAGGATGTGTCGATTTTCCGTGACGAGCTGCGGGTTGCGAGGGATGGTCGCACGGTGCGGTGGAGTGTGTGGACAGCAGTGGGCAGGGTGTCGCTCAGTGGCGTACCTCTCCCTCTGTTCTATGGAAAGCAGACTCTATAATGACGACCTGCGTGTGTATATGCGCGAGGAAAGTGACGAAGGCAGCCCAGTGCACGACTTTGATGATGGGAAGCGCGTCACAGTGCTGCGACGAGCCGGCGAGTGTGTATGTGTGTGTAAAAAATTGAAGAGAGAAGGGAAATGCACGTAAAGAAGGAATAGGTCCATTAAAAAGGGGAGAGAAGTCGGCGGCATTTGCGGAAAAGCGGCAGAAGTAGACGGTGTCTGACGGTTGAAAGAGGGCACCAGAGTTGCGCCGTACACACGTCACACAAATATTACGCTCTTTCCTGCGCTGGAAAAAAAAAAGAGGTGCCGCGAGCATCAGGTGCATTTCGGTCAATCAGCTCTTCACTGCCTATCGACTGGAAAAAGGTGTCAGAAGGAAAAGATTCTAAAAGAAGCGGCAGGGCACACCACACAATCCCTCAGGAGCTCTCCTTCTTGACCTCGCCCGTTACTGCATTCACTGGCCGCTTATCTCTTTTCATTGTAGCACAGGGCAGCTCTCCGTCTGTCTTTTAGCACATAAAAAGAGTATACCTGCTATCGTATCGAATAAGCCGAGAAGAGATAAAGTATCAAGCATCGTCTGGATCACCACACACACTCAGAAACGTGATTCACATTCGTTCACACAGAGAATACTTTTTTCGTTTTCTTTAGGAAAAAGACAGAAAAGTGTTTTGAGCGCTCGCATTTTTTTTTTTGACTTTCGCCCTGCTGTCTAATCACTAAAAGACAGCAAAGGCCGGCTGAAGAGAAGACGGAATGAGGAAGAGTGCGCAACGAGGAAACAGCACGGAAGCAAAACGAAGCAGAAGCAAAAGTGTGCTCGGGCCTCATCGCACATAAGCAATCCAACAATGAAAAAGGGAGAAAACTACTTTCAGCACCAACAACGCACTATCTCGAAAGACAAGATGGAAAGGAGATGAGTAAGATAGAAGAGAGACCGAGTACCGCGTGGCACATCCTCGCCTGCTCCTCTCTGCTTTTGTACCGTCCTCACCCGTTGGTTGCCTGACGGCGCCGCACGTTGTACCGGAGAGAGAAGAGGGACGGCTCCCTGTCGAGCTCGTCGTCGCTCTCGCACATGTCCACGTACACCTGCATCTCCTCCTCCAGCTGCGGGTCATACTTGTGCACCATCGCACGCGCCTGCTTCGCCAAGTCCTCGCGGCGCTCGTACAGCTTCTTGAATTGCTTGTGCCGCGACAGCAGCGACATGAAGAGCGGGAGGGCAGCGCGCAGCTCCATGATGGCTTCTTGTAGAATAAGGAGCGAGACGTACATGGCCATGGGCAAGGAGAAGAAGATGACCAGCGCGGTGCGGAAGTCGGAGTAGACGTACACAATGAGGGACACGAGGGTAAAGGCAAAAGGCACCACCACGAAAGAGGTGAGGATCTTGAAGGAGCCCGTGACGTCCGCACCCACAATCTTCACGGTACTGGCTGAGAGCGCCTGCCGCGTGCGCTTCAGCGCGACGTACTTCACAATACCGCCAATCGGCAGCCCCACAAGGAAGAAGGGGACAAGGATGACAGCCATCAGGTAGAGGGCGAAGGTGCGCCGGAGTAGGAGGGCCACCTGCGGCGTCTCGCTGTCCGCCTTCAGCAGCTGCTTCAGCGTCGCCGCCTGGCTGTCCCGCACCATCAGTGCGCTGCAGAAGTCCGAGTAGTTCTCCACCCGCTCCCGAAACTCGACAAAGTCGGCGCTGTCCTTCTTCTCCTCAATGACGTTGCTGAGGCGGCGGATCAGACGCAAGTAGTCGCGGCCCGACAGCGTGCAGTTCAGAGGCTGGTAGAGCTGCCGGAAGGAGTGGAGGAAGTTGAGAGTTTTGTAGTCCGGCACGTTAATCGTGACAGAGCGCAGTGCGGCGTTGAGCTGCTCCAGGAAAAGCCCCGTCGCCTTGCGCTTGTCGGTGTCGAAGAGCCGCACCAAGTCCTCTGGGGGAGAGACGGGCTCGCCGAACTCGATGTAGGCGCGGCTGCGGAACTTGTGGCCGTAGAGGTAGGTGAGACCCACCGGCACGATCTTCACACTGATGTGGCGCTCCGCCGCGCCGAGGCTGAAGAGCGCCACACCGGCCTTTAGCGGCAGCAGCGACGTGTGGTCGTGCGAGCCGCCCTCGGGGAAGATGCCGATGCAGTGGTTCTTCTGGAGCGTGTCATACACCTTGGCGTACATCTCCGAGTGGTCGATACGGCGCGATGACTTGTAGTCCGTCGGCGCCGTCAGCATGTGCTCGGGTGGGATGGGCACCGTCACCTCCACCTCTGTGTCGCTGCTGATGCGGCTGACCTGCGCGCGGCACTTGCTGCAGCCCGGGACCGACCAGCTGAGGACGTCGCCCTTGCTGAGCTTCGAGAAGCGCGTCTTCTCCCCAAGAATCGTCTTGCCGTCTGTCTTGACCAGCTTCCCCTCTCCCGGCACCAGCGGCACATCCTGCGGCCGCACCACCGGGACGGAGTTGAAGAGGCGGCCGAACTGGCCAATGACGGCCTGGTGAAACGACTTCTCCGCCATGAGGAAGCGCACGGGCCGGCCGCAGTGCGAGTTCATCATCAGCGCGTCAATGAACTGGTTCTGGTGGTTGCCGTAGAACACAACGGCGCCGGCGCGGGGGATGTTCTCGCGGCCCACCACCGTCACCTCGCGGAAGTAGACGCTGCGGAGAATCCACATGAGGAACTCCCCAATGAGGCGAACGAGGGTGTGGTGGAAGGTGCTCACCTGATCCACCAGGTTCACCTTGCGCAGGCGGTCGCGGTGGTCGGGCCACTCCGCGACCGGGATGTTCTGCCCGCACTCCTCGCAGAAGACAAAGGCGCTGCGCCGCGGTGCGCTACCGATGCGGTCCTTCGACTTCATCGCCGACTTGGGAAGCGGCGAGGGGACTGTTGCAGGTGGGGCAGCAGGAGCAGCAGCAGTGGTGTTGGGAGACGAGGTGGATACCTCTGCTGTTGCTGCCGCGGCAGTTGCAAGAGAAGAGAGTTTCTGCTCGGATGGTGCTTCTTGTGGTCCTGTCGCCGCGGTGCTGGGACTTGTAGCTGTGGCAGCAGCAGCGCTTGCGTTCGCTGGCGCCTGATCCTCCTCAGCGGCAGCAGGAGCTGCTCCGGACTCGGGGGACGGCTCGGCGAAGGAGAACTTGACAGAGCGGTTGGGCGACGTCATCTGTGCTGGCGTTATCAGTGAAAGTTATAGTGTGATACTGTCTTCTCTGTGTGTCTGTAGCATCAACGATAAGTGAGAGAAAGAATAAGTACCTCAATGGGGTGAATACGAGAAGAGGAGACGGTGGCACACAAGTGGTTGCAGTATCGGGTTACAGAAAAGTAATACCGCACGTGTGTGGGTCTGAGTGTGGAGCTCTGCGTGGGTGGTTGCTGTTACGAGGCGTGAGGGTTCGTGAAAGTACGTGTACCTTTGCGATGAAGCTGCTGTTAGGCGGAAAGGGGAAAGGAAAGGCGGTTTTTTGCAGTAAAAAAAAAAAGATATGATGTGACGGCAAATGCGTACCTTTACAAGGAAAAAACAAGCGCTAGGGTCTGCGCCACCTGCGCGCCTGTGAGGGTGCTCGAAGTGCTCACATCGAGAAAAGAATACTCAGATCATTCGCTGGAGCATTGCTGATGGCCCAGAGGTGACTGTGTCTGCGCTCTTCGCATGGCGATGCGCCACACACTTCATCCGATGAACACGAGGAGTTTTTTTTTCCACCTTCTTTTCATTGCAGCGGCAGCAGTACAATACCTGTGTCGAAGCCGACTCTCATCGCCGCCCTTCACCCGCACAACCTTAAGTCTCTAGGAGAGGGCCATCTCCCGAAGCGCCTTCATCGACGACCGCTCGCCCCGCTCGCCCTCGCGGAAGTTGTCGTCGTGGAGCAGCCCAAACGACATCGGTGGCTTTCCTCGCTTGCCGGCCAGCCCCTTCTCCAAGATGCGGGTGGCCTCGTGGTAGATGTCCCGGTTGGGATCGCTGCTCGCGTCTGTGCCAGCCACACTCGGCCTCTCCTCGGGCCTGGCCAGGTAGAGAATCTTCTCCGCCGCGAGGAGGGCCACGGGTGCGTACGGATCGGCCAGCACCGTCTTCCACGTGCGCACCTCCGCTCCGCTCCGCTCCGTGCAGTGGTGGGCCAGCATGAGCACCAGCACGTGGCGGGCCCGGCATACCGACGACTCTTGCGAGAGGGCGAGGCTCCGGTAGAGGCCCCAGAGCACCCGCACACTCACGACGCGCGCCGCAGCAGCCGGAATGCGCAGCGTCTTCTCTCGCAGAATCAACACAGAGAGGTCGCTCGTGTCGCGCGACGCGTGCAGCTGATACGCACCTGTTTTCGATGGCTCGCAAATGTACTCCATCATGCGGTAGTAAAGGGCCAGGGTGGTGCGCACGTCGATCGGGTCCTCGCGGTCGAAGAGCAGCACCTCGAGCACCACGCGGAATGTTACGACGTCACGCCGTGCAGAGGTGCGGGCCAGCAGCGACAGCGAGGAGAGGAGGTAGACACACAAGTGGCCCATCCTCGGCCGGTTGCGCGTACGTCCCCGCTCGTCCTTATAGTCGACCAAGTTGCGCACCAGCTGCTCCGTCAGCGCGCGGTGCTTCTCCTCCGGCAGGTACCGCGCACTCCACCGCAGACTCACGAAGGCGAGCCGCCACGCCGTGCTGTGCACCTTGTAGTCACTCAGGTCCATCTGCTCCTCAACGAGCTGCGGCAGCGTCTCAGCCACCTCCTTCAGCAGCTCCTGCAGCGCCGCCACGAACGCGCTTTCGTCCTTCTTGCGGAGATCCTCGACAGCCTTGAAGCGCGCCTGCGTGTGGCTCGACAGCTCCGCGTCGTCAGCGAGGATGCCGAGCACCTGGTCCGCCAGCGGCAGCACAACACTCCAGCTCTTCGTCGTGCCGTCGAAGTCCGCCTTGACAAGGCCGTCAGCGATGCGCCGCGGCAACTCCCGCTGCGCATTCTCCGACATGTAGTACAGCAGCGGCTCCAGGTACCAAAAGAAGTCGACGGAGACAAAATCGCGCAGGGCACCACCACGCGCCTCGGAAGAGAGAGCCTGGCCCGATGCACGCCCGCCATAGCGCACACTCTGCAGTCCTTGTCGGCGGGCAGCATAGGCCAGCAGCAGCTGGAAGAGCGCCTTGCGTGAGCCTGGCGTCGTGCAGTGGCGGTACACCGTCAAGATGGCCGGCACAGCGCTGCTGCCCAGCTTGGCCAGCTCGTTTTCGTCCACAACGACGTTGTCGGTTGGCCGGGCTCCGATGTCCTTGTTCTGCAGAAGGCTGCGTGCAAAGGCCGTCGCGATGGTGCTGAAGGCCACCGGGTACACCTCCCAAAGCCCGGTCAGCTGCAGTACCTGGAAGAGCACACGGCAGTCAATCAGGTGCTGGTAGCACGGCGGCACGACAGCAAGAATGCACTTTGCCGCCGCCGTCCACGTCGTCTCGTCGCTACCTTTTAGCACCGCCTGGCGGGCCGTCACAGCCAGCAGCAGCCACACCACCTCCTGCTCTAGCGCTTCGGTGCAGCCGGGATAGGCACCGGCCGGATCGACGAGTTGCACGTGCACGCCAAGGTTCAGCACAAAGTCGTAGACGTGGTTGCGCACGCAGAGGTAATCGCTCTCCATCATGTCCAGCAGCATAGGCAGGTAGCAGATGGTGACAGCGCGGAAGTGCACGGCAGCATCCTGCAGAGGCAGCTTCGAGACGTAGCCGTCGCAGAGCTGCTTAATGAAAAAGAGCGTCGCCTGGGCCACATTCCGGTTCGTTTTGTAGTTGGCAGAGAAGGTGGACATGAACTTCAGCTGCCGCTCTACGGTCGACTCGAGGCAGAGGAGAGGGAACTGGACGAGGTAGGGCGGGCACCACACACGGCGGTACACCACGTCAGCGTAGCACTTCTGCGACTCGTTCTTCTTCACCGACACGTCCATCCATTTCGTCTCAAGAGTGGGGGTGATGGGGACATGGGTGGTGGTGTTGGCAGCGGTATTGTTGGTGGTGGGAGAAGAGGCTGCTGCTGGGATGTCTGGCTGCAGCGCAAACTCCGCAGCGTAGCCCACACGCGAGGGTCGCGGCGCACTAGACGCGAGCCCCTCCAGCGGTGCCTCCCGCAACAGCGCCGTCGTCAACTTCAGCAGCTCCTGGCTGACATCCGCGCTGGAGTGCAGATGGCAGAACTCGTCGATGGCGCGGAGACACGAGAGAGAGGGAGGGAAGCTGTGCACGTAGTTGCGCAGGAGCATCATGATGCGCTGCCGACGCCCCGGGTCCTGGGCGAGGTCCAGGCAGCACTTGTAGACATGGTTGCGACCGCTCGCGTGGTTGAGAAAGCGGATGAGCCGTGCGGAGGCTTCGCTGTCGAGGCGGCCACGTGCGCACCGCGCCGCCTCTGTCAGGATGATCTCACTCAGCTCCGAGTCCGCCATCGGCAGAACTCACATGCTAGAAACACGCACAGGACCGATGGTAAAGCAGCGAGGGAAAGAAAAAAAACTGAGAGGCGTGTGTGTGCGCGTGTGTCCGAATGCCACACAACAAGTAGAGTGGAAAGATAAAGAAGGTCGCGGCGATAAGCGGTGTCACGGCGCTGCTCTTTCTTATGAGAGAACACAAAAAAGATTGAGGCTCCTCCTGCTTGCTTATTAGAATTCTTTCACCTCTTCACAGAGAGAAAGAGCAGGATTGCAGAGTTGACAAAGTGGAAGATTTGAAAGAGAACGCATCGCCATGAAAAGACTCCACCTGTCAAAAAGGAGCGCGGTAGCATGCGCCTTGAGAAAAAAGAAGAATTGAGATGAGCGACATACAATGCTGCTTTAAAGCTTCTGCCTTTTTTTTTCTTCGAGGCAAACCAGTGCGCATCATGCGCAAATCTGCTATCCGTTTTGCTTGATCACACCGCTTTTACAAGCGGAGGCACACGGCATTACCGCCTCACCGAAAAACAGAAAAAAGAAGTCAAATGTTATTTAATCGGTTTAGTGAGAAGCGGACGCCGACACAAGGAAACACCACGATGCCTTACATCTCTTTCAGCTGAACAAGAGGTCCGCCACGTAGTGGTACCGCTTTGGCGCGTACGACTTGACACAGCGCAGATCGGAAATGCGCACCGCCGCCGCCACGGCCTCACCAAGCTCATCCACGACGTCCCTCATCGCCTCCTGCGCAGCGCAGGGCTTATCGGCTAAAAAGTGGTAGTGGATCGTGCCGATACTGCGGCCCTCACCGCTGTGCTTCAGGAAAGAGTGCGCGCGCGGCAGGAAAGACTTGCAGGAAGGGATGTAGCCCATCAGCACGCGGTCGCACTTCCCCACCACCAAACCGCCCACCTCTCTATTGTCGCCGCAGAGAGGGTGAATGATGTGATCCACACGGTTCAGCACCGAGTTAATTGAGATGAAGTCCACACTGTCTGGATTCTTCTCCAGCGCATATATGGCAGCCACCTTGCCGTGCATTGCGAGCGGCAGCGTGAAATACCCCACGCCACAGAACATGTCCACGACGGTTTCACCCGCCGCGTTAATGGTGCTGAAGTGCATCCGCTCCGTCGTGTTGCCGCTGCAGAACATCACCCGCGACACGTCGAAGCTGTACTGCACGCCGTTCTCCACGTGCGTCGTGTACGTTGCCGACTTGGTCCACTTCGCCAGAAGCGCCTCCAGCGCGTCTGCTGTCGGCACGCTGCACGCGAGGCGGTCGCTGCGACGGGCATCGCACCAGCGGCGGTGTGCGGTGCGGCGCAGCGCCGTGGCGTAGTCGGTGAGCGCTGTTGGAGCCTCGTAGAGGACGCGCAGCGTGGGTCGGCGCAGCTCGCCAACGATCCCCTCAACGTCCATCAGCACGACATCCACCAGCACAGGAGAGAAGGAAGCGGCGAAGTAGGAGGCGAGGGGCTGCAGCTCCGCCTCTGTGGTACCGTCGTTGAGGCGCACAACGACGACGTGGCCGTGCACCTCGAACTTGCGCGGGAAGAGGCGGCGTGCCTCGTCGGCCGAAATGCTCGGGAAAGCAGCGCACACCTGCTGCGTGAACACGTCGATCTTCTGCGGCGCAATTCCCTTCAGTGGTGAACGCTTTGATACCACCTCTGCCTTGCTGCCGTCTCTGCCTGCCTTGTCCTTCCTGGTTTGCTTTTTACGAATACTCTTCAGGTCGTCCGGTGTGTTGGCGAAGTGCCGCAGGAGTGCATAGAGAACGAGGGCGAGCAGGGCCCCGATGAGGACGGATCGAAGGTGCTGAACGATCATTTCACAGCTCGCGCCTCCCTCTTCATCAACAGGGACAAGAAGAAAAGGGAAACCAACGATGCTGCTTTTTTTTTAAGATGCTTCACTGCGAGCACAAAGGAGTGAGACAAGAAAATTACACTGAAATTGTCTGTAACGCAGAGCGTCGCAGCACCTGTCAACAGTCACAAGGGCCTCGATTTGTTTTTTTTTCCGGTGAATCGGACTTTGTGGCACCCCACTCAACGGGAGAAGTGAAAAATGAAGAGCAGAAGGGAGAAAGTAAGTAAGTGCAGTTTGCGGCCAGGAAGAGGTGAGCGAGATTGTCACGATACGGCAAAGGAAAACATTTCTTTTCTTTTTCTGCGTTGAGACACAGAGAACATGGGAATAGCAAGCGCGAACCTATCAAGAGGCACAGTGCCGCTCGGCCACCAGCTAGCCTCAGTTCTTCTGTTGCGTGCAGCACACAGCAGGCAAGGGCAACGCAGCGGTACTACTTCGTACTTTTCCACGGCCAGCTGCTCGCTAGACGGGCTTCGTGGGCGTGTTGGAGTGTTTCTATGATCGGTGTGCAAGAGAAAAAGATAAAGGTAGTGATACAGAGCGGCAGAAATCGACATACATAGACAAGGGACAAGGAAAACTCGACAAGAGGACAGAAAACCAGTTCTCACGCCACTGACCTACAACGAGGAATGCGGACGGTGCATCCCTGAAGTTACACCGCACCGCTTTTCGCGTGTGGGTCTGCAGCAAAAACGGCACACATGAACACATACAAGCGCACACACACACAGGCGCACAATGAGAACAAAAGACGAATTGGAACACGGATACGCGGCAGCTCCTGATGGCCACCCTAACCTGCTAAGCCTGTTGTGAGGCAAAGTTGAACTCGATGCGGCACTCGTCGCCGCACTCCTTCGCCAACTTGTCCACCTCCTTTCCACGGTACGACGCCTCCAAAAAGAGTGTGTGCACCGACAGCACACCAATCAGCGCGTCGCCAGAGCCGCGAAACTCGAAGCGCAGATCGCCCGAGAGCCCCCGCAGGCGGCGCTCCCCCTCCACCACCAAGGCCAGCACGCCGCACTCCACGCCGTTCTCTGTGATGGTGTAGGTGCGATCGACGTGCAGTGTCGTGCTCGGCTCCCGCACGCGGGCCACGTAGCACGGCTCCTCGCTGCTGCCGACGAACAGCTTCAGCGTGTGAAGGGACCACTTCTTGGGCATCGCCACAAACTTGATTCCCGAAATTGTCACCGCCGGCACCACCTCCGGCACCTCGCCGTTGTGCTCCTTCAGCAGGCGCGCGTAGTACGCGACGGACCGGCGCTGGCTCGGCACCGTGAGCCCCTTCCCATCCTTCGTCCGCTTCTCGCCGTAGTAAGACATGACCGCCTCTGGAGACTGCGCAAAGGTAGGATCGGTGGCCAGCAGGAGGCAGCACGCCATCACCCCGGTGCGGCCCTTGCCGGCCTTGCAGTGGATGATGACGGCCCCAGCGGGGTGCTCAGTAAGGAAGGCTCGTGCATCCTTCACAAAGGCAGGCATGAGGCGCAGCGGTGCAGCGGCGTGGTCGAAGAAGGGAAAGCACCGGATGCGGCCATGAAACTTGTCGTGGGTGTACTGGTAGGCGGACTCGCGGCACAAGTTGTACACCATGTACTCTGTCTTGTACTTGTAGTCGAGGTAGCGCACCACGTCGTCGTACTTGTTGCGGTAGAGCGCCTCCACCCCTGTGGCGGGGTACCCCATGCACACGATTCCTGCGTGCACCTCCTTCAGATCCAAGTCGACGCCGCCGTGCGGGACATCTCTGTCGACGGTCCGCAGCTTCTTTTGGCTAACAAGATACCTAGCTTTTTTCATGTTGCCTAGATGCAGTTTGTTGTTTTTGTTGTTGTCAGTATGCTTGTCAACCTAGATGAATACTTCACTTTTTTACTGTGGTGCGAGCGAGGCGTCTTGCCCTCTACCCTCCAACGCGGGAGCGTTTGGCTATCGCTATCACTTGAGCTGCAACTTGTTGAAGGCCGCTGTCGTACTCAGGTCTTAACATACGACCGCCGCGGGCCGAGGGGACAGACGAAAGGGCTTATGTTACCAGAGAGGGTTGCGATTATCGGGTGTGAGAGATCCAGAGAGGCATGTGTAGAGAAGGAGAAAAGTGTGATTTCATTGAGATGGCAGAAAGGCCAAGCAGGCCGCTGTGTAGAGGAAAAAGAATGGTACATGTCTTTGCAGTCTTCAAGCAGGAAAGGGGGACGCGCAGAATGGCGTGCTTATCGCATCTAACAGCGATTAAAGAGACAAAAAAAAAAGATTGCACAAAACTTATCGCGCTTTCTCCGTTCTTCCAGCGTGCTACAACGCACTCTTTCAGAGGACAAGCCCTCGTCTTACATCCGGCCCACAACAGAACTCCCCAGTCGATTCCGCCAGCCTTTGTACGGCGCACAAACGTGCGGCCCTCTTTGTTCCGCTGAGCAGCTTTGAATTGTAGAACGACGCCGCACAGACGCGCAATGCGGCACCAAATCAATAGGTTGGTGGTGCCCAGAGGTTGGTGAAAAGAAGTTAGATGCTTGCGGTGTGTGTGGAGCACTGACAACGGCGGTTAGTGGGGGTGCGCAGAAAACAGAAAAAAAAGACGAGGGGCCCCGAAGATAGGAGAAAAAAATGGTGCTGGACCGCAGCCGCCGGAGCATCTCGTCGAAAAAATGAAAAATTTGTGTGTGTCTGCAGCTCGCCTTGCCGGAGTGCTTCACAAGCAATTGCTCCGCAGAGGCGACAAGAAGGGCCGCGACGAGCAATCAGAACAGCGACCGCCTCTGCCTAGCGCCTACTCCTGCCGCATCACGAAGATGGTGCAGTTGAACACCGTGCTGCCCTCAATGACAACAGATAAAGTAAGTGTAGGCGCAGGTGGCTGAAGCGTTCAGGCCCTAATTTTTTAGTGTGTCTTATTGCCAGTCACCGAGAAAAAACAGAAATTCAACTGGTGCAGCTGCTTCCTTTCTACAGCTTGCTCTTCTGCTCCAGGCGGTCGATCCCCATGGACTTGAGGGCCTCCTTCGAGCACTGCATCAGGCGCTCAAAGTCCTCGATGCTTGTGTGACCAATGATGCCAAAACGGAACGTCTCGGCGTGCGACGCCTTGCCTGGGTAGATGACGAGGCCGCGATCGTTCAGGTAGGTGTAGAACTTTTTAAAGTTCCAGCGGGGGTCTGTGGGCATGTTGACGCAGACGACGATGTGGGCGTAGCTGGGCTTGGTTTCGTCGAGGAAAAGGGTGAAGCCCATCTCCTTCACAGCCTTGCGGACAAGCAGAGACTTTTCACGGTACGTCTTCTGGCGACCGGCCAGGCCACCCTCGCGCTTGTACTCGAGAAGCGCCTCCTGCACCGCCATCACTACGTGCACCGGCGGCGTGATGGCGAACTGTCCGCTCTTGTCAAACGCGGTCAGCTCCATTGCGAGATCGAGGGTGGCGCTCCGCGAGCACCCCTTCGACGCCGCAATGAGGGAGCGGCGGGCGAGAACGATGGAAATGCCGGGAACGCTGTGCAGGCACTTGTTGGGCGTCGTCACGAGAATGTCGCACGCCTTGTCGACGCTGAAGGCAATGCCGCCGAACGCGCTCACGCCGTCCACGATGATCTTGGCAGCCGGCAGCATGCGTCGCACCACCGAGGCAATCTCCTCCGCCGGGTACACCATGCCCGTGCTGGTCTCGTGCTGCACAAATCCGACGGTGGTGATGTCCGGGTTCTCACGAATGACGGCCTCCAGCGCACTCATCTGGAGCTCTTCACCTTCGCGGAGCTTCAGCATCGCCATCGGGAAGCCGAGGCGCTTCACAATCGCCGCTTGCTTCTCGGAGTACTTGCCAGAATTGATGAGCAGGTACTTGCCACCTTTGCGGGGAAAGATGGTGGAGATGGCGGCCTCGATGCCCATCGTGCCAGCACCCTGCTGCAGAATGCATGCCCACACCTTGGGGTCCAGCTCAGCGATGGAGAGCACCTCCTCGCGGACAAACTTCACCGCGTCCATGAAACGGCGGTCACGGCTGCCGTAGTCAGTCATCATGGCTTCCTTCACCGCGTCCGAGGTCATCAACGGACCCGGGGTGAAAAGGATTGGCTTCTTTGCTGGAGGCATGGCTGCAGCGGGCACAGAGTAAAAAAGAATGGTAAATTAAGAGAAACAGAGAACAATACGCGCTATGCTGGCAACTTCTCTGCTCCGTTGTGAGTGCAAATTAAGGCGCAATCAAGATTTTGTGTACGTTTGCGTGTGTGGGAGTAGGGTAGGAAATGGAAAGGGGCAAGCGGTCTCTGTGACAAGAGAACAAGTGCGCGTGACAGCCCGTGACTACGGCAACCTCAAGTGCACACAATCTAAAAGAAAAGTCTGCAGTTAATACAATAAATTCCACAGTCTCTGTTACCCACCGAGGGATGGAGAACATTATTCCTGAGGAGATACTCAAAGCCTCAGTCCACATCGACTCATACCTTCCTTTTCCTTTCGTTCCCTTCTGTTTTTTTTTTTCTTCAGCTATGATTTGTCCGATGCTACTCGGCTTGTGGATCTCTTCGTCAAATCCCACATTCAATTTAATTACAATAGAAAAAAATAACTGAATCAACACGGCACGACGCATGTGTCGCTCTCTTTTCCCACTTGTACAAACACTTTGCGCCATGGTCGTGGGGAGAACGAGCCTTGAACGGTGTAATAGTAGTGTTAGCCGACTGCGTGCACTGTGGTCCCTTCTCTCAGGACACGAAACGACTGATAATGAAGATAGTCAGATCGCAGAAATCACAACATAGACGGGGAGAAACACCTTCAGAAAAAAAAAAACGGGGAAAAAGGAGCACTGAGAGACAAAAGTAAATGACTTGTGAATTAGGGGAGGCAAAAAAAAATGGAAAAATGTTAGAAGGAGTATTTATGAGGAAGCAATGACGCTCACGACGAAACTAGGGCAAAGATGTGAGTGACAGCACGACAAGAGGAAGGAAACTGTACCAGTAAAATGTGAACGCCGGGCTGATTCATACAGTCTGGAGTCAATAGAGCGTTTTTGTTGTTCTCGGTGCGCTGCCGCCCCTTCTGTGGTACATATCCCTCACCGCTCTTCACGACACATCTCGCATCAACCCCTTAGAGCCGTACCGAGACATCACAACATTTGGCAGCCTCCGGCACAGGTAAAGTCCCGCACAGGAAGTAACAGTATCTTATGGTGCTGTTGTTATAGCTCCTACTACCAGCGCGGGAAAGTCAGGAAGAAAAAAAAATCTTTCACCCGCAAAGCTCTGCCGTCCACGCGCCTAAAAAAAAAAAAAAAAAGGTCTACGAAACCACAAAAAAGAAAAATCAACAAATAATCAGGGTGCGCATGCTGCAATCAAGCGCAGCAATACGGTTACGCAGCTCAGCGGCAACATCCTTGTCAACGTCCATGATGAGGTAGCCAATTGCGTTGAAGGTCGAGAGAAACTGCATGCCAATGTTGCAGTCGAGATCCACGGCAATCTTGTTGATATCCTTCAGTGCGCCAGGAATGTTGAGGTGCACGTTCGTGATGCGGAAGTTGGACTTGTGCACCGGCGGCGGAACCAGCTGTGGGAAGTTGACCGCACCAGCAGTCGTGCCATTTGTGACAAACTGAGCAAGTGCCAAACCCACCTCCATACCAATCGCAGCCTGTGCCTCACAAGTGGAGCCGCCAACGTGGGGGGTGAGAATCACATTCGGGATGCCCTGCAGTGGCGTCTTGTGCAGCTCCTTGTTCGACCCAGGCTCCTCCGGGTAGACATCGACAGCGGCGCCACCAAGGTGTCCGTCACGAAGCGCCTGTGCCAGCGCTTCCAGATCGACGACCGTGCCGCGGCTCGCATTAATAAGGTAAGAGCCCTGCTTCATTAGCCGAATCTGCTCCTCACCAAACATTCCTTTCGTAACGTCCGTCTCTGGTACGTGGATTGTCACAAAGTCCGAAACAGTCAACAAGTCGTTGATATGTGAGAACTTCGTGGCATTTCCGATCACCAACGTCGGGACGACGTCGTAGAAGATGACATTCATGCCGAGTGCCTCGGCAAGCACGCCAACCTGCGACCCGATGTGGCCGTAGCCCACAATGCCCAGCGTCTTCCCGCGCACCTCGTAGCATCCGATGTGCGTCTTGTTCCACACGCCGCGGTGCACCTCCTCGCTGCGCTGCGTCATTTTACGAGATAGGGAGATGATTTCGCCAATCACGAGCTCGGCAACACTGCGCGTGTTCGCAAAAGGCGAGTTGAACACCACAACACCGCGCCGGTTCGCGTGGTCGAGGTCAACCTGGTTGGTTCCGATGCAAAAGCAACCGATCGCAAGCAGCTTTGGCGCTGAGTCAAGGATTTCTTTCGTCACCTTCGTCTTGCTGCGGATGCCAAGAAAGTTCACGTTCTTGATCTTTTCGAGCAGGACCTCACGGTCAAGTGAGCTAGGCAGCGACTCTACGACGCATCCCTTTGCCTCCAGCAGCTCCTTCGCCGCTGGGTTGACACCCTCCAGCAGCAACGCGTGATATGGGGGATCCACGACGACGTTCTGCATTTTTGTGGTCGGTAGACTTGTAGGGTAATACGCGAGAAAGGGCGGAGACACACACGATGGAACAAAAAAAGAAATAAAAGGAAGAAGAAGTAAGCAGAGAGCTAATTTCTTCAGACGAATCTTTTGACTTAGCTTTTCCGACAGTTTCCTGCTTGAAAGCTACTAAAGAAGCGAAAAAAAAAAAAGGTAAAATGTGGAAGTAATTAGTATGATAACTGGTTGAGAGCGAAGGATAGCATGCGGGTATTCTGTGGAGCCAGAAAAAGAAAAATACAGTTGCGATGGACAAAAAGAGCAGAAAGAAGAGAGAATAATTGTCGACAGTGCACGCCGACCAGCGTGCCATCACAGAGATCTGTGGCGGAGACCAACATCAAGGCATTGCATAATGAAGAAAAAGTGTTAAAACGCGCTATCAATTCCAGTTTAAGACGGGAGGGAAAATACAGAATCGAGGAGTATCGTAGAAAGCCGAACACTATACTCCCCTACTCAGCTTTCACATCTCAAAGCAGAGAAAGCAGACGAGTTTAAGCACTAAAGCGTAGCTTGTTTCATTCGAAATGCAAGCACACAAGGTAGCAGTAAAGACTCCCTGTTGCCAAGGCGTGTTGCCGATTGAGCTCTTGGTGAGCAGCTGGTTCGAAATTCGCGTATGAAAGCAGAAGTAAGTGATTTGAATGCCCTACGACGCATGGCTTTTCGAGTTGCATCGTTTCGCCAAATTACCCTGCCTAGAAAAAAAAAGCTAAAAGAATAGTTACTTAACTCACCAACAAAGGTACTGCCCGACCAGTGCAAAAGGAAAAAAAAAAACAATGGAAAGGTCCGAATATAAACGCAGACCTATTACAGCGCATAAAAAATGTGTGTGTGTGTTTTTGTGTTGGTGAGGAGAAATGGAAAAGCAGCCAGTCATCTTCGCTCCGCAACAAGAAGCCTTTCCTGTACGCTCATTTACGCCACCTCACGTTGCTTTTGACACAAAGACGCCGCAGTCTAGGACTTCCTAAAGCTCCTGCCTGCTGAGAAACTCGGAAAAAAAGAGTGCAAACACGCACTTGTTCTTCTCTTTCCCGAACTCTCGCTGGCTATGCTTTTGGTGGTCGCTTGCCTTCCATCTCAGCCTCCATGATGCTCTCAATCCTCCGCGTCGCCTCTTCGCGTACTAGCTCCACATCCTCCGGCTCAACGTACACTCGGCTTAAAGAAACCCACTCCATCTCGACACGCAGCTCGCTATCCGGAGATACCAAGACCGTCTTGCCCGAAAGATTGACGTCGGCAACGTCACCCGTCACAATCATGGAGGTCCCCATAAAAAGATAGCAGCACCGCATTCCTTGAATCCGAGCAGCGACTTCCCTGCCTACAGCCTGGCGATTGATGTCGACAAGCAGCTCTAGACCGAGATCGCCCAGCGAAAACGCGAAAGACCTTGTCGCAAAGCTGCCTGTCTCGCGTGACTTCTCTGCGTCTCCGAAATCGTCGCGAGAAGGCATTGAGTTGAAAGTCGCCTCCGTGCTGCTATCAGGCGAGCGTTGACGCTTTCTACGGTCCATGACAGAAGTGAATCCGACGCTACTATCTTGGGAAAGCTGAGTGGAATCATCCAGACTTTCGCTGCGTCGGAACACGCAGTCCAAGCCCGGCGACACTGGAGGCCAATCTTGCTCAAAAATTATATCTGTCCCGTCGGCAATTCGGTCGTCCGCGCCATTGATCTTGCGAGGAAAGCGGGCCTTGCCTTCTTTTCCTTTTTTTGAAACAAATTGGAGGAACTCGAGCAGCGGCACAAGGTGTGCTTTATCGCTGGCAGTCGAAGACATTATCTCCTTTGGAACTCTCCGGCCGCCTTCACTTTTTTTTTTGTTTGTTTGTTTTTGGTGGCGGTTAGATGTGAGACCAGCATCAGCGGGGATTAAAACGAGGGAAGCAAAATGAGCGAAAGTGAACATAACTAAGGAGAACAAGATGGAAGTCGATACATCAACTAAGTGGGGGAAGAAAAAAAACTTCCGCCTGCACAGTTACGGGATTGTCTGCGGCGCGGCGTGCTACTCTGCTGAAGCAGCGTTGAAGAAGGCCGAAAGCAATTGGTGTTTTTGTAAAGCGTGCGCCAAGACTCTGTGTTGACTTTCTTCGAAGCGCGCGTGTTATGCATCGCAAACCCCCCCTCCTAAAAAAACTTAACAAGCAGCAGGGCCCTTTACAAAAAATAGTTTTTCTTTTTTTTAACGGAGCTCCTACTCACAAATGGTATTTGAATTTTTTTTCCCAAATGTTCCCACTACAACGGGCATCGACAACACACACAACAGGAGAGAAAAAACGACAAAGTCTAAGTCGATAAGGCAGCGCCTGAAGTCTTCGCGATGCTCATTGTGAAGTCTAGCGAGTGAGTGAGGGCGTGTCGTTTCGTCCTGTTGAACAAGCCCACCACCCAGTGTAGTGCTGCGAAGTAAGAAATAATAATTTACGGTTTTTAGACGTTGCGAAGAGAACAAAGATCCACTTCAGAGGCGGAGCCGCTTTTGTCTCGCTTCAGGCGTGCTAATCACTGCGGGTTCAACCAGCAGTGAAGAGTAAGCTGCGAAACAAAATGAAAACGCAGAAACTACTTTTCGGAAATACCAATTCACTTTCTCGCTTCTGCTCCTCTTCTTCTACCCTCTGCTTTCTTCTTCGTGAAACACGTACGCAATCTACAACGTGGCACTCCGACCTCACCTTTCAACGAACTGCTTTAGGACCGCCTCATTACTATTGCGTCACCAGCATCAGGACTAACTAGTTTCCTACCTCGCTGCCCCGCAGACATGAAGGATACAAGCTCGGCTCTACGGCTCCTATCTCGCAACGATGTGATTGTTGATGACAGCTACATCTGTTGCCTGTGTGCGCAGCCGATGGTTGCAGCCGTGTACAATGTTTGCAAGCACCGCATCTGCCTCCGTTGCTCTCTCACGTCGCAGAAGAATTGCCCCGTGTGTGGATGTGACGCCGGGTGGGTCACGGACAGTGAGTTTAGTGGCATTGTGCGGCTCTCTGTGCTGGACGCCCTCGTGGCAGAAGCACTCGTTCGCCTCCGTGACATCGCTTGCGGTGCCGGCGCTGGCGTCGTTCGCCAAATTATTCTCGGCCACCTTGACGCGACTCGGCAGGTTATTGACATTGGTAAAGTGGAAAGCACGCTGCGTCTAGTCGAACGCTACAAAAGCGACGCTGCGCTATCCCAAGACGAGCACGTGAACGATGAGAGTGAAATTTGCTACGTCTCGGCTCCTCCGCAACTGTCCACTGTTGGGTCGGAGAAGAGCGTCAAAATTCTACTGTGCGCTGCTCCAACGCTCACGGATCCTTCAAAGCTATGCGACCTGTCTTCGCTTCGTGTCCTTCACCTCGACGGCTGCCGCCAACTGAAGCATCTGCCTACACTGAGCGCGCTTGTCAACCTGACTAAGATTGTCGTCCATCGTTGTGGGCTGCGCAGCGTCGCCAGCGTCGGACACTGCACTTCTCTCTTGACGGCAGAGTTTTTGATGTGCAGTGAGCTAAGCGATGTTGCAGGAGTGGCGGAATTCTCCAACCTCCAAAGCTTGCGCTTTGAGGCGTGCGAGAAAGTCGTCGACATCTCCTCCCTTGTGGCTCTCACAACGCTAGTGAACGTCTCTTTGAAAAAGACAGGGGTGAAGACTCTCGATGCCCTATGTGGTAGTGCGGCGACACTGGAGGTGCTGGACGCAAGCGACTGCACATCTTTGGCTACCATTGCCCCGCTCTCCGCTATGCTTAAGTTACGGGAGGTGTATTTCAGCAACACCCAAGTTGCAGACCTGAATCCTCTTTCGACCAGCGTCCCGACTCTCGCCATTGTTAACGTTTTGGGGTGCAATAGTATCAACGACATCTCCGTGCTCTCATTGGCGGCTTGTTTACGCGAGATCAATTGCGGTGGGACGCACGTGCAAAGTCTTGCACCATTGCAAAACGTTGCGGCTGGACTGCAAGTCGTCTGTGCTGGAGACTGCTCGACTATCACAGAAGTTACAGTCCTCGAAAGCTCTGCGCATCTCAAACACGTTGATCTCCATGGCACTGCTGTTGCCACAGTCGCTGCTCTTTCGGCCAGCGCAGCAGAGCTAGAGGTGGTGAACATCGCGCGCTGCGCCAACGTCAGCGACATTTCGGCTCTCTCTTCCGCCGCAAAGCTGCGCCAAGTCGACTTCAGCCACACAAAGGTGTCGAATCTCGAGCCCTTGCGACAGAGCTGCGGCACTCTCGAAGTTGTGTGCGTAGACAACTGCCCTATATCTGATCTCTCTGCACTGTCCGGCGCGACAAACCTCAAAGAGGTGCGGTGCGCGAGCACAAGCATCACGAGCATCGAGCCTTTGCGGTCAAGTGCCAGTGACCTGGAGTGTGTGTTCCTTGGCGGATGTGCAGCAATTCGCGACATCGGCGTGCTGACGCAGGCGTCGCAGCTACGAGAGGTCTACCTCACGAACACTGCCGTTTCCCGGATCGACGCGCTTCTGCCCAGCTCACCCTGTCTCGAGGTCGTCGCCCTTGGTGGTTGCACTCACGTGTCCGACCTCGCCCCGCTACGAAGTGCGACAAGACTCCGTGAGGTGTACTTGTGGGGCACAAGCATCACGAGCATTGATGCGCTTCGGGCGAGCGCGCCATCTCTCGAAGTGCTGCAGGCGGATAAGTGCGCCGCTATTTCAAACCTCGATGCGCTGGCGAACGCGGCGAAGCTTCGAGTGGTGCACCTGAATGACACGGGTGTCCAATCCATCCGTCCCCTGTGGGGAAGCGCGCCAACCTTGGAAATTCTGCGGCTTGCGGGCTGTAGCCACATTTCTGATATTTCCCCGCTTGCATCCGCCGGGCGGCTCAGAGAGGTGTACCTCACCAAAACAAGTATCGAGAGCATCAAGCCTCTGCACGATAGTGCCGCGTCTCTTGAGGTGCTGGCCCTCGGCGACTGCTCAAAGGTGACGGACATCACTGTGCTGGCGAGCGCGACGAAGCTGAGAGAAGTTTATCTCTGGGGAACAGGCGTGGACAGCATTGCACCACTACGCGCCACACTACCGTCTCTGGTGGTGTTGGAGCTGACGAGGTGCAAGAGAATCACGGATGTCTCTCTTCTCTACGACGCGCGGCGCCTTCAGCGGCTCGACCTCGCTGACACGTCACTTCAGAGCATCGAGTCGCTGCGGCGCATGGCGTCGTCGCTCACCTTTATTAACGTGAGCGGATGCACGCTTGTCGACGACTTCTCGCCACTTGCAGCGGCAAAGAAGATCAGAACAGTGTGGATGCGGAAGTGTCGCGTGACGAACCTTGACGCCCTGCGCAATGCAGCCGCTACACTGGAAGAGGTGGATGTAAGCGGCTGTCTCAACCTGCGTGACCTTTCGGCACTCAGCTCGGCCACTAAGCTGCGACATGTTTCCCTCCAGAGCACGCCGGTTAAGGATCTTGATGCTCTCAAGGCCGGTGGGGCCGCTCTACAGTACGTAGACGCCAGCAACTGCATTAACCTCAGGGATATCGCAGCTCTCTCCAGCGTTGCAACCCTCAGAGAAGTGAAGCTCAACAACACAAGTATCGCCAGTCTTGATGGCCTCATTCCCAGCAAACCCAGCTTGGAGACGTTGGAGGTTCGTGGGTGTGTCAACCTGAAAGACATCGACTCGTTCCGGAGCGCGTCTCGACTGAGAAGATTTGAGCACGACTAGATGGGTATGGGTTCAATGCTCGTGCGTGCAGGCACTCTCTTCGATAGGCAGCGCGTGCGAGGAGCATGTCTCTATGGACTCATCGTCAGACTTTTTTTTCTACCTTTCTAATTTATTTTTTCTCCAGCCTCTATTCGCGCACAGACACCTTCGTTTTTTATATTTACTCTCATTGAATGGGGTGTTCTTGGCTCTTTTGTCATGCGCCTCTTTTTTATTCCTTACTTCTTAGACTCCTTTCTCCGGTGCCTCTGTCCTCAAGCAGTAGAAAAAAGACGAAGAAACAAAGAATGCTTGCGAATAGCTGATTGCGATACGCGGCTGGCAGGATGATCTTTTTGAGTGCATCCTCCGACAGCAGCCAAAGATGTTTTAATTGATGTCTTTGTGTGCACAATGCGCGGCGTCGTTGACATGCCTGCCCACCTTTCAAGTTTTTTGATACGTGTTCAATATTGAAAAGCTGAGTAAAGATCTTTACGTCCGGTTGAGCAAATATCCGAGAAGGTGTTGTGCCCCTTTTCTCTCATTATGTGACTTCATTCGGAAAAGGTGGCAGGTACGAATGCTATCCAGAAGCGCAGCTTTCGTGCTCTCTCAGCTACTTCTTCTTTTTTGCGTCCACTTGTCTTCGTTCCTGAGGATTTTCCGGCTGCTCACAAAGAAGACTATGCGTACAGCTGTCGAATTGCGTCTTCGGCTCTCGCCAACTGTCTCGTGAGTAAAGTCTCTGCTTCAACACACCCACTACCAGAGGCACTCTCACGCATCTTTTTTTTTTTTTTACACACATACACAAAAGGCATGGATCTTGTCGTGTCGAGGCTGCAGGCGGCGTATGCTGCGCTTCCCAAGGATGACAGCCACCGCAATCAAGGCAACAGGGCGCGGCGGCTTCTGGAGTCGCTAGAGGACGATGCGCTGGCAAAGATACTCAGCTACTGCGGTGACCCGTCACCAGCCACCTTGGCGTTTGTTAGCCCAGCGACGCGCCTTTACACTGAGGTGACCGGTGAGCATCTGTCACGCTCGTGTGCACGCGTCCGCCTCGGAGACGCCTTCTTGATGCACGAGTTGGAGTACAAGGAGTACTTCTCCGCAAACCACGCCGGCGCGCGCAGCGCAACGTGGTGGGTCGAAAAGTGCCGCCTTCCCGTCATGCTCAAGGGCAGTTCCGACGCGTGCAGTTGGATTTCCACCTCGCCGCTCATGCCGCAGTTCCGAGGACTTTGCCTCCCACGGCACCTGTGTCTGCCGTGGGGAGTGGCCACAACGTCGCAGGCGTGTACCCAAGCGCGCGAGCGCCGTCTGCCGAGCGACGTCGTTGAGCGACTCGAAGTGCTGGACTTGTACGAGCCGGCCGGCCTCGCGCTGTTCACCGTGACCCCTTCGAGAATGTACCGCCTGCGCGAGCTCCACGTGCGACACGCCCGCATCGACTCGTTACACGCTGTCTTTCAGTTCCCTAACTTGCTTTCGCTGCACATCGGCTCCTCCGTCATCGAGGCCCACTCGCCGGTAGGTGCCGACTACAGCCCAGAGGCAACGATGCGCGGTGGTTCTGTCGTGGCAGAGGCGCTGGACCTGGAGACGCTTGCTAGTTCAGGGGTGTTGAGGCACCTGTACTTACACCGGGACACCTTAGCGTCCATCACGGGATTTGAGCACTGCGCGTCCCTCACTACTGTCAGCTTCTCGGAGTGCTCGATGCTGACGTCGCTTTCGATGCTGGCAGGGGCTGCGCAGCTTCGCGTCGTCGATGCGTCGATGAGCGCTGTGTCGGACATTAGGGGCCTCGGCAATTGTCCCCGCCTCGAATACGTAAACTTCTCCAACTGCCGTGCACTGGAGGATCTTTCTCCGCTTGCCGGTGCGCCGCGGTTGATGTTTGTGGTGGCCATGAACAGCGGTGTCCGCAACATCAGCGGCTTAGGGTCGTGCCGGCGCCTGTGTTCCGTGAGCTTCGCCCACTGCGTCGTCCTGCACGATCTCTCTCCGCTGGCGGGGGCCGCGCGGCTGGAGACGGTGGTGTTGCACCACAGTGGTGCGGAGAACCTTACGGGACTGAGCAGCTGCAAGGCGCTGCAGACAGTTGATGTTCGCGAGTGCCGCGCGCTACGGGATTTGTCGCCGCTGGCAGGTGCACCGAAGCTGCGCATCGTGGCGGCGGCGGGCAGTGGCGTAGAGAGCATCAACGGCCTCGGCACCTGTCTCGCTCTCGAGTCCGTTGACTTTTCGGACTGCGCGGCGCTTCTCGACCTCTCCCCCCTTGCCGGCGCACCGCGACTGGAGGTGATTGTGGCCAACAAAAGCCGCGTCAGCAACATCAGTGGCCTCGGTAGCTGCCCATCACTAGAGGTGGTCGACTTCAGCAACGCGCGCAGCATCACCGACCTGTCTCCTCTCGCAGGGGCTCCGCTGCTGGCCAAGATTGTGGCCTGCAAGAGCCGTGTGTCGATCATCGCTGGCCTCGGCACCTGTCCGAATTTGGAGATGGTCGACTTCGCGAGCTGTGCAGCCCTGCGCGACCTCTCCCCGCTGGCAGGTGCGCCGCGGCTGCGCGTTCTGGATGCGCCGCGCAGCAGTGTCGAGGTCATCGCCGGCCTGAACAGCTGCCCTTTTGTGGAGTGTGTCGACTTTACGGGCTGCCACTCTCTGAAGGACCTCTCTCCCCTCGCAGGTGCTCCCGCGCTGCGGGTGGTCGACGCCTCGTGCAGCGGTGTCAAGGTGCTGAGTGGGCTTGGCACCTGCCCATGTCTGACTTCTGTCAACTTCACCAGCTGCTCGCTGTTGCAGGACCTCTCGCCGCTGGCTGGTGCTCCTCGGCTGCAGGTGATCGAGGCGCCGCGCAGCAGCGTGGATAACCTCACGGGTCTTGGAACGTGCCCGTATCTCTACCGCGTGAACTTCACGAGCTGCCACGCGCTTCGCAGTCTCGCCTCTCTCTCCGGTGCCCCGCGTCTGCGGATTGTCGTGGCTCCCAGCAGCGGCATCGACAACTGCCACGACTTGCACTCCTGCCCTAGCCTAGAGGTGGTGGACCTCAGTGGCGGCCGCGGCGCCGCCCACCACACCGCCCTCGCAAGCTCTGCGCGTGTGCTGCGGGCATCGGTGAAGGAACTCGACTCCGACCAACTCAAGATGCGTCGGGAGAGCCACACCGCGGCGCAAAAGAAAGATGTCGGACGCAAGGCTAAGAGCACCTGTGGGTGCTTCGGCGGCTAGCACTCCCTGCAACGGTGAAAGCTACGCTAAGATAGTCAGCCAGCGATTCTGTTACTGACATCTTTTCTCTTTTTTTTTCTCGGAGATCTGCCACTTCCTGGGTGGCGGGGAGCTTTTTTTAAATATTCTTTGGTGTAAATTCTTTTATTCAAGGCTTCAACTACGTTCGTGGCAGGTTTCGTGTTGACATCACTGTCCCAATAGGAGAGTCTTTTTTTTTTTTGCCCGAAACTTGCTTTCTGCCTCTCTTATTGTTTTTCATACGTGGCGTCTTCTGAGCAGGTGCCACGCTTTTAGTTTCCCTCCCCCACGCTTTTGCGTGCAAATGTTTGTCACTCCCCTGCCCCCCTTATATAATAAAATGCATTCCATCTCTCAAAAGCTCTGTAGGTTTTTTTTTTCCTTTTTCATTGTTGACCCGCTCACCTCCAGCCGCCTGCTTGTCACTCGAACATTTGAGCGTGGCGGTCGAAGGTGGCGTAAAAAAAAAAAAGCATTGGGAGGTGTTCCTTTCCTCCGAGCAAAGACCGTCGTTGACAAATGGTGACGGTCCGGTGTTACAGATTGTTTTCTTAACCGCAACAGGTCTCATGACCTTTCCCAAAGCACTCTTCTTTGTATTGAATAAGCTAAAAGGCACATAAAAATAATATATGGCGGGCAGGCGCTACTCAATCTTTTTCCATTGTCTATTGTTTTTTTTCATTGTCACTACGTTCGCAGGCTTTCCCAGACTTTCTCCATTGTCCATTTTTTTCTTGTATACGCCGTGCATGAATTCGCGGGCCGTGAAGGCCTTTAATCTAGACTTATCCTTTCTATCGCTGACCTTTTTTCCCAGTTCTAAATTTACATTGACAGCGGCTTCTTCTCTCGTTTGTCCTCCTCCTTCTTTTTCCTGAGCCATTATGTTCCCAAAGCTCAGTGTTGTTATTCTCATTTACTTGCGCGTTTTTCAGCGTTTTCCTTTTAGCGAAGTTCATTTTCTGTTTCATTCATTTGCATTGTCAACTGTTGGTAGACTAGCAAAACCTCGCGCAACCTCGGACCGACATATTAATAGTCGAAGACACGCAAACGCTTGCTCCCACTTCTCGCGGCGAACCGCGTCTCGCGGCACGGTATGGGTGGCCAGTGGGGAAGTGCGGACGAGAATGAAGGTGCTAAGAGAAGGGGACAAATGCCCTCAAATGGCTTTGTGTTGCAGAAAAAAAACCTGACCTAATTTGTGATCATTTCATTCAACTTTGAAAAAACAAAAAGTAAGTTACGAAACGCCACCTTTACTTCTTTTCATCTCCGTCCTCTGCTCTCTTCCTTGTATGCATTCTTCTTCCGTTGCGGTGCAATTGACTGCATTTTTTAGCTCCCTTTCTTTTCTTCAGCCAATTGAAGATAGGCAGCACGTGAACGGCCCTTCAGCCCCACATCGCGAGCTACCAGAAGGCCCTTGCCGACAGCGACGACGGCTACATTCGCACTGCCCTGCTGCGACTCCAATGTGACCAGCTGCTGCATATCATTTCTTTTTCGATCCGCGAAGTCCTTGCCCGCGAGCTGCACACACTCCGTGCCGAAAATTCACAAGTGCGACTGGATGCAGAGACGCTACCGTGTACCCCGGCTTGTGAAGAGAAGTGCGTATCGGCTAGTGCAGATGTTGAGGAGCTGCACCTCCGTCTCCAGGCGACTCACGAGGCACCACAGTTACAGTGGCTTGCGCAGTTAATGCGGCGGGCTGGTGCGTGTCGCTTGCCTGTGATGGCCACGGTCAACAACGCACACAGCGATTTTGCAGGCGCTGTCCTCAAGTGGCTTCGATGCTCTTGCACAGGCGCTTGGAGTGTTGCTTGCTTCGTTGCCGCCATGTGCACAAAGCGAGACGCTGGCCTGTGATAAGCGGTGTCAAAGCTTCCTCTGCTCCTTGTTCCCTTTGTCAATTCTGAAAAAAGCTATTCATTCGGTGTGGATATTTCTTTTATGGTGGAAAGGCCACATCGTAGGCGTCGAATGTCCTCAACAATGTGGTGCAGTTTTTCTTTCCCGAGGTGCTCGTGGATGCTTTTAACGAGACTTGGAAACGACGCTGTGCTTTCGAGTGCACAACACCTGCAATCACTGACAGTCTGTAGTTGTAAAATTCTCAATGTAGCTGAGTTTCTTGTGTGTTTGCGTGTCTCGATGCTCGACATCAACGACAATTTGCTGCTGCAGAGTCTCTTATCTTTTTCAGATGCGTCAAGATGTGGAGGCACCACGTGCACGGGAATGCAACTCGCAGGATCTTGTTGGAATCGGCAGCTTCCCGATGCTCAGCGAGCTCAATGTGTCCGACAGCTTGCAGCTTCAACCGATCTTGATAGTTGCAAAGACGTCTCGTCTCCAGAAGCTGTGCATCCGCAGTTGTACCGTGCTGATTCGTCTGGACGGTCTTAACACCTGCCTCTTTTCTGAGCACGTTGTCGCCAAGAGACCTCGCTTCTTCACGATTTGAAGCCCCTCACCAAGTCTTTGTCACTATCCGGCATCGACGCATTCAACGTTACAGCGCTAAGAGTGCGGCGTGATGGCTCACCCCTCGCGCTGTATCTGCAACAGCTTGCAGCGCTCGTAAAGGCAGTCCAAGGCACCTTTGGGCACAACACCTTTGTGCTGAACTACACGTCGCACTTCTACAGTCGCCGTGTGTTCCAGATCGAGGCGGAGCTCTGTACGGCGTCAGTGCGGAAGTGCTGCTCACAGTTTGCCTGCCAGCCAGCGATGGCAGCCTTCACATTCTTCCACGAGTGGCCGAGTGCGCTTATCGAGCACAGACCTACTGCTACGTCGCCAAGATGGCCAACGACATCGCCGCCGGTGCTGGAGACTCTGGTGCTATGCTTGTATTGGAGCACGGCTGGTCGCTGGGCAAGCTGCGTCTGTGCGCGGAGCGCTTGCGATTCGGTGCGCCGACGCAGATCGGCCCGTTGCTGTCCGAGGCCGGAGTCCGAGTGCCTGTCTGTCCTCTTTTCGCTTTGAGCGACACGCCGGACTCCTGCAGGCAGTGGAGCGCCGTGTTGGAGCTTGGCAAGCTACTCCTTTCTGGCGCTTGCACTGTTGCGTGTGGACTTCTCTGGGCTGCCTTCGAGCGTGCGAGGCAGGAGTTCATCGGCTGGAAACTCAGCTCTGCGTTCAGCGATGCGAGCGCGCGCTTGTTTGCGCACAGCCTCCCGAGAATGGTGTACGACTGGCTGCTGTCCTTTGCGGCAGTGTGCGACGAAAGAGATCTGCCAGGCATCACAGCTGAGGCAGTCGGGGCAGCTACAAGAAATGTTGCCAAAGTGTTCCCTTAGCTGCCACCTGTTGTGTTAGACACATGGAAGAATGTCGTCCATCCGATGGAACTTCTCTCGCACCTGTTGGAGGGAGCGGCGGATGTGTGCTTCCAGACGAGTCCGACGCAACGGGGCCTCCGTCCTCGCAGCTTCTCGAGGCGCTCACGTCTCTCCTGAGTTTCCTGCGTAAAGATGATGCGGTTGTCTCCGAAACGGTGTAGAGCGTGTTGCTTACTCTGCAGTTTTAGGACTCACAGAAGCTGTTCGTCGTGCTGGTGGTCTGCGTGCCGAAGATGCGGTTTCTTCTGCAGTGAATTCAGAAGTTCTGCGGCTTGCTGAAGAAGTACCGCCTCGTGGCGAGCTGCTTTTGCACGTTGGCGAAGGGCGAAGGGTGGAGTATTCGCAAAGCTGTTATCGCGATTGTGCAGGAGGATGGCATCAAAGACCTTGCTACGTGGTGCTGGCGCACAACGTGCTGGAACTGCTATCCGCACTTGTACAGATTGTTGGGCGAGTCGCATGAGTTTTTACGCGAGAACATCAAAGACATTGTGCGGCTGCGAGCAGTTGTGGAGATGGGGTGCACGCTGTCATTGGTGTCCTTTCTTCAGGAGAGAGTGCCGCTGATCTTGAATGCAGTGGAGGCGGGATGGTCTCGGATGACTGCAGACAGCGAGGCCGCGCTGGTGACAAAGTGGCTGTGCGCCATGTGCGACGCTCTCCTCACCGCTCATCCCCAGAAGGGCAATACGGAGACTCTCTCACGCGAGGTGTGCGGCAGGGAACGCTTGGCCCTCACCCGTCTGTGCGCTGCCTTGAAGACTTGCAGAACGCAGCCCGGTGGAACCACCTGCCTTTTTACTGGGATCCGCGCGCGCTGCAGGAGTGCTCGTGCTTTCCCATCCGAAAGCACGCGGCGTCGCAGCTGTTGGAGGAGCTCAACGGCCCCTACGTGCCACGTATCCGCTCTCTCGTGAAGAAAGTTGCGGCGATGGCGGTGTCTGACGGCGAGCTGCACGCCTCTCTTCACGCAGTGCTGGCGCTCTGAAGGATATGGGTCGCGTTCTATGCGCGCTCTGCCACGCCTACCTCATACATCTGGGCAGGAGAGCCTTTGGCGAGGCGCAGTTCGCCAGCCTTGTCGAGAAGCCCGTCAAGGCATTGACGCAGTACGCGTTTGTGGAGGTGGTGCTTTTGTGACTGACGCATTCGAGAAGGAGGTTGCAAACGGAGTGGCGGTGGGCAGGGTGGCCTATCCGGAGTGCGTTGGCGCCGCTCTCTGCGCAGTGGACAAGCTGGATGTCACCGAGCTTGTGGCCGCCGCCTTGACGCGTCTCGGGATTGAGCTGCTGGATGACCGTGCTGCAGCGGCGACGCCCTTTTCAGTGCGCTGACCTCTGGTGGATGTCGAGGAAAGACTGCCTTTCCCGCGCATGAGATGTATAACTGGCTACTGCACTGTTAATAGAACGGCTTTGGCCGTTTTATGGAGCTCCCTTGTTCGCTGACGGATACGACGGTGTGCGACGTGCTGCGCGGCTTCTTGGCAGTGCCGGCACCTCCGCAAGGTTTCTTGGGGAAGCTACAGGACGCACTCAGCGGCAACAAGCTCACCAAGCAGGTCGTGCATACCTACCGGACGGCTTGGGATACGAAGCGGCGGCGGGTGCTGAAAGAGGCCGAGCGACTGGATCAGCAGCAGCTCCGCCGCACCGCGAACGGGTGGGAGAGAAGCTGGGACGACATCAAAGCCTTTCTGCGCGATGAGAGAGTGGACATTTCTGCCGAGCTGGTTGCGTGCAGCATACGCATACATGTGTGACGACATTTGCGCCTCATCCACGCTGCCGGACACGCTGTGGAAGGAGTGCCTGGAGCGCTTTGCGAAGGAGTACAAGACGCACGCAGAGACCGCTGCCAGCAACAAAGGGAAGCGAAGAGTCAAGGAGACCGAGGCGCGCATTCTTCGCAGCGAGGACGACACACGGCGCACACATGTCGACACCCTGCGCGGCCACTGGGACTCGAAAGGGTACCTTCCCCGGCGTGTGTGCAGGTGCTTGCCGTGCTGGCGCTGCTGCAAGGCTCTGTGCTGGCCAACAACATCAGCGCGATCGAGGGCAAGACGTACGTCACCGGCTGTGTGATCGCCTTCAAGCTGTACTGCGGCTATCGCGTCGCCATAGCCACCTCCAGCTGCGACCTCGCCGTGGAGGCGATGTGGAGTTCAACAACGGCGCCTTCACGCTCCTCTTCGCAAACCAGCTTTGCGCTGTTGCAGAGGACGCGGAGACGGCGAAGTCGAACGATACTGTCTGTGCAGCGCACATGGTGTACACGACGGAGGGCAACGTTATCGCGCACGGGAGCTGCGCACGCTGCTGGACCCGACGGACGAGCGGCACTACCGAGAGTGGCGCGGCTTTGCGCACTGGATGATCCAAGACGAGGCGGACGTGTCGATGGTGCAGAGCCTGACGGAGGCAATGTGCGTCAGAGGCCCCTCGCTGAATGCTCGCCGCGACGCGCTGACCTTTCCAGCTCTCATGACCGCCGCGATCAGTAACGACTCGCGGGAGAGACAGCGTGGGAGGCGTGGGTGCAACGCGCGGGCATTCTGAGCCGAGACTCGAAGGATTCTCTGCTCTCACAAAAGCGCTTTGATCGGTGTGCAGCGTCTGCGCATGACGTGTGGGACGTGGCAAACAATGAGGACTACGTGGCAGTGAAGGGCAGGTTGGTGCCGTACAACACCGAAACCGGCGAGACGCTCTACACGACTTCACTGATGGACGGTCTCAGCACGATGACGTGCATGAAGAAGAAGCAGCGGCGGGAGTGGGAGACGGAGGCGGCTGTGACGGTGAACCCGCTGCTGCTCTTCTTTGTGCACCTCAAGGGTCGTTTAACTGCCGTCACCGGTACAGCTGGCGGCTACACTACGCAGACGATCTACAACCGAGTGTACAAACTCAAGCCCGTTGTCCTTCCGACTGCCTTCTCTTCAGCCTTTTTCAAGAGCTTCCGCATGAGCTGTGCAGCAACACCGCCGCGTACGACGAGGGAATCGAACGCAGTATCCGCGGCGCCGTCGGTCGCGACCAGGACGTCCTCGCCGCCGTGAAGACGGTGGCAGAGGCTGACCGGCTGATGGGGAAGGCGAAGGCGCTTTTTGCGCGATGCCTCGCCGCGGCTGTCGGCCGGCGTGCGTCACGTGTTCTGCATGACCTTTCTCGGCGGCCGCAGCCTTGACGTGACGCCGCACGACAAGCAGTCAAACGGCATTCACGTGGTGCTGTGCTGCGCCAAACACGAGCGGGCAACTCACCAGGTTCTCCGCCGCGCTGCCCGCCAGTACCACCCCGGTAGCGGTCAGATTATCTGCCTGCTTGACGCTCAGGCCGGCAGTGCAGCAGACTTCACAACAGACCTCATGACGCGCGAGGACTTTTTCAGGCACAAGAACAATGCAGTGAAGTCGGGGAGACATTGTCTGCAGGTGCTGATCACAAGCGAGACCATTTCAGGTGCTGCTGCATCAGGAGCTTCCGACCGCGGTGCAGAACTGCGTGTGCCAACTGCGAACAACAAGAAAGGACCCTACCTGTGTGCAAGCTCTGTGGTGCCGCACTGCTTCGCGACGTGGCTGTCGACGAAGAGGGACTCGATCACTCAGGAGGGAGGGAATGCAGCGTGTCGTGCCTTGTTGGTGGCAGACCTGCAGCGAGACGTCGCTGGCCGCTTCCTCAACGCCGCGATCGACGACGTGGCGGCCCTCGCACGTCTCTTCTTTGCACGACAGATGAGCGCGTGGTGGTGGCCACGGCACTGCGAGGCACCCAGCTGGACCTCCCGTGGTGCGCGCCGAGAGTGTACGAGCTCTTTGCCGGATGCCGCAACGGTGTTTGCCCGTACTCGATTCCAGAACTCATCCACGCACTGGAGGCCGCCTCGCGCGGCAACATCGACGACGTCCGAGCGCACGTGCTGGCCTTCAACGATAGCCTTAGCCGGTGGATTGCTGCACAGGAGCAGCTTGCGGACGATTTGAACTCCATGCACCGCGAGGCGTGTGACGGTGGCGATGCGGAGCTTGGCGGCGATCTGTCACGCGTGCGCGCCACCACGGCCTTCCTCAGAGCACTGCGGCAGGATCACTCTCTACGGCTTGTTGGCTCAAACGGTGTCTTGCTTCCCTCTGTTTTTTTTTTTGGGACAGCGGGCTCAGCTGTGCAGACGCCATGGCGATGCTGGAGGCACTTGTGCGGCACGGCTTTGTGAAGGATCCGCCTTTTGCAGTGGAGAAGAGCTTGCAGTGGGCGGTGAAGCACGAGGCGGTTCAGCAGGTGGTGCCTGAGCTGAAGGGCAAGCCGTGTGCCGCACCACCAAGAAGCTCGCTTTAATTTCCGTGAATGTGTGGGAGGAACGGGGTTGCCGCGGAGGGTTTGGACGCTGTGTTTGTTGGCGCCGCTCCTCTGTGCTGCGGCCTTCGAAGGTAGCGACGCGATATTCCACGAGCACGGCCAAACGTACGCGGGGAAGTTGGAGGAGAAGAACGATATTTCGCGTGTGGAAATGGCGGTGGTGGTTTTGGTTGGCTATCTTCGGGTTGTGCGGGGCTGCTTGGTGTGGGTGTCGGGTTTCTGTTGTGGCTGCGGCTGTAAAAAATGTTAGTTCTCAGCCGAGTTGAACCGATGCAGGGCGTGGTTTTCGGCTGGGGATAGGAGGGTGGTGCTGGGGTTGGGATTAGGGTTAGGGTTTCATTTCCGAGGCCGGCGGCCGGGAGCATCGAATGGCACTTTGCTGTTTTACGTTTGTGGGGTCTGTGGCTTGCTGCGGTACAAGGGCGTGGCGTGGCGGAAGCCGCGGTGAAAAGAATAGATGAGTCAATGCCAGTGTGCGCACCGGGTATGCCCATCTGCAACATTTGCTGTGCTGCGTGCGCGTGTCGTGTGTGCTGGCATGGCTGTCTTTGCTTCGAGCTGTCATCACTCTCTCTCTCTCTTGCTTGTGTTTCTCCCTTCTCTTCCTCTTCCTCCCTAAACAATGGGATGCGTATATCTTGTGTGGTGGCTACTTTCGGTCTCCGCGTGTCCTCTTGCCTGCGTAACGCCAGCAGCGAGGCACAAAAGCGAGTACAGCAAAGACGTAGAATTTGAGATCTGCAGCTAGCTGGTTATTGAGTCAGCAGTTGAGCTCATTTTGTGTTTTGTTTTTTTCCTCACGGAGCATCTGCCATGTCTGGGTTTGCCGAGGTCGATCCTTCCTCTTCGGGGTCCAAGAAGGCGGCAACCGTTCCTGCGGCGCCGATGAGCCCCGAGGTCGAGCGCTACCAGCGCGTGAGGGCGGTGCTTGAGAAGCACCACGCTGATGGCGTGATCAGCGCGGGGGGCTGAACGAACTTCTTCAAAAAACTGTGAAGAAGATGGTAGAGGGAGTGTCCTCCGAGCCCGTCGTGCCGGCGAAGGACAAGGAGCACGTCGGGGTTGCGCAAGTCTTCCTCCAGCAGCGGGAAGAAGAAAAACTGGAGCCCTGGAGGAGGCGGCGCTGCTGGGCCCAGAGGCACATCTCCAGCATCTTTCCCGGTGGCAACGATGCCGCGAAGACGCTGCAGGCGAGGCGCCGGCAGTTTTTCTCCGAAGCAGAGGCCGGCCTCCTTTCACCCACGGAAGTGTTCCTCGCGAGGTACACTTTGTTTACGGAGGACGTGGCGCGCGAGCACGCCATCATGCTGGGCATCCTCCAGAATATGAACGAGGTCGACCGGCTGCCGCTCCACAACTGGCTCATCTTCGAAGATATGGAGCCGATGGAGCGGGAGCGATGCGGCCCCGTTATTGATGAGCTGACGGTGCCGTTGTTCCCGGTATGGAAGCACCCAGGCGGAGAGCGCCTACAGGCTATCAGCAAGAAAATCCTCAGCGAAGCGATGAAGAGGCGCATGGCTGCAGGACACGTGGGCGGCGGCCGTCCCCCAGCTTGTGGTACTGGCGAGTCCATCTTCCGGAAGGACCGGACGCCCTTTGGAGGAGGCTACCAGGCCCCGGTGTACGACAGCGAAGGCAAGAAGGTCGCGGCGGTTGATCTGAGCGACCTGTGGGCTTTCCTGGGTGACCTGTCGCGGCGGGTCAACGAGCTGGGCAGGAGGAGCGCGCGGTGGGCTCTGCTGTCCTTGGTGAGCTGCGCATTGGCCTCAAACAGGCACGCGGCAACCATGGCGGCCTGCGCAACCAGAAGGCCGACCTGCAGCGGCTCCGCCAGAGCATCAACCGCCACATACCGAGGAGCGGAAGCTGGCAGCCGCGTGGCAACTACTGCGGTGGCGGTGAAGGCGGTAGTGACGGCGGCCAGGTGTTTGGCGGCGGCGAGGCTGCGCCAAAAAACTGATGCCCGGCGGAGCCGGAGCCATCGCGGTGAAGGCGGGTTCCGTTGGTGTGGCAGCACGTGCCGCGGGGAGCGACGTCCCGAGCGCCTTCCGCAAGGAGGTGTGTGGGGCGGTGATTTCCGCGAGGGCAAGACGTCCAACGTCGAGCTCGACGCCGTGTGCCAGCGGTGCCTGCCGGAGTCCGCGATTGTTCCGTCGGACACGATGGTGCGCCTAAACGGCCAGCGCGTCAAGACGCTGGTCGAGATGGTGCGCCGTCAAGGCACGGTGTTTTTTCCGATCTTCGTGATGAAGCATTGGATCGCCGGCGAGCTGACGCAGCAGGCGGGAGGGCACGTCGTGCTGACGACGTACGACTCCGCACCGTCCCTCGTGGTGGAGGAGCAGCTGTGCTCCGTGTTTCGTTCTGTGTGGCCGGGGCTTCGCCTTGCAAAGGGCGTGTGCCCGCCCCAGAAGCGGAACAGCAATGACTGCGGCATCTTCATGGCCGCCGTGTTCTTTGGCCACCACCTCAAGCTGCGAGCGGTGATGCGCTGCGACCTCTCGGCACGCCTGCGCCGCCTCCTTGCAGCGACGCGCCAGTGCCCACCACCGAAGGAGTACTTCCTGGAGAAGATCCGCAAGGTGCTGGTGAATCACCCTGTGTCGCACAAGGACTTCATCTGCGAGGAGATCCTAAGGCATTCAAGGCGGAAAGACGGCGCGGCGGTGCGCGGCGGAGCCGGCCAGAGGAGGAAGAACGCGGGTAAGGGCGGCCGTGGTGCCGGAAAGCGCGACGACGACGCCAAGCGCGGGCGCGAGGCTGCTGCAGCCAAGCGAAGGAAGCGGAACGAGGCTGCGGCAGCGAAGCGCAAGGCTGCAAAGGTGACGGCGGCTGTGGCTAAGAAGAACGCCCCGAAGCCGCCGACGCCGCGGCGCAGGCCCGACCCCACCAAACCACCGCTCCAGCAGCGGAGCCGCGGCCGCAAGGCGGCACTGAAAAATGATGACGACGATGCGGCGGAAGTGACCCTGGCCGAGCAGTGGGCGGCGTCGCGTGCGACTGGGAATAGCGCGACCGCGGCACCAGCCTCTGCGCAGGCAACCGTTCCCACAACGACGACGGCTCCACAGACGAGCGCGACAGTGGCCACCCGCACGCGCACATCACGGCGTGGCAATGCGGAGGCGCTCGAGCGACCGGTTGCGGGGTGGGCGGAGCAGACACTCGCAGAGGCGCGGCGACACATGCGCCGCGTATACGTTTCTGTGGTGGACCACCTGTGGGCGGCGACGGCGCTGGCTACGTGCGGCGAAGGCGTGTCGCGGGGCCTGGGCGAAGTGGCGGTTGGCATGCAGCGTGTGCGCCACAAGCTGCCGGAGCTGCAGCCGTACAGCGTGCCGGAGAGATGCTTCGTCTGCTGGAGAAGCGTGTGCACGTGGTGGACGACGTCCCTCCCGCTGACGAGGAGACGCTGCCGGACGTGGCGGGTGTGCGGTGACTTGTGTTCCGCGCCGAGGGCAGCACGGAGACGGCTACGCTGGACCCGTTCATAAAAGAGTTCTACCTTGTTCGCGGCCCACTACTAGAGCGGCTGCCGGAGAGCGTGAGTGGGTGTGTGTTTGTGCTCGGTGCCTGCCTGCGGGAGGCACCACAGGACATGGACGGCGTGCGCTTCCCCAGCTACTACGCGCTGACGCGTGTGGCTGCGGAGGCTGCTGCGGGTGTGTGCGTTCCGGCTGCGATGACGCACTACTCCGCGTCCAAGCCGCAACGCGTGTCGCGCAACGTGACCCGGTACGTGCCGCTGCCGCGCAGTCAGCAGCAGCCGGCATCCGGGCACGACGACAACGAGGAACCGACCAGTGCATCGCTGCGGCGGCGAGACCGTCTCCCCGATGACGACGCCGACTTCGCCGTGGGCGACGGCGACACCACCGCCGCGGTCGTGGACGCAGAGGACGCTGTCGGCGACGTGCCGGGGAACCGGCGTGGCGACGGCTACGCAGACATGGACGCGTACACGCCTCCGAGGAAGCAACGCACGCGCTGGCGGACATCCACGGGCTGTCTTCAAACGTCCAGGGCAGGCCTCTGACGGGCCCCGAAGAGGAGGCCGAGGTCTGCCCGCGAAACTGGCTCCTCTTCGCCAGCAAGCCGCCACACATCTCGCAGCTTGCGTGGAACTGCGTGCGGCCGGACACACCCGCTCGCACCACCTGCGCTGGCTGACACGCATCAAGTGCATGCCGACGACGGCGAGCCTGCGGATGAGCCTGCCGGTGGCGTGCATCGACCTGATCCTGTCGACGGCACGCGCGCGGCGGTGGAAGTGGGCGACGACGGCCAAGGCGTTTGCTGGGGTGGCGGGGGCTCTGCGCGACCTGCCGCTGTACTCGACGCAGCGGCGCGGCATCCGACTGCGGGACGACCCGGAGTGGCGCAGCGCGTTTGCGACGGTGCAGCGCCACATGAAGGAGTCGGTGCCGGACGCACATTCTTTTGTGACACTGGCGCGCAGGTGCAGGCGGTGCCGGCTACCCTGCGGTGTGCACACCCGCACGCGGCGCTTTTCCTGGCGATGATGTGGAGCTTCGCGGCGCGGGCGGGCGACATTGCGACGCTGCGGTGCAAGGAGGTGACGGTCTTCCAGGATATGGGGCCGCCGCCGCCGCCCAAGCAACGCAGTGTGGGCACGGCGTCGGTGCTGCTGGCGGATGGCACGGCAGACACGGTTCGCGTGTGTCGCTGATGGTGCGTATGGAAAAGGGTGCAAAGAAGCGTGGCCCGTACCCCATTTCGTCGGTGCTCACGTGGGAGCTTGCGGGCACGCTGCAGCAGATGCTTGTGTGCAGCGCCGGCTGGGCGAGTGTCTTTTCGCGCCGTACACGGAGGGGCTGCGCGCGGTGGTGGCGTTGGCGCTGGCCAAGCAGAAGGCTGGCGCGCAACTGCCGTCGGTGCGCAAGGGAGCGCTGCGGTGCACGGCGGATGCGGGGGTGCCAATCAAGGGCCTCATGACGCTTTCGGGCCACGCCAAGCAGGCCACGCTGCTGTGATACTTCGGGTATGGTTAGCAGCCCACGGTAGATATGCCAAGACCGCGCGAGCAAACGCCAGCCGTGCGCTGTTCCTGATCTCCTTGGGGCAGCGACGTCGCTGTTCCGCTACCGCTCGCAGGAGTCTTGGTGCCACCAGCTGGAAGTCAACGTCCGCGAGGTGGCGGAGATGGTGGAGCGCATGGCCGGCTACGTGCGCGTGATGGCCGAGACGCCGGCTGCCGTGCGAGACTGGCCGCCCCACCTGAAGCACAGCACACCACTGAACATCACGGCGGTGCTCGGGATGCCGACACGCACCGGGCCCGGACGAAGCGCTTCCTGCTACGCGTGCAATGTGCTTCCTGGACGCGCGCTTCTTCGACTGGCTGCACACGTCGCGTACGGTGAAGCGCTGCGCGCTGGCGACGAGCGCGGTGGCCAAGGCCGTAAGGATGGGCAAGTTCGAGCCCTGCCCGGCCAACGAGGTCAGCGGCGTGACGCTGCCGGAAGGCGTGCGCGGGGTGAACGTGTGTTCACGGTGCCAGAGCTGAAGGGCCGGCGCCGGCTTATCACGGAGCCGCTGCTGAACCGCGTCATTCCGAAGCACCACGTGCCGCGCGTGCGCTACGACACACGGCTGGGGCGGCGCCAGCGCTTGCGGCACGCCCGCAACATGCTTCAGATCGACTTCGAAGCTTACTATACGACGCGATCCTGATTGCGGAGAGACGCTGCGTAGCAAGTTTGTCTTTCGTGCGAAGCATGACGGGCGTTACTACCAGCTGCGGACGCTGCCGACGGGTGCGCGCTGGAGCCTGTGGCGGTGGGCCAAGCTGTGGCTTGGACGATTGTCGACATCGACACCACGGTGACCGTGTCGACGCTGATCGACAACATCCTCGTCGCCGCGCACGTGGGTGAGGAGGCGGAGTTTGTGCGCGCCGTGCGTGCGATCGTGTCGCGAATCAAGGCGGCCAGCTTCATGACGTCCCCGGCACGCGACGAGCTGGGGGCGATGTCGGACGCTGACCTGCTGCATCTGGCGGGCGGGTCGACTGTTTTTCTTGGAGAGGAGTGCCTGTGGAACGGCCGGAAGCGCGTGGTGCGCAACTCGGTGAAGACGGTGGCGAAGCTGCAGCTGGCGCTGCGCAAGACTACGCACACACGATCCGGAGCCTCGCGTCGCTGATCTCACTGGTGTGTTCTTTGTGCTGCACACGACACAGATGAACCCCGCGCGTGCCTTCAAGCTGCTGCGCGCGTACCGCGGCATCTACAGGCTGAAGTTCCGCGGCTACGGCTGGGACGACGCCGTGCCGTACATCGACGCTGCCGTGACGCGGTCTCTGCAGGAGATCGGTGGCGAGCTGGTGCGCAACCCATGGTGCGCCATCTCGGACGAGCGGCATCCCACTTCCGATGAGGCGGACTACGATGTGGTGTGTGTTTCACGGACGCGTCGCTGGAGAGCTGGGGTGCCGTGGTGAACGTGCGCGGTCGTGCGCCGCAGACGTGGAAGTGTACCGGCAGCGCTAAACCGAGGACCTGAAGCAGCGGGTGTGGACGGCGAGGAGGGTGCTGCGGAGCAGGTGCTGGAGCAGCTTCGTCAGTATCAGCGGTCTGGCCACATACCCCACCCCGGCGCGGAGGCGGACCGTTTCATGGCGCGCTACTCGGCGCACGCGGGGCATCGCGCGGCACAGCTGATGCTGCAGCACCTTGTGTGCACCACCACGATCTGCGCGACGGTGCGCGTGTGTGGCGCTGGTGACGGACCACCGCGCCATCGTGATTGCGCAGAAGCACCTCAACGGCTTTGGTGGCATTGGTCGCGGGTACTCCCTGAACAAGCTGTGTTTGAGTACGCGTATGGCCTGTGGTACGGCCGCAAAATCGACGTGGTGTTTTTCTACGTCGAGGGTGCGCGGAATCCGGCGGACGCCTGCTCGCGCCACTTTGAGGAGGAGGACGCGACAAGGTCGCTCGAGGTGCGTCACGTAGGCACGATGGGCGTGCCTTTCCTGCGGGACACGTGGTGTCCGCTTCTGGAGGAGCGGCGCGTTGAGGAGGGCGGTGACGCGTGACGCGGAGGCCGCACTCTCTCTTTTTTTTTTATATGCGAGTGATGTGTGAAGGTGGTGACGCCGAGTGGTTGGTGTGCGTGAAGGTTGGCTATGCGCGTGCTGCGGGTGTGTGTGTGTGTGTGTGAGTACCCGCCCGTCCCAGTGCCAAGCCACAAGAAACCATCACAAAGCAAGACTCACGTTACCAGTCGCGACGTTGGGCACGCGACTGGCCGCCGTGGCGGTGAGTGTGTGTGCTGCCGGACCCTCGCTGTTGCGCGGCTGGCGGCTGTGGTTGCGTGAATGTCTACCGCTTGATGCACCCGAGTGTTGCTGCTGCATGCTTTCTGTATGCGTGCTTGTGCCGGCTGGCCGCGCTTCATCTTATTCTCACTTCACCTCACTCGGCAGCGACACCCTCTCACACAGGTCGGTGGCATTTCATTTCCGAGGCCGGTGGCCGAGGACATCGAATGGCACTTTGCTGTTTTACGTCTGTGGGGTCTGTCGGCTTGCTGCGGTGCAAGGGCGTGACGTGGCGGAAGCCGCGGTGACAACGATAGGTGAATCAATGCCAATGTTTGCACTGGGTATACCCATCGGCAACATCCGCTGTGCTGCATACGCGCGCCATGTGTGCTGACATGGCTGTCTGTGCTTCGTGCTGTCGTCACCCTCTCTCTCTCTCTTGCTCGTGTTTCTTCTTTCTCTTTTTCTTCCTCCCCTCAACAACGGGATGCGTATATCTTGTGTGGTGGCTGTTTTCGGTCTCCGCGTGTCCTCTTGCCTGCGTAACGCCAGCGGCGAGGCACAAAAGCGCCCATCCGCCCACCCTGATATTCGGAGCAGATGCGTCTGTCTGTAGCTTGTCGTTGTGTCTTTCTTCTTTTGATTTCTTTCATTTTGGTGTTCCTTTAGCACCTAATCTGCGCGTATCGCTTTTCTTTCGCTCTCTCTTCCTGATTCTTGGTTTTCTCTTTTTGACTCTGTTTTCTGTTTTCGCTCTCACGCGTGTGCGTTCGCCTGTGACGGCTGCTGTGGGTGTGTGTGTGTGTTTGTGTGTCGTCATCTTGACCGGGTGTCGCCGCGCACTCTAAATATGATTTCTTTCTTGTTTGGCAGTTTGCCCTCTCTTCTGTTTCGTTCCCAGATTTCTTTTTGTAAGTTTCTCTCCTTTGTGCTCTTTCTGTTCCTGTTTTTTCCCTCCTGTACCGGCGGTTGGGTGTTCATTTCCGCGTTTTTTGTTTCTATTGTTCCTCTCGCTATCTGGATCTCTCTGCTCTTGTTTTTCCTCTGTTCTCTCCTGTTCCGCTCCTAGCACAGCTTTGCGGCTTGGCGTGCGACGAATGCCTTTCCAGCGTGTCCAGTGTAGTGCGGCTCTGTGTTTCTCTTCTCCTGATAATGTTGTGCCTCGCGCCTGCGGTGGGCCCGATCCGTCGCTGAGCTGTTGGCTGGCCCCCTGTGTTTCTTTTCTGCTTTGTTTTCCATCTGCGCGAGGTGTGTCCTGTTTGTTCTCCCGTCGCGCCTGTCCTCTGTTGCCTGTCGACCGCGGAGCGCGCACTCCACCCAGTACCCGTGTCTTTGTTTACCTTTCTAGTTTTGTCCAAGTGTTTTGTTTTGCGTGCCGCGGCTGTGCCTAGTTGTTTTTCTCTCTTTTCTTTTACTGTGCTGGCTGTGCTTCCTCCGCGTGTCCTGCTTGGCGCGCTGCCA